>CM065592.1:356686577-357031800 GCA_033119425.1 Bufotes viridis
CCCACAAGCAAAAGGGAGGTTACTGATAAAAAAGAATATTCGAAAATACAAATATATCATTACTATATACTAAATATTTGCGAATCATCGGTTGCGATATTCGCGACTTAAATTTCACGATTTGAATACTACTCTTAACTACCTAAATGTTCTACAGAGTTCAGCTCCGGCAGTGGGAAAGTACTTTACTGTTCTGCTGGAGCTGAGTTGGGCAGAAGTGGAAGGGGTGAGAGCTGATGCTGATATTTCCTCAATGGTGGCAGCTAGAAGCATAAAATTGGTCTTGTTTGACAGCTGGTATTCCAGGCTTTTATAAATGACAGCATTTCATGCAACAACAGGTAATATCACTGTTATAAATCTAGTTGGGAATAATTGTGGGTAAAACCTGCTTTTACTTTCACTTTCAGCTGCATTCACAGAAACCCTATTTCTAACATTGATATCTTCCAATGTATTAAAATAAAATAATAAAAGTTATTTAATACACTATATTTACCCCAAAATGGTTCATAAAAACCTACAACTAACTGGAAAAAGAGAAAATATAGAAGAAAAATTTAAAAGTTATCACTGCTGGAACATAGAGGGTGAAAATATTATGGCTCTTTAAGGCCAAAGTTAATTTGGTCACTAAGGGATTAAAATGCAAGAGTGTTCTCGAGGTGTGCACCAACAAGATTTACTGCAGACACACATTAAAAATTTACTGTAAAAATGTGAAGGGTTTTTCCAAGTTTAATTGGATTGTAAGGTGGTTAAAGGGTTCCATTTTTACATTACGCTCTATAATTCCATTGTATTCCATTATAAATCGGTTATAACGGAACAGATAATAGAATTCAATAACGCCGATGCGAACTCCACCCTAATTAACATTTAAATTTTATTATGGACTAAATGAAAAGAAAACAACTGTGCAATTTTTATTTACGCTGTTTGACAATGTAGTTCCCTATGATGCTGTTGGGTCATTAGGACACTTGATTGGACAGGATGCTAAAAATGCGCACTACAGCGATTTTACCCCCCCCAACCATTTAACAAAAATCTAATAATTTTCAGACATGTTAATAATTATAACAGATGTGTGAATAATAATAATAATAAAAGTTAAGTGAATTACTATTTTGTGCTTAGTGTAACAAATAGGCAACTTGGCTCTCTATTAAATTGACCACAGTGTGCATTGTGGGGTCGAGCACTTACAGTATATGGCAGCCACTGACTTCCTGGCCACAACAACTATCCTTGTGCTTTGAAAGCTGCAAGAAAAGTGCATTACAAATGTTTGTCATTGTTTCAAATTTCTGTCCTTTCTGCTTGTCAGTCAGGAAAAATAATTGTAAATCTACACAGAGTAGTAAGAGCATATTCACAACTGTTGTGATGGCTGTAAGTAGGGATGAGCGAATCGACTTCGGATTAAACATCGTATAATAGCTTCAGAAATTGATACCATCTTGTATCACTTGGAACCAAAACGAGGAAATGTTTTTTTACAGTATAAATCAATTTCAGAAGTGGCTATGCTAAGTCTTCATGAGACTTCGCAAGTAATAGGTTCGGCTCATTGGAGCCAATACGCTCACTCCGTACAGTATTAAAACAAAGTTTTATGTAAATCGACTTTGGATGTTTCCATCCAAAGTTGATTCGCTCATCCCTAGTTGTAAAGTCTCTTGGTACTTTTATTTTTCATAGGTAACAATTGAAGTTGCAACCACCAATGCTACTTCATGTTTTATTGTAACACTAACTCCATGTGCTGTTGACATTGTTTTTCCAAGACTAAAAACACGGATTGTTGTTTTTCTACAAACAGCACTCTCCATCCAAGTGAAAGGGGATAAGCTGCAATACCACTTTCCATGGACCAGAGTGGCAACTGATTTTTTTAATCCCAGAAACCCCCACATGTTTCATAGGTCAGGCTTTCGATCAGCTAAGCAGGACATAGCAGCAGTTAACAGATATCATCAACTATATTATGCATATATGAGTATGGTAAAGCAAAAATACATGGGGTGACAGCACCATTGTAGGTAAATACCCAAAGTCCATATAGTGGCGGTGCCTGCGATGTTAGGACCTGACCATTGGTCCTCAATACGATACCAAACAGAAGGATCGCGGCACTCCTTCGTCTGTAGAAAATGTCTTTATTCCACCTTAAAGTGCTGACGTTTGACTTTAATCAAGTCTTTATCAATATGCTTGATAAAGACTTGATTAAAGTCGAAATGTCGCACTTTAAGGTGGAATAAAGAACATTTTCTACAGACGAAGGAGTGCCGCGATCCTTTCTTGTTTGGTATATGAGTATGGTATTCATTTGTATTCATATAAAATATAAAAATAACTTTCATAAAAATATGATTTACATATACCATGCAGTCCTGAAAACACATATTTATATTCCTCACCTTCACACTATTTAAATGGCCTCCACATCTCTTCAGATAATTCTTATTTACTTTATAATAGCACATTTTGCTTTCTTTCTATTTCTTGACTTTTTGTAGTTGTTTGGTTACACGGCAGAAAACATTCATATTAAAGCAGATGCCAATTACTTTTTTTTGTGATAACATACTGCTTTAATACTCTTAAAGGTAAAATAAATCCTTCCTTTCCATATTGCTTTGTGTGCCATTTGTGGCATGTTATACAGATAAAGAATATTTGTGTTTCACAAGAGCTAACTTAATGCAACTTTTTCAATCAATTTTTATTGCGTAATAAGATGGAATAAACTAAGCTTTCAGGGTGAAAAATTCATGTATATATTTATACAAGAAGTGTGTCAAAAGAAGTAAGCTTGACAAATGTTACATAAAGGAATAAGTCAGACCTTAGAGATTACAATTCAAAGAAACAATCTCCTTTTTAAAAAGTTATGCCCATTCAATGTTATGCACATTAAAATGCTATGCCCAAGCACCTAAAAAAATAAAAAGGTATTAACCTCTTAAAGACTACCTGATGAGCTTGTCTTCAGAGTGTGCACTTTAACCAGTGTTTCGCCACAAAGATGAGACACTTGCTTTACTATTACCATGATTAGTAACACTACATTAATCCTAATGGGCAGGTTATATGTAATTCAACACTGTAGTCATGGGGTTGATACTGAGTTTTAACTCACTAGTGCTATGCAGTAACCCCTAGGTTTTACATTTACACCGAATTGGTCCTTCCAACTGGTGAGTACTGTCGTTGGTTCAAGTTTTCATTTACATGATTCTCAATCCCTTGCTAATAGTAACTTGTTTGGTCCAGTTGGTAAACAAATGGAAACAGGGACTCCTTTAGAAAAACAGTGTTACATAGTATCAATGCATTTATTTAAAGTGGTATTCCCATTTCAGCCTTTCATGGCTGTGATCAGAATATCTGTCATGTTCTGTAGCCACAGTTGGCCAGGGTAAGTAAAGATAAATGAACCAGATTGTACCAAACCGAGTTCGCTCTGAACTTTGCTATTTTTTGCATGGCAGATGAACCTGAACCTTTTCAGGTTCATTTAGGACGAATCCGCTGAAACAGCGCCATTCATTCCATGATGCTGTACATATGATAAGGGGTATACATATATAATACAGACAATTGAACTAAGCACAAACAAGACAAGTTACAGACTGGTACAGAAGTAGAGAGGACCCTGCCCGTGAGGGCTTACAATCTACAAGGTATCGAGGAAGGACACAGTAGGTGAGGGTAAAGCTGGTCATGACGGTAAAGTAGCAGCAGGGTCAATGTTTGTAGGCTTGTCTGAAGAGGTGAGTTTTCAGGTTTCTTTTGAAGGATTCCGCTGTAGTAAAACCAGTAATGATGCCTAATCAGAGATATGGTATATTGGAAAGATTTGTACCTTCTCTGGGTTTCTGACCCACACCTGGCTTGGAAATAAAAACTATAACAAATCCAATAGTGCACAGCACGCTGCAAGGGTCTCGTTGTTCCTTTTAGCTGGACCCTTGCTGTATGCACCATCATTGGTGAAAACACTGATGCCGGCACATTAACCTTCACTATGCTGCGGTAAGCACTGACCGCGGCATGGGCGGGGTGTGTGTAGGGTGCTCCCTTCCCGTCACCATCGGGTCCCCGCGCTGCTGTGATGAGGACCCGAGGGCTGGGAAGGCAGCCCGATGCCTTCTGTAGACACTGTGGCTGATATCCCTGCTGGCCTGTGAGATGCAGCCCCCTTGATCCCACAGACAGGAAGGCTGTAAGTGTATTACAGTGAGTACTATATTGTAGTGCATTAGAGAGATCATACCCCCAAAAATTGTGGAGGGGAGAGTAAAAAAAAAATTAAGTTTTGCATAATAGAAATACAAAAAAGTGTTCTTTTCCCATAATTAAGTAATTTAAAAAATTGGAACAAAAATAAAAGTAGACATAGTAGGTATTGCCGCACACATAACAACCTGCTCTATAAAAATGTCACATAATCTACCCACTAACATGAATTCTGTAAAAAAAATTAAAGTAAAAACTGTGCTGAAACAGACATTTTTTGCCTCACAAAAAGTGTAATACCATATTATCAAAAAGTCATATGTCTCCCAAAATGGTACCAATAAAACCGTCATCTCATCCTACAAAAAAATAAGACACTACCTAAGACCATCGCTCAAAAAGTTAATAAAAAATGGCTCTTAGAAAATGGCAAAAAAAAGATATTTTTCTTATCAAAAATGCTTTTTCTGTGTAAAACTTAACAAAAATAAAACTAATAGGCATGCCGCATCCGAAGCAATCGGTCCTATAAAAATATCACATGACCTACCCGGTCAGGTGAACGCTGTAAAAATAAATAAATAAAAACCGTGCCAGAGCAGTCATTTTTTGTCATCTCGCCTTACAAAATGCTTAATATCGAGTGATCAAAATGTGATATGTACCCCAAAATGGTTCCAATGAAAACATCACCTCATGCTGCAAAAAATGAACCCTGACATAAGACAATCGCTTGAAAAATAAGGCACCCATAAACCAATCTATCAAAATCTGTATTGCAAAAGCCATATGGAGTCCTGCCAGCAGTTTACCACCGCATATGGGGTGTTGCCGTATTTAGGAGAAAGTGGGTAACAAATTATGGGGTGCTTTTTTCCTGTTGCGCCTTGTGAAAATGAAAAATTTGGGGCTAAAGCAACATTTTATTGGAAGAAATGAAACTTTTTATTTTTACAGCGAAGTGTTTCCAAATTCAGTAAAACTCTTATGGGGTCAAAGTGCTCAGTACACCCCTTAATTAATTCTTTGAGGGGTGTAGTTTCCAAAATGGGGTCACTCTGATTAAAACCAGCCTCTAGTTTGTCTGCCGTAAAGGCTGGTTTTAATCAGAGTAAGTATAAAACTGAACTTGCATTCATAGTACCTACTAATAGCCATCTGGCTCAAGGAGGAGTACACAGTGGGGTCAGCATGCATGTTAGTACCTGCGTCCCTGGATCTAATGAAGGCCGTTATGGCACCAGAAAGGGTTAATAAGCACAGTGGATCCTAGCATGCATGCTGGGCCCGTAATCCCTGAATTTTATGTGGCTGTCATGGCCCATAACAGGTAGGATTTGGCTTTAGGACCACTCATAGAGGTGGCCTTGGCACGGCGAGTGGCTTATTTGTTTTTGATCAAAATGTACACTAACTCCTGTGATAACTTCTAGTATAGAGGCAGGGCAGAGTGCTGGTTGCAGAGTGCTGTTGCATTTCTGTGTTTGTATGTATATGTTGCCATGGCTATGTGCACCTGCTTACAGGGAAGTGCTGACTGACCCCCCCTTGTGTTTTTGTCCAAAATCGATATGGCGCTTCTTTCCTTCTGACCACTGCCACGTGCCCATAGAGCAGTTTACAACCACATATGGGGTATTTCTGTAAACTGCAGAATCAGAGTTATGTATATTGAGGTTTATTTTGCTGTTAATCCTTGATGTGTTGCAATAAAAAAATTGATTAACATGAAAAATCTGAAAAAAAATGAAATTTTGAAATTTCACATTCATTTTCCTTCAATTCTTGTGGAACACCTACAGGGTTCCTTAAAACATAACCTTTATTATTATTAATAAAATGCCCTAAATAATTTACACAGTGGACTGCAGTGCAAAAATGGTAACTATAGCCTAAAGGGTATAGGGATCACTAATACTGGGTCTCTTACAACTATCTGACCCTCCAGTATAGATGCCCTGAAGTAAAAGGCTAATCAAGTTCCAATATACCAAGGCTAAGTTACCTACAAAGTCCCTGTCTGTCCCTGCGCCGCAATGGGGACTGCCCAGCTTTGTCGACCTAAAGAGGAACCCTGTTACCATTTACAAACACACAGTTGCCACAAAAACTATCCCACAAAAAAACTATCCCGACGTGTTTCGTTGGGACAAACCAACTCCTCACCGAATCAATACAGACGCATGGGCAATAATACTCCTAATAGTTGCGACCGAGGTGATCTTGCCTGAATAGATTTTCTCAGGGCAATCCCCTCAGTCCATTGGGTCAAGTACATATATTGATGACATCATGGAATAGACTTGTTTGCCATTAAAATCGCAATACAATATGGACACATGTCTTCTATATACAAACTCAGAATGGGGCAAACAATACTTAAGTCAGCAAATCATAACATATAAGCTCATTGCCCCCAAACAGTGTACTTAGCTCTCAGTTGTCTTGGCTTCCGTACACTCAAAACAAGGGCTGGGACCTGGGTATATATGAATCCCTCCTGTCCATGCTTGTATGCGTGCAGATTAAGGGCTTCCTACATATGGCAGCAACATTATGGTGTTGCCCAGTGCGCTTTAAACATGCAAGTGGGACACCAATGATGCCTCCCAAGTGAGTCACGTGACTGCCGCGTCACCAGGTCACATGTTCCACCCAGGTGACGCGGCCGATCACGTGACCGCAAGCGAAGTAGCAGCAGTTTCAACATCTTAAGGTCTACCCAGGTCAGCCACAACTGGAGGTTGGTAAGGGAGTGAAGGACGAGATGTCATGTGAGTTAACTATCTCCTGTTCGTCACCTAGCTCCCAGCTTGTGATACATGTGCCTTCTATCTCAAAGTTCAAAGATATGGCACCCACAGGACTTACATATGACTTGGTAAATGTTATATCCATGACTAGGTGAAGATAAAAACAATAATACAATGGCTGCTTGTCTTTTTTCATTAAAAGTTAGTTTTGGTCGATTTGGGTACCCACTTATACTTCAGCAGTAAACAGTGCTCTACTTGGTTGTGTTTTTTTAAACACCCAAAGGGTTAACAAAGTTTGTAACATAAGTTTTAAATAACTTGAGGGGTGTAGTTTCTAAAATGGGTTCATTTATGGGTGGTTTCAATTTGGGGCAGGAATCTAAGTTGGATTTTATATTGTGATATGCTTTTATCTACCTCTGTTTATAAGTAGAATAAAACCTTTTACGGTACCAACTAAAAGGGTGCTTCACTATTGTTGCAGGGGAGGCGGTCTGAGAAGGATCGAATCCTTTGGAAGCAGACGACAAACACGAACACCCGGAGTACTTCACCTGTGTACCGGATGGCCAGATTAAAGCAGCGCAGTTTCATCCTCTACTGCAGTATGTGTGCACACGCCTACACATACTGACTGATGGATCTGCCCCATTCAACTTCTGGGTCTCCAAATTGGGTACATGACCTGAGCTTGCTTTTTATGCCTTGGAAGTGCTGGCATGCCCTGCAGCCAGTGTATTGTCTGAACGTGTGTTTAGCACGGCAGGGGGCGTTATCACAGACAAGCGCAGCTCACGTTCATTAAAATGAACTACTGTAGGCATGGATCCCACAGGACTTGTCCGTACCTTGTGCAGAATAGATATGTATACCGGCCTCACCCAGCCTTTGTTATACTCCAGCGCACTTTCTCTTTGTTTTCTTTTCTATATTTCCAAATGTTTTGCGGTCTATCCAAATTTAAAAAAAGAAAAAGAAAACAAAAACTAAAAGTTAAAAACAAAAAACTGTGTTTTTGGCGACTACCTCATCCACCACCCCTTCCACCTACACTTCCACATCCACTGCCTCCTCAACCTCCTACTCCATATGGACCTCCTCCTCCTAGTTCAAGATTATTATTTTTAATTTTAATTTATTTTATTTTAAGTCATTTCCCTATCAACATTTGTTTGCAGGGCACTTGTCATGCTCTTTGTGTGTAAGAGCACTTGTCATGCTCTTACACACAAAGTTCGGGTCCCTATTGACTTCGATGGAGTTCGGGGTCAAGTTCGGGTCAAGTTCGGGTCCCGAACCGGGACTTTGCGGGGAAGTTTGGCCGAACTTCCAGGTGTCCGCTCAACTCTAATGGTCACCGACAAAGGGAAGAACATGGTGTCGGCGCTGCGTCAAGGAGGTATGAACCATGCGCCCTGTATGGCGCACGTGTTCAATATGGTTGTCAAGCATTTAATGGAAGTCTTCCACCCATCTGAAAGAAAACCTAAAAATGGCCAGGAAACTTTGCATGCACTTCAGCCATTCGTACACTGCCAAGCACACCCTTCTTGAGCTACAGTGGCAGAATCGTTTTCCCAACATAGGCTGATATGCGACGTTTCCACCCATTGGAATTCCACCCTCCATATGTTGGACCGACTGTATGAACAGAGAAAGGCCATAAACGATTTCTTGATGATATAGGCGTATAGAAGTATGTCCCTGTGTAACTTTAAATTTAGCTCGTGGCAGCTCATGCGTGACACCTGCCATTTGCTCGTGCCCTTTGAGGAGGCCACTTTATCAGTTGCCAGAACAACGGGATGAACAACGTCATTCCAATGATTCATATCCTGGAAAAGATGCTGGTAAATCTGGCTGGTCAGGGGACTGGAGACGTAGCACCTAGATCTCATGGCCACATGAGCCCTGTGGGGGCTGAATTGGAGGAGGAGGAGGAGAATGACATTGGAGCACAAGTAATGTGTAGCAAAATTGGTGGTTTTTCTACACAGATGACAGGAGAGGAGAAGCAGCCGGAGGAGCAAGAGCGAGATGAGGAAGACGAGGCAGATGACACAGCCACACCGTGGCAGTATGCACTGGAGATGGAGGCAGGGAGTCCCTCCGAGTCACTTGCGCAAATGGCCCGATGCATGCTCACTTGCTTGGATAATGACAGACGAATTGTCACCTATCGGCAGAGGGATGAATACTGGCTCTCTACCATGTTATACCCTCGCTACCGGCCCAAAATTGGGCCTTTTTTACACCCGCTGAGAGGGAGGACAAACTAAACTACCATAGAGACATCCGATGTAGTCAGTTGGCCGCTGCCTATCTGCGCCATCGTCAATCCTCTCGCAACCGGGGGGTCCTCTGCACTTACGATCCACTGCCATAGCTGCTGGGGGGTAGGGGGTTGCAGGAGCAGTTCCAGCTCTATCAGCAGCAGCCTGAGTTTATAGTCGTGAGAAACTACTCAGCAGCACCAAGATCTGGAGCAGGACCTGAACCAGCAGGTGGTGGCATACTTTGCCACCCTACATTGAAGATCCGCTGGAATACTGGGCAGCCAAACTGGATTTGTGGCCGCAACTATCAGAATTTGCCCTGGAAAAGCTGTCCTACCCAGCCAGTATTGTAGCCTCAGAGCCGGTGTTTAGTGCGGCAGGGGCCATAGTTATCCCAAGAAGAACTTGTCTGTCCACCCAAAATGTGGAGAGAATGACCTTTGTCAAGATGAATCTGGCGTGGATCAGCCAGGATTTCCACCTACCAGTGTCTGATGTATGAGATTAGATCATCCATGATGCCTCACCCAAACCTTGACAAAAGAGACCGGTTTCTTCTAGCTATGTGCCTCAGCTACTATTCTGCTGCTGCACCTGCTTGATGCCACACATCTGATGCCAAGTGCTCCTTCTTACACCCACCATTGTTAGCGGGTACTGTTAGTGCCACCCACCTCCCCGCTATGTCAACGGGTCACTCTGTGGTCTCCTGATGCCGCTGACATTTTCAATCTATGTCACCTTGCCATTCTGTGGTCTCCTGATGCTGCTGCAACCTCCACATTATGTCACCTTGCCACTCTGCAGTCTCCTGATGCTGCTGCCTCCTCCACACTATGTCGCCTTGCCACTCTGTGGTCTCTTGATGCTGATGCTACCTCCACACAATGTCACCTTGCCACTCTGTGGTCTCCTGATGCTGCTGCCACCTCCACACTCTATCATTACGCCACTGTGTGGTCACCCGAACTCTATGTCACCTCGCCACTCTGTGGTCTTCTGATGCTGCTGCTACCTCCACACTATGTCATTGGGCCACTCTGTGGTCTCGGTATGCTGCTGCTTCCTCCATGCTATGTCATTGGGCCACTCTGTGAACTTCTCATGCTGTCACACTATGTCACCTTGCTACTCTGTGGCCTCCTCCTGCTGCTGATGCCACCTCCACACTCTGTCATTGTGCCACTCTGTGGTCTCCTGATTCTGCTGCTACCTCCACACTATGTCACCTTGCCACTCTGTGGTCTCCTTATGCTGCTGCCTCCTCCATGCTATGTCATTGGGCCACTCTGTGAACTTCTCATGCTGTTCCCACCCTCCCCATTCCATGACCGGGCCACTATTTTGCCTTTTTAGCCTGGTTGACATCATCATTTATTTGACCCTTGTTCTGATCTGTCAGAAGGAAGGAAAAATGAGACACACAACGGATTCTGTCTATGTATCAGCTGTAAGACCTGTATGGTCCCATCAGAATTGGCTTATGATTTAGTAGCCAAAAGCAGGAGTGGGTACAAAGCACAGAAGACATGCAAATATTTAATTCCCGTTTCATCTCTGTTTTAGATCCACAGTTTTTTTTGGCATTAGCAATACTGGTGGATTTCTGACCAAATGCTGACTGAGTGAAGGCGGATGCACAACAGACAGGATCCATTTTTTGGGGAGTTATTGTTCCGATGGATTAGAGGGAGGGCAAAATGTTCAGTGATATCAACACAAACTTACTGCTGACACACTCTCCACTCTGCCAGGTTGGCTCTTCTTGTATAAGCGTTTAATAGAACAGGTTCTGTAGACATCTATGTGGAATCAGTTGACGAAGATCTAAAAGAAATGCGCTCTTTCACATTATAGTATGATCTTGGGCCTCTGCACGGTTCTTTATACCTGACGCTAACATTGATCTGTAAGGCTGAGTTCAGACTTGAGGTATTTGTTCAGTTTTGACTCCGTAACTGCCCAAAGAAGTGAAGTGTGCAGTGATTCTAAGAGCGACTCCTGTCATCTGTGTGTCATGCTGACTTACTGTATTGTTTCAGTACCACAGCAGACTCCCTATGCGTGTTGATGCAAGGCACAGTGTTCTACACCACTATACAGGCTCTCTACAACCAGGAAATATCTGTTTTTTAGTGCAATTCGCCAAAAATTAATTTGGATCAAAGTGTTTCGGAAAATTCGGCGAACCCACTGAATCGAATATTCATAACTATATCTGTACATTATAAATGAAGAATGAATGCAGTTTTATTATTTTGCCTGCCATTTCTCAATTTTACTTTACATATATTGTGGGGTTCAATTGCTATATATTTAACTTCTGTAAAAAAGACTGTGGACATGTGTTCATTTGTTTTTCTTCCTCTAGTAAGTAAAAATCTGAGATCTGTGCTTTTACACTATTTCTATGTCTTTGCCCAAATTATGACAGGAACAAAACAGCAGCACATTTCCCAATTTAAAATGTTATATTTGTCAATATATCTTTACTCCCTTGTTGAGCCATTATCCTCTGTAAACACATCAGAATCAGACATGCTGCGTTGTGCCTTGTTCTGAATTAATTCGGAAGACAGGTTTGACATTTTTTTGGGCCAAAAAACGTTGTTTAAAAAATAACATTAATAATCTAGACATTATTATCTTGCTGTTTCTGCTGGGTACAGACCAGCTTTCATGTCTACAAGACTGTAAGTACAAGGTAGACCGCAGGGTTAATGAAGAGCTTAAAATAATAGGCAGTAATGAAAACTCACAAGAAAATTAATTAGAATGCATTGAGAAGTCAGTTATGCTTTCCAGCTGCCCTGGTGACATTTGATAAATATTCCAAGGGCGGCTCAATGAGAACCATTTTGAAATTAAAATTATATTATTTAATCTTTCTCAATTTTTTATGAAAAAATGGTCCTAACATACAAGGATATTGTCCAATGAAAAGTTTTCTATAATAGCCTTTGATATAATGTATTTGGAAATAAAATGAACTGTAGAAGTTCTTATGATATGCATAAGGCAAAATATCTACTTGATAATACAGCATATCTGACTTGAACAATAGCGTTTTTGTGGGGTTCACCCTCCTGTAAAATAATTTTGTCAATATTACCATAATGACGGTTTGGTCTAAGGCCAGGTTCACATATAGTGTATTTGTTGAAGAATTTAGTTGTGAAATTTGCACTGAAATTTAGCAACAAAGTACAATACAATATAGGTGAATAGAGTATTAACAAATATACGTCATTAAAATAAAATCTACAGTGGATTACAGCAAGGCTGCAAGTTTTCAAAGCAGATTTAATGGAATGCAAAGGATGAAATCCACAGGTAAATGTACAATTTGGTGTACCATGTAGGTGAATGAGAGTTTAAACAAATTTATAGCATAAAAGAATTATAACAGGATCTGAAATAAAATATCTATGTAAAAAATGAACTTCATAAATTTCATTGTATAATAGATTAATGAGATTTTAGCAAATTTCTAGCAAAATAAAATCAACAACAGATTATCTACATGGTGTATTTTTTCACTGCATAATTCATTTATTGCAATTTAATGCAGTGACATTGTCATTTAAATCTAGTGTTAATGCCCCAGATTTACAGCCATAGTGTCCAAACCTCCAGCTAGCACCTAGGGGGAGAAACTTCTCCTTTTCTGTTTCCCCCCCAGACCTAGCAGAGCTAGATTGGAGCCCATCCCAGATTCACTTCTGATTTGGCCCTGTCCACTTTAGCTTCAATAGAGGAAGCAGCCTTTTTCTCCATTAAAAATAGAGGCCCCATTTACCAGTCCTGGGTCTCCTGTAGAGCAGCATGCTGCTGCTGCTGCTCTCTGCTTGCAAATCTTCAATCCCTAAATGCCCCTGAATGGCCTCCCTCCCTCTTCTCCCATGCCTCTGGCACTGAACAACATAGCCTCTACATAGTAGCTTACACTAGTATGGGAGAGTCTGCAGTGTCCAACTCCGTGTCATTAGTGGGGCTCTGTATAAGTCTGTAGCTAACTGTTCTGGCAGAGTTGGGCTCAGGCAGAAAGTGTAGAGGGGAGGGTTGCTTTAGATGCCGCTATCTCCTGAATGGTAGCAGCTAGAAACATGTGACTGGTCTTATTTGAAAGCTGCTAAGTGACATCTAAAGTCCAAGCAACAGAGGAGAAATCACTGTTAAAAATTTAGTCAGGAATAATTGCGGGTAAAACCTGCTTTTACTTTCACTTTCAGCTGCATTCACAGTATCCCGATTTCTATCAGTGATCTCTTCCCCTGTACTTAGTACATGCTGCTGTTATTTTGGTATTGTCTGAAATCTTGGAATGTCTAGCTGGTACCAAACCAGAGATATGAGCAGTTAAAGCAGCCACCCTCCCTGTAGGTCTGGAGGAGAATGAGGGAGCATCTGCAGAGCTGACAGGCTGCAGGAGGAGAGAAAAAACTGTAAAAATATATAGAAATTTGGTATTATCATCAGTGTACTGACCCAGATAATATAATTATATTATTTTTACCACAAATTGAATGCCGTAAAAAATTCTACAAAATAAGGTAAACATTTCTGTTTTTGTATCTTTCACCCTAAAAATAAAATAATAAAAGTTATTTAATATGCAATATATACCCCAAAATGCTCCTAAAAGACCTACAACTAATTCTGCAAAATAAAAAATATTAGAAGAAAAAATTAAAAAGTTATGACCGCTAGAACACAAAGGAGGAAAATATTATTGGTTCTTAAAGCTAAAATGAATGATGTCACTAAGGGCTTAAATATGCAATAGTGTCCCCTGAGTTGTGCGCCAACAAGATTTACTGCAGACACACATTAAAAATCTAAATAATAAGTGACATTTTTGGGAGGGTTTTTCCAATTTTACTGTTAGGAGGTTAAACTCAAAAGTTAAATTTATAAGATGAAGAAATTATTGAGATTTCACTTTCCTTTGAATTACCGAACTAATATTTAGTGGCATAACCATATGTTGCATGGAGTCGACCAACTTCTGGCACCTCTGAACAGATATTCCAGTCCAGGATGATTGGACTACATTTCACAGTTCTTCTGCATTTATGGGTTTTGCCTCATAAAGTGTATTTTTATGTCACCCCACCCCAGGTTCTCTATGGGACTGAGATCAGGTGTTTGGCTTGGTCACTCAGTTACTGTACCTCAACTCTGTTTGTTTGTAACCAATATGTTGTTTGCTTACTGGTGTGCTTTTGGTCATTGTCATTTTGAAACACCCATTTCAAGACTATTTCTTCGGTAAAGGGCTACATGATCTCCTCAAGTATTTTGATATTTTAAAACTGATCTATGATCCCTTGTATGTAATAAACAGGTCCAACACCATGGTATGAGAAACATGATTTTTTTCACGATCTTGTTTTGCTGTCTTCACAGTGTTCTGTGGCTTCATTGCTCGGGGGTCGTGTGACATACTGCCTGCAGCCACTAGCCCCAAAAATAACACTTTTGCTTTTATCAGTCTGATTGTAGCAGTGCTCACTGGAAACTTCAGATCTTTTTTGATCTTTCCCAGAGGTGTTCATTGCCTGAGCCTTTGCTATTTTGGTTGCTTCTGTGTCTTTCAGGTTTTGGTTGCCACTTCAAGGCATTTGAGATAATTTTAGCTGAGCAATGACACATCTCTATGTTTTTCCATCTCCAATCAACTTTTTAATCAAAGCATGTTCTTCATCAGAACAATGTCAGGAACAATACATGTTCCCTAGTATTTCAGAAGGAAATTCACTAGAACCAATATTTGCCACCCTCTTACTTTAAAAGGGCCAAAAAACACTGTTATTCCACAAAATGAATGACTTCAAACATTTTAACTCCTTACTGCTATCATTTTGAACAAGCCCCTTCCAATTAATGATTCAATTACTCAGAAGGAACTGCATGCATGCAGGTAAGTACAGGTAAATGATTTGCTATGCAGAAATATTACTTCTACTAAAAACAGTAATTTATAAGGCTAATGATGTTGAGCTTCTATTTTTTAACACAACCGTACTTTTGTAATTTAATTTCTGCAAATTAGAATGATTGGGCCGCTTTGCTCTCATGGGCAGAATTTTCTTATAAATACCACTACACCTGAAGCCTATGAGGCAGTTCAACGGCCCAAGAGATCCCAATGACATCACAGTGACCTCCTGTGCCATGAGAAATCCATAAGGGAATGTGTGGCTATGAGAAAATTATTTGTGACCAGCTTATGTGCAAGCTGAATTCCCACCTGGCCAAGTTTCTGGCGGTGAAGTTGCTGCTGTACCACTTAGCTGTGGTAATTGTGGTGCAGTTCCACTCGTTCGTCAACATTTCATTCAGCAGGCATTGCTACTACCTCTTGCCAACAGTCTATAAAAACTGTCCTGTTGTTCTGCTAACGTGAGGCACTCTCATGCCTTTACCAAACTTTCACTCAGCAGGCATTGTTATCTCTGGCCAGCTATCCATAAAAAACTGTCCTGTCATTCTGCTAAAGTGGGGCACTTCCATGCTTTTGCCAAAATTACATTCAGCAGGCATTATTGTCTCTTGCCAGCTCTCTGTAAAAATGTTCTTCTTGTTCCGCTAATCTGGTTCACTTCTGTGCCTTCACTAAAATTTTATTCAGCAGGCATAACTATCTGCAGCTAGCTATCTGTAAAAATTGTCATTATTCTGCTAATGTGGCACATGCCTTCCATGCCTTTACCAAAATTTAATTAAGCAGGCATTGTTATTTCTTGCCAGCTGTCTGTATAAATTGTCTCATCATTCTCCAAACATGGCCAGCTCCGTACCTTCACACAAATTTTATTCATTAGGCTGTAGTTATTATGGCCAGCTGTCTGTTAAAATTCTCTCGTTTTGTAAATGACTGTGCCCTTTCTCCAACACCTACCCTATTTCCTGTCCCCATAGACTTCTGAAGAGGCAGATTGCAACGGTGGATAAAACTGGGCAACTTTGCTATTGCTGTACTGTCTTGTTCAGTCTCTGGTGCTGTGTTTGAGAGGGTTTTCAAATTGAAAGATGGCATCTTCACACCCAAACAGGAAAAATTGTCTTGTGCAACTGTCCAAAACATTACCAAAGTCAAAACAAATAAGGCAAATGGATCCATGAGGACTTCCACACATCTGCAGCTGATGACAATGAATAGGTCTACCATTGCTGACAGTGGATATTTATCACTGGCCCAATTATGTAAAATGCCACTGTCTGCCTGTCCATCATGGTCCATACTGTACAGGTGCAACTACATCTTCCCCTAAACGGCTCCCCTGCCTTGTCCATTAGATTTTTCACTGCTCTGCTTCCGCTACCAAGAAAGGGCGAGTTTTTGGGCGCTTGTTCAGAACAAGTCATAGCCTTTTCCAATACTATCTTGTGTGTATAAAAACATCTGCCCCAATAAGGGACAATTTTTGCTATGTTTTTAATTTTGAAAAGCAAAACAAATCTATCAACCAAGCGTTTACCCTTAGTTACATCAGTGTAATTCTGACATTATTTACTATTCTTGTTATTTCCTCAAAGCAGCAACCCCCAACCACTACTGTGGGGGGGGGGGGGCACTACATTTAAAGAGGCCACTACTGGGGGCACCATATAAAGATGAAAATACTGGGGGGCACTGTATTTAAAAAGGCCACTACTTGGGGGCACCATATGTAAAGAGGCCACTACTGGGGGGCACTTTATTATCATTATTATTATTATTTTCATTTTTATTAGTGTTGAGTGAATCGAGCTTTGGATCATAGATCCAAAGTCGAGTGTTCAAACACTTTATTTTAATTCTGTGTGGAGACCTGTCTTGGTATTGGATCTCATGGGACTTTATTCGTTATCCCAAGCTGAATGTATTAATGGAAAAAAGTAGGATACTGATGAGAATGTGGTGTATGAATGGGAAATGCTGAAGGTTCTGTTTGTGAGGTACGAGGTGATCCAGCAGAGGGCCAGGTCCATGATGCTGAAAGAAGAGGGTTTGTAACAAGAGAGAGTGGTAGACCGTATCAAATGCAGAGGACAGGTCAAGGAGGGAAGCTAGCAGATCATTGATGACTTTGATTAGGGAAGTTTCAGTGAAGCAATTGGATCTGAGCCGGATTGCAGCTGATTGAAAAGTGAGTGGAATGAGAGGTGGGTGGAGTGTTTGAGATGGATATGTTTTAGGAGTTTTGATGTTAATGGGAGTAGTGAGATGGAGTGATTGCTGGATAAAGAGGATGAGTCCAGGGAGGGCTTTTTGAGTATGGAAGTGATGGTTGCATGTTTAAAAGAGGAAGAGAAGATACCAATGGTTACCAATAGGTTTTCTGAGGTAGGTTAGGGCAGGGATAACTATAGTGGTGAGTTTGAGGATGGGGTGGGATTAGATTGGGTCAAGGGTACAGATGTTGAGGTGTGACTTGGTGATTAAGGTGGAGAGCTTTTCTTCTATGACAGTGGTAAACTGGGTTATGTAGGAAGAGCACTGGGCAGCTGTGTAGGGAGGTAGTTTTCACTGATTTTGATGTTATGTTTCAAATATGAGGCAAATTGTGGGAGGGGAACCTGAGGATAGAGTATAGAATTAAATGTATTTAACAGTTGTTTGGGGTTGCATGAAAAGAGATGATATGAGAGTAGTGAAATAGTCCTTTTTAGAAGAGGTGAGTGCAGACTTGATTTTGAGAACAGCTCGTTTATATAGAATGACGTATTCTTTAGAGTGGTTTTCTCTATCATCTCTGCATCATTCTGCAACTCTGGAAGCTTGTCTCAGTTTTTTGTTTTGTTTGGTGCGTGTGCCAAGTCTGTCGATGGATTTCTGGGTTCTAGTGTGTGTGAGATGGTAGACAAGGGGTGAAGCAATTGTTGTAGAAAGCAGCGGCTGTGTCAGCGTCGTGAAGGGAAGATGTGGTAGACAGAGAGTGAGTCAGAGGGTGTATTAATGAAGATATATACGCCTTACATCATTAAGCACAATGCCAAGTGTCAGAATAGAGTGGTATAAAGCACATCACCACTGGACTCTGGGGCAGTGGAAATGTGTTCTGTGGGTAATGAATCACACTTCTCCCTCTGCTAGTCTGATGGACCAGTCTGGGTTTGGCAAATGTCAGGAGAATGTGACCTGCCTGATTGCATTGTACCAACTGTAAAGTTTGGCAGAGGACGGATAATGCTATGGGGATGCCTTTCTGGGGTTGGCCTTGGCCTCTTATTTCCAGTGCAGGAAAAACTTAAACCTTCAACATACTAAGTCAATTTAGATAATTGTTTACTTTCAACTTTGTAAGAACAGTTTGAGGGAGCATGACTGTGCCCCAGTGCACAAAGCAACGCCCATAAAGGTAAGGTTGGGAGAGTCCTAACCTCAACCCCATTGAGTAACTTTGGGATGAACTACAAGAGAACAGAAAGTTTGAGCCAGGGCTAGTGTTGGGCGAGCATGCTCGGCTAAACACCATTTTGACTCGAGCATCGCGATGCTCGGCACATCGCAGTTTTTGGCCGAACGCCTCGTGTGCTCGAGCGCAATACTCGAGTCTCCTCCCCCCAATGCTGCTATGCAGCCAATAAACATGCAAGGAAGTACTGCCACTCACTGTAATGCCGTAACCATGTTGGTTACTGGCATTACAGTGATTGGATGACCGGAACACGTCATCGGTTGCTGTATAAAATGTGGTTCAGTTCAGTCTTAGTCAGAGCAAGCTGCAGCAGAAGGGACAGATAGTGTAGGGATAATAATAATAATAAATTTTTTTTTAAGGCAGGGTTTAGTGTTGAAAGTTGTTAGAGATCCAAAGGTCCTTTTAAGGACTATTTTTTTTTTATCTGGCTGCAATATATATTATTAGCGCAACCTGCGCTAAATTGTGTGCAATTGTTTGGCCGCTGCTGACAGTGACACAACCTCTGCTACATCTATTGTGTTACATTTACGCATCCTAAATATCTGTGACATTCAGCGCAATTGTTTGACCTTTGCTGACAGCAACATTACCTGCACTACATCTCCTGTATAACGTTTGCGCATCCTAAATATCTGTGACATTCAGTGTAATTTCTTCTTAGCCGGTGGTGACAGCGACATTACCTGGGCTACATCTCCTGTATAATATTTGCACATCCTAAATATCTGTGACATTCAGTGTAATTTATTTGTACATACACTTACAAAACCTGCGCTACTGTACGTGTGACATACTTGCAAGCATATATACCATTTAATATGCTCAAGGCGAGCAGTAAGGAATGGGGAAGTGGCCGTGCTGCTGATGGTGCATCCAGAGGCCATGGCCCTGGGCGCGGTGAAACTGTACCTGCTGCCAGAGCACAAGAAACACACTCATCCATGATACCTAGCTTCATGTCCCAGTTTGCAGGGCGACGCAGGACATCACAAAGTCAGACCAGTGCGACCAGGTGGTCGGTTGGATTGCAGCAGATAATTCTTCCAGTCGCTTAAGCACCTCCCTGTCTTCCACCAAGTCCAGTCTCAGCAGCAGGCCCTCGCCCATAAAGTTTTAGATGGTCAGCTCTGCAGCAGGCCCTCGCGCATAATGTTTTAGATGGTCAGCTCAGCAGCAGACCCTCACCCCTAATGTTTTAGATGGTCAGATCAGCAGCAAGCCCTCGCCCCTAATGTTTTAGAGGGTCACCAGCAGGCCCTTGCTCCAAATGTTTTTGAGGGTCACCAGCAGGCCATCAATCATAATTTTTCAAGGGTGTGTATGATGCTATCATGTATGTGTAATAAAGGGTGTATTGGAGTGCCGGTTCCTTGTAATTTTTGGCAGCCCTTTCACTTAGTGCATAGGCTTTATGAGTGTAGGAGTCCCATTATCTGAACAATTATACCACAATGTGAATGAGGCCCTCCTTTATGTGATAAACAGGTTGTATCAGAGTGCCTCTTCCTTGTATTTTTTGGCAGCACTTACACTTTATATACAAGTAAATATGCAGGAAAGAATGTTTCCTAATAATTTTTCCTCTAAAATTGATTTTATCTTTGGTTTTGTGCGTATTTTCTTCAGTCTGTAAAAGTGACGTACTACTCGGACAACATCGTTCCCAGCAGCGACCTTGAAGTCCAAGATGCATTCAGACATCCTCCCCATGCTGTTCCCGAACCATTTCAGTGGTGTTTCCATCAATTTCTGACCTTTTCCTGTGAACCAGATACCCTCCTCTTTTCGGAGCACGGGGTGCCTGGTTTAATGCTTTGGTTCTCCCAATGACTTCTATTGTGCTCTGGTGCTCTGTAGAGCACCCAAGCATCCAAAAGTGTTTTACTCCAGCACTAGAGCACCCGAGCACTTTGGTGCTCGATCAACACTAGCCAGGGCCTATTGTCCAACATCATTGTCTGATCACAATTATTCATCTGGATCAATAGGCAACATTTCCCACAAACACACTCAAAATATTGTAGAAAACTATCCTTGAAGTACAAAAGTCATCTTAGCTACAAACAGGGGACTAACTCTATTCTAATAGCTATGGATTTATGGATTTAGAATAGGATGTCAAACTGGGATGTCATAAAAACTAATGTAAGTGTCATGTGTAGGTTTCCCAATATGTTTGGCCATATAGCATTTTTTTATTTTTTATTTTTTATTTTGGGGGGGGGGGGGGGGGCTTATTCCTTGGAGGCTTGTGTCCCTGATCTTCAACAATATAATTCTTCCACAATATAACATATTTTTGCACGTTTAGGTTCAGATTTCTGGGCTGGTTTAGCAATGTAACATGTATCTGATGTATGAACCCAGCTTAAGGGTCTGTAGACACATGGTCGATTAAATGTAGTGTGTAGTCCCATCCTTCATTTCAGCTAATTCTTCTTCTATTCGATAGAAGAAAGAAGAGGTACAAATTTTATAGTAACACCTAACCGCAGGATCAGATCCCATATAGGTAGAGATGAGCGAACACCTGGATGTTCGGGTTCGAGAAGTTCGGCCGAACTTCCCGGAAATGTTCGGGATTCGAACTCGATCCGAACTTTATCCCGAACCCGAACCCCATTGAAGTCAATGGGGACCCGAACTTTTAGGCACAAAAAAGGCTGTAAAATAGTCCAGGAAAGGGCTAGAGGGCTGCCAAAGGCAGCAAAGTGTAGAAAAATCCCCTGCAAACAAATGTGGATAGGGAAATGAATTAAAATTAAATAAAATAAATAAAAATTAACCAATATCAATTGAAGAGAGGTCCCACAGCAAGGAATCATGCGTCATATCACCCTGCACCGGAGAATGTCACTCTCATGTATTTTGGACCAGCACCCAGACAGAGGATACAGGTCCCACAGCATGGAATCATGCGTCATATCACCCACCAACGGAGAATGTCACTCTCATGTATTTTGGACCAGCACCCAGACAGAGGAGAGGTTCATTCAACTTTGGGTTGCACCGCAAGATCATGGTAAAGTAAAAAAAATGAGGATTCAATAAAGAAGTGCCCCAGAGTACAAGAATACATGGTTGATGGGGAGGGAAATGTCTATTCTGCACAAGGGAGGCACAGGTCCTGTGGGATCCATGCCTGGTTCATTTTTATGAACGTCAGCTTGTCCACGTTGGCTGTGGACAGGCGGCTGCGTTTGTCAGTAATGACGCCCCCTGCCGTGCTGAATACACGTTCAGACAAAACGCTGGCCGCCGGGCAGGCCAGCACCTCCAAGTCATAAAATGCTAACTCTGGCCACGTGGACAATTTGGAGACCCAGAAGTTGAATGGGGCCGAACCATCAGTCAGTACGTGGAGGGGTGTGCAGACGTACTGTTCAACCATGTTAGTGAAATGCTGCCTCCTGCTAACACGTTCCGTATCAGGTGGTTGTGCAGTTAGCTGTGGCGTGGAGACAAAACTTTTCCACATTTCTGCCATGCTAACCCTGCCCTCAGAAGAGCTGGCCGTGACACTGCTGCGTTGGCGACCTCTTGCTCCTCTTCTGCCTTCGCCTTGGGCTTCCACCTGTTCCCCTGTGACATTTGGGAATGCTCTCAGGAGCGCCTCTACCAGCGTGCGCTTGAACTCGCGCATCTTCCTATCACGCTCCAGTGCAGGAAGTAAGGTGGGCACATTGTCTTTGTATCGGGGATCCAGCAGGGTGGCAACCCAGTAGTCCGCACACGTTAAAATGTGGGCAACTCTGCTGTCGTTGCGCAGGCACTGCAGCATGTAGTCGCTCATGTGTGCCAGGCTCCCCAGAGGTAAGGACAAGCTGTCCTCTGTGGGAGGCGTATCGTCATCGTCCTCCGTATCCCCCAGCCACGCACCAGTGATGGGCCTGAGCTGTGTCGGGTGCCACCCCGCTGTGAACCTGCTTCATCCTCATCCTCCTCCACCTCCTCCTCATCCTCCTCGTCCTCCAGTAGTGGGCCCTGGCTGGCCACATTTGTACCTGGCCTCTATTGTTGCAAAAAACCTCCCTCTGAGCCACTTCTAACAGACTGGCCTGAAAGTGCTAAAAATGACCCCTCATCCTCCTCCTCCTCCTCCTCCTCCTCCTGGGCCACCTCCTCTTCCATCATCGCCCTAAGCGTTTTCTCAAGGAGACATAGAAGTGGTATTGTAACGCTGATAACGGTGTCATCGCCACTGGCCATGTTGGTGGAGTACTCGAAACAGCGCAACAGGGCACACAGGTCTCGCATGGAGGCCCAATCATTGGTGGTGAAGTGGTGCTGTTCCGCAGTGCGACTGACGCGTGCGTGCTGCAGCTGAAACTCCACTATGGCCTGCTGCTGCTCGCACAGTCTCTCCAGCATGTGCAAGGTGGAGTTCCACCTGGTGGGCACGTCGCATATGAGGCGGTGAGCGGGAAGGCCGAAGTTACGCTGTAGCGCAGACAGGCGAGCAGCGGCAGGATGTGAACGCCGGAATCGCGCACAGACGGCCCTCACTTTATGCAGCAGCTCTGACATGTTGGGGTAGTTGTGAATGAACTTCTGCACCACCAAATTCAGCACATGCGCCAGGCAAGGGATGTGCGTCAAACCGGCTAGTCCCAGAGCTGCGACGAGATTTCGCCCATTATCGCACACCACCAGGCCGGGCTTGAGGCCCACCGGCAGCAACCACTGGTCGGTCTGTTGTTCAATACCCCGCCACAACTCCTGCGCGGTGTGGGGCCTGTCCCCAAACATATGAGTTTCAGAATGGCCTGCTGACGTTTACCCGGGCTGTGCTGAAGTTGGTGGTGAAGGTGTGTGGCTGACTGGATGAGCTGGTGGAAGCAGAGGAGGAGGAAGCCGAGTAGGAGGAGGAGGCTACAGGAGGCAAACAATGATGCCCTGTGATCCTTGGCGGCGGAAGGACGTGCGCCAAGGAACTCTCCGCCTGGGGCCCAGCCGCCACTACATTTACCCAGTGTGCAGTTAGGGAGATATAGCGTCCCTGGCCGTGCTTACTGGTCCACGTATCTGTGGTTAGGTGGACCTTGCCACAAATGGCGTTGCGCAGTGCACACTTGATTTTATCGGACACTTGCATGTGCAGGGAAGGCACGGCTGTCTTGGAGAAGTAGTGGAGGCTGGGGACAACATACTGTGGGACAGCCATGGACATCAGCTGTTTGAAGCTGTCTGTGTCCACCAGCCTGAATGACAGCATTTCAAAGGCCAGTAGTTTAGAAATGCTGGCATTCAGGCCCAGGGCTCGAGGGTGGCTAGGTGGGAACTTACGCTTTCTCTCCAAGGTTTGTGAGATGGAGAGCTGAACGCTGCCGTGTGACATGGTGGAGATGCTTGGTGACGCAGGTGGTGGTGTCGCTGGCACATCCTCTGTTTGGTGGGCGGCAGGTGCCAACATTCCTCCCGAGGCGGAGGAAGAGGCCGAGGCAGCAGCAGAAGAGGGAGCAGGGGAGCCTGAGTGAGTTCCTTGCTTTTAAGGTGTTTACTCCACTGCAGTTCATGCTTTGCATGTAGATGCCTGGTCATGCAGGTTGTGCTAAGGTTCAGAACGTTAATGCCTCGCTTCAGGATCTGATGGCACAGCGTGCAAACCACTCGGGTCTTGTCGTCAGCACATTGTTTAAAGAAGTGCCATGCCAGGGAACTCCTTGAAGCTGCCTTTGGGGTGCTCGGTCCCTGGTGGCGGTGGCCTGTATCAGGCGAACTCTCTTGGCGGCGGCTGTTCTGCTTTTGCCCCCTGCTCCCTCTTTTGCTACGCTGTTGGCTCGGTCTCACCACTGCCTCTTCCTCTGAACTATGAAAGTCAGTGGCACGACCTTCATTCCATGTGGGGTCTAGGACCTCATCGTCCCCTGCATCGTCTTCCACACAGTCTTCCTCCCTGTCCTCCTGTTCGGTCTGCACACTGCAGAAAGACGCAGCAGTTGGCACCTGTGTTTCGTCATCATCAGAGACGTACGGACTCCGATGAGGTGGTATTCCCATGTCCTCATCATCAGTAAACATCAGAGGTTGTGCATCAGTGCATTCTATGTCTTCCACCACAGGGGAAGGGCTAGGTGGATTCCCTTGGGAAACCCTGCCAGCAGAGTCTTCAAACAGCATAAGAGACTGCTGCATAACTTGAGGCTCAGACAGTTTCCCTGATATGCATGGGGGTGATGTGACAGACTGATGGGCTTGGTTTTCAGGTGCCACCTGTGCGCTTTCTGCAGAAGACTGGGTGGGAGATAATGTTGTGAACGTGCTGGATCCACTGTCGGCCACCCAATTGACTAGCGCCTGTACCTGCTCAGGCCTTACCATCCTTAGAACGGCATTGGGCCCCACCAAATATCGCTGTAAATTCTGGCGGGTACTGGAACTTGAGGTAGTTGGTTCACTAGGACGTGTGGCTGTGGCAGAATGGCCACGTCCTCTCCCAGCACCAGAGGGTACACTAACACCACCACGACCGCGTCCGCGTCCCTTACTAGATGTTTTCCTCATTGTTACCGTTCACCAAGCACCACAATAAGGAAAAAATATTTGGCCCAATGTATTGATTTCAAATTCAGGCCTTTTTTACAGGCACCTACCACTATCTGCCTATTTGTTTATGTAGCTTATTACACTAATCCAGGCACAGCAGTAACCACTGATTTAGGGAATATCTCTTTTAGGGCAAGTTTTAGGCCCTGGATGAAAGGTATCCTTTTATGGACAGATTTACAATGGGCCTGCAACAGCTGTGACACCAGATTTAGGGTATTGCTATTTTGGCAAGTGAATTTCACCCCAGAAGAAAATATATGTTTTTGCGGATACTAATATAGTTTGCCAGGCTCAGCTGTGACACCAGATTTAGTGGATTGCTATTTTGGCAAGTGAATTTCACCCCAGAACAAAATATATGTTTTTGCGGATACTATTATAGTTTGACAGGCTCAGCTGTGACACCAGATTTAGGGGTTGCTATATTGGCAAGTGAATTTCACCCCAGAAGAAAATATATGTTTTTGCGGATACTAATATAGTTTGCCAGGCACAGCTGTGACACCAGATTTAGGGTGTTGCTATTTTGGCAAGTGAATTTCACCCCAGAACAAAATATATGTTTTTGCGGATACTAATATAGTTTGCCAGGCTCAGCTGTGACACCAGATTTAGGGTGTTGCTATTTTGGCAAGTGAATTTCACCCCAGAAGAAAATATATGTTTTTGCGGATACTAATATAGTTTTCCAGGCTCAGCTGTGACACCAGATTTAGGGTGTTGCTATTTTGGCAAGTGAATTTCACCCCAGAAGAAAATATATGTTTTTGCGGATACTAATATAGTTTGCCAGGCTCAGCTGTGACACCAGATTTAGTGGATTGCTATTTTGGCAAGTGAATTTCATCCCAGAACAAAATATATGTTTTTGCGGATACTAATATAGTTTGCCAGGCTCAGCTGTGACACCAGATTTAGTGGATTGCTATTTTGGCAAGTGAATTTCACCCCAGAACAAAATATATGTTTTTGCGGATACTAATATAGTTTGCCAGGCTCAGCTGTGACACCAGATTTAGGGTGTTGCTATTTTGGCAAGTGAATTTCACCCCAGAAGAAAATATATGTTTTTGCGGATACTAATATAGTTTGCCAGGCTCAGCTGTGACACCAGATTTAGGGTGTTGCTATTTTGGCAAGTGAATTTCACCCCAGAACAAAATATATGTTTTTGCGGATACTAATATAGTTTGCCAGGCTCAGCTGTGACACCAGATTTAGAGGATTGCTATTTTGGCAAGTGAATTTCACCCCAGAACAAAATATATGTTTTTGCGGATAATAATATAGTTTGCCAGGCTCAGCTGTGACACCAGATTTAGTGGATTGCTATTTTGGCAAGTGAATTTCACCCCAGAACAAAATATATGTTTTTGCGGATACTAATATAGTTTGCCAGGCTCAGCTGTGACACCAGATTTAGAGGATTGCTATTTTGGCAAGTGAATTTCACCCCAGAACAAAATATATGTTTTTGCGGATAATAATATAGTTTGCCAGGCTCAGCTGTGACACCAGATTTAGTGGATTGCTATTTTGGCAAGTGAATTTCACCCCAGAACAAAATATATGTTTTTACGGATAATAATATAGTTTGCCAGGCTCAGCTGTGACACCAGATTTAGTGGATTGCTATTTTGGCAAGTGAATTTCACCCCAGAACAAAATATATGTTTTTGCGGATACTAATATAGTTTGCCAGGCTCAGCTGTGACACCAGATTTAGAGGATTGCTATTTTGGCAAGTGAATTTCACCCCAGAACAAAATATATGTTTTTGCGGATAATAATATAGTTTGCCAGGCTCAGCTGTGACACCAGATTTAGTGGATTGCTATTTTGGCAAGTGAATTTCACCCCAGAACAAAATATATGTTTTTGCGGATACTAATATAGTTTGCCAGGCTCAGCTGTGACACCAGATTTAGAGGATTGCTATTTTGGCAAGTGAATTTCACCCCAGAACAAAATATATGTTTTTGCGGATAATAATATAGTTTGCCAGGCTCAGCTGTGACACCAGATTTAGTGGATTGCTATTTTGGCAAGTGAATTTCACCCCAGAACAAAATATATGTTTGTGCGGATAATAATATAGTTTGCCAGGCTCAGCTGTGACACCAGATTTAGTGGATTGCTATTTTGGCAAGTGAATTTCACCCCAGAACAAAATATATGTTTTTGCGGATACTAATATAGTTTGCCAGGCTCAGCTGTGACACCAGATTTAGTGGATTGCTATTTTGGCAAGTGAATTTCACCCCAGAAGAAAATATATGTTTTTGCGGATACTAATATAGTTTGCCAGGCTCAGCTGTGACACCAGATTTAGGGTGTTGCTATTTTTGGCAAGTGAATTTCACCCCAGAACAAAATATATGTTTTTACGGATACTAATATAGTTTGCCAGGCTCAGCTGTGACACCAGATTTAGGGTGTTGCTATTTTGGCAAGTGAATTTCACCCCAGAACAAAATATATGTTTTTGCGGATAATAATATAGTTTGCCAGGCTCAGCTGTGACACCAGATTTAGTGGATTGCTATTTTGGCAAGTGAATTTCACCCCAGAACAAAATATATGTTTTTGCGGATACTAATATAGTTTGCCAGGCTCAGCTGTGACACCAGATTTAGAGGATTGCTATTTTGGCAAGTGAATTTCACCCCAGAACAAAATATATGTTTTTGCGGATACTAATATAGTTTGCCAAGCTCAGCTGTGACACCAGATTTAGGGTGTTGCTATTTTGGCAAGTGAATTTCACCCCAGAAGAAAATATATGTTTTTGCGGATACTAATATAGTTTGCCAGGCTCAGCTGTGACACCAGATTTAGGGTGTTGCTATTTTGGCAAGTGAATTTCACCCCAGAACAAAAATATATGTTTTTGCGGATACTAATATAGTTTGCCAGGCTCAGCTGTGACACCAGATTTAGAGGATTGCTATTTTGGCAAGTGAATTTCACCCCAGAACAAAATATATGTTTTTGCGGATAATAATATAGTTTGCCAGGCTCAGCTGTGACACCAGATTTAGTGGATTGCTATTTTGGCAAGTGAATTTCACCCCAGAACAAAATATATGTTTTTGCGGATAATAATATAGTTTGCCAGGTTCAGCTGTGACACCAGATTTAGTGGATTGCTATTTTGGCAAGTGAATTTCACCCCAGAACAAAATATATGTTTTTGCGGATACTAATATAGTTTGCCAGGCTCAGCTGTGACACCAGATTTAGTGGATTGCTATTTTGGCAAGTGAATTTCACCCCAGAAGAAAATATATGTTTTTGCGGATACTAATATAGTTTGCCAGGCTCAGCTGTGACACCAGATTTAGTGGATTGCTATTTTGGCAAGTGAATTTCACCCCAGAAGAAAATATATGTTTTTGCGGATACTAATATAGTTTGCCAGGCTCAGCTGTGACACCAGATTTAGGGTGTTGCTATTTTGGCAAGTGAATTTCACCCCAGAACAAAATATATGTTTTTACGGATACTAATATAGTTTGCCAGGCTCAGCTGTGACACCAGATTTAGAGGATTGCTATTTTGGCAAGTGAATTTCACCCCAGAACAAAATATATGTTTTGCGGATAATAATATAGTTTGCCAGGCTCAGCTGTGACACCAGATTTAGTGGATTGCTATTTTGGCAAGTGAATTTCACCCCAGAACAAAATATATGTTTTTGCGGATAATAATATAGTTTGCCAGGCTCAGCTGTGACACCAGATTTAGTGGATTGCTATTTTGGCAAGTGAATTTCACCCCAGAACAAAATATATGTTTTTGCGGATACTAATATAGTTTGCCAGGCTCAGCTGTGACACCAGATTTAGTGGATTGCTATTTTGGCAAGTGAATTTCACCCCAGAACAAAATATATGTTTTACGGATACTAATATAGTTTGCCAGGCTCACCTGTGACACCAGATTTAGGGTGTTGCTATTTTGGCAAGTGAATTTCACCCCAGAACAAAATATATGTTTTTGCGGATACTAATATAGTTTGCCAGGCACAGCTGTGACACCAGATTTAGAGGATTGCTATTTTGGCAAGTGAATTTCACCCCAGAACAAAATATATGTTTTTGCGGATAATAATATAGTTTGCCAGGCTCAGCTGTGACACCAGATTTAGTGGATTGCTATTTTGGCAAGTGAATTTCACCCAGAACAAAATATATGTTTTTGCGGATACTAATATAGTTTGCCAGGCTCAGCTGTGACACCATATTTAGAGGATTGCTATTTTGGCAAGTGAATTTCACCCCAGAACAAAATATATGTTTTTGCGGATAATAATATAGTTTGCCAGGCTCAGCTGTGACACCAGATTTAGTGGATTGCTATTTTGGCAAGTGAATTTCACCCCAGAACAAAATATATGTTTTTGCGGATAATAATATAGTTTGCCAGGCTCAGCTGTGACACCAGATTTAGTGGATTGCTATTTTGGCAAGTGAATTTCACCCCAGAAGAAAATATATGTTTTTGCGGATACTAATATAGTTTGCCAGGCTCAGCTGTGACACCAGATTTAGTGGATTGCTATTTTGGCAAGTGAATTTCACCCCAGAAGAAAATATATGTTTTTGCGGATACTAATATAGTTTGCCAGGCTCAGCTGTGACACCAGATTTAGAGGTGTTGCTATTTTGGCAAGTGAATTTCACCCCAGAACAAAATATATGTTTTTACGGATACTAATATAGTTTGCCAGGCTCAGCTGTGACACCAGATTTAGGGTGTTGCTATTTTGGCAAGTGAATTTCACCCAGAAGAAAATATATGTTTTTGCGGATAATAATATAGTTTGCCAGGCTCAGCTGTGACACCAGATTTAGTGGATTGCTATTTTGGCAAGTGAATTTCACCCCAGAACAAAATATATGTTTTTGCGGATACTAATATAGTTTGCCAGGCTCAGCTGTGACACCAGATTTAGAGGATTGCTATTTTGGCAAGTGAATTTCACCCCAGAACAAAATATATGTTTTGCGGATACTAATATAGTTTGCCAGGCTCAGCTGTGACACCAGATTTAGGGTGTTGCTATTTTGGCAAGTGAATTTCACCCCAGAAGAAAATATATGTTTTTGCGGATACTAATATAGTTTGCCAGGCTCAGCTGTGACACCAGATTTAGGGTGTTGCTATTTTGGCAAGTGAATTTCACCCCAGAACAAAATATATGTTTTTGCGGATACTAATATAGTTTGCCAAGCTCAGCTGTGACACCAGATTTAGAGGGTTGCTATTTTGGCAAGTGAATTTCACCCCAGAACAAAATATATGTTTTTGCGGATAATAATATAGTTTGCCAGGCTCAGCTGTGACACCAGATTTAGTGGATTGCTATTTTGGCAAGTGAATTTCACCCCAGAACAAAATATATGTTTTGCGGATACTAATATAGTTTGCCAGGCTCAGCTGTGACACCAGATTTAGAGGATTGCTATTTTGGCAAGTGAATTTCACCCCAGAACAAAATATATGTTTTTGCGGATAATAATATAGTTTGCCAGGCTCAGCTGTGACACCAGATTTAGTGGATTGCTATTTTGGCAAGTGAATTTCACCCCAGAACAAAATATATGTTTTTGCGGATAATAATATAGTTTGCCAGGCTCAGCTGTGACACCAGATTTAGTGGATTGCTATTTTGGCAAGTGAATTTCACCCCAGAACAAAATATATGTTTTTGCGGATACTAATATAGTTTGCCAGGCTCAGCTGTGACACCAGATTTAGTGGATTGCTATTTTGGCAAGTGAATTTCACCCCAGAAGAAAATATATGTTTTTGCGGATACTAATATAGTTTGCCAGGCTCAGCTGTGACACCAGATTTAGGGTGTTGCTATTTTGGCAAGTGAATTTCACCCCAGAAGAAAATATATGTTTTTGCGGATACTAATATAGTTTGCCAGGCTCAGCTGTGACACCAGATTTAGAGGATTGCTATTTTGGCAAGTGAATTTCACCCCAGAACAAAATATATGTTTTTGCGGATACTAATATAGTTTGCCAGGCTCAGCTGTGACACCAGATTTAGGGTGTTGCTATTTTGGCAAGTGAATTTCACCCCAGAAGAAAATATATGTTTTTGCGGATACTAATATAGTTTGCCAGGCTCAGCTGTGACACCAGATTTAGTGGATTGCTATTTTGGCAAGTGAATTTCACCCCAGAACAAAATATATGTTTTTGCGGATAATAATATAGTTTGCCAGGCTCAGCTGTGACACCAGATTTAGTGGATTGCTATTTTGGCAAGTGAATTTCACCCCAGAACAAAATATATGTTTTTGCGGATAATAATATAGTTTGCCAGGCTCAGCTGTGACACCAGATTTAGTGGATTGCTATTTGGGCAAGTGAATTTCACCCCAGAACAAAATATATGTTTTTGCGGATACTAATATAGTTTGCCAGGCTCAGCTGTGACACCAGATTTAGTGGATTGCTATTTTGGCAAGTGAATTTCACCCCAGAACAAAATATATGTTTTTACGGATACTAATATAGTTTGCCAGGCTCAGCTGTGACACCAGATTTAGTGGATTGCTATTTTGGCAAGTGAATTTCACCCCAGAAGAAAATATATGTTTTTGCGGATACTAATATAGTTTGCCAGGCTCAGCTGTGACACCAGATTTAGGGTGTTGCTATTTTGGCAAGTGAATTTCACCCCAGAAGAAAATATATGTTTTTGCGGATACTAATATAGTTTGCCAGGCTCAGCTGTGACACCAGATTTAGAGGATTGCTATTTTGGCAAGTGAATTTCACCCCAGAACAAAATATATGTTTTTGCGGATACTAATATAGTTTGCCAGGCTCAGCTGTGACACCAGATTTAGGGTGTTGCTATATTGGCAAGTGAATTTCACCCCAGAAGAAAATATATGTTTTTGCGGATACTAATATAGTTTGCCAGGCTCAGCTGTGACACCAGATTTAGTGGATTGCTATTTTGGCAAGTGAATTTCACCCCAGAACAAAATATATGTTTTTGCGGATAATAATATAGTTTGCCAGGCTCAGCTGTGACACCAGATTTAGTGGATTGCTATTTTGGCAAGTGAATTTCACCCCAGAACAAAATATATGTTTTTGCGGATAATAATATAGTTTGCCAGGCTCAGCTGTGACACCAGATTTAGTGGATTGCTATTTTGGCAAGTGAATTTCACCCCAGAAGAAAATATATGTTTTTGCGGATACTAATATAGTTTGCCAGGCTCAGCTGTGACACCAGATTTAGGGTGTTGCTATTTTGGCAAGTGAATTTCACCCTAATATAACACTAATATATTTTGCCAGCCACTGCTGAAACCACTGATGTATGGTATTGCTATTTTGGCAATTGAATTTAACCCCAAACCAAAATATCTGTTTTGGCGGACACTATTATATTTTGCCAGCCACTGCTGAAACCACTGATGTATGGTTTTGCTATTTTGCCAATTGAATTTCACCCCAGAAAATAATCTATCCTTTGCCAGACAGCAGACAGTATTATGCTTGTCTAGCCAAAGCTGGAACACCAGATTTAGGGGATTGGTATTTGGGCAATTGTATTTAACCCCTTAATAAAATATAGAAATTGCTATCCTGAGTTTCTAGGGGTGACAATTAGCACAGCCAAGCCCCTGATGGAGGATATAGCAAAAAAAAATAGTATTGAAGCATTGATGGATGTGTGGCAGCTTGTTCTGGAGCACCACAAGTCACAAAATGGCCGCCGATCAACCCAGAAAATAAGTGACAGAAAAACGCTCTGTGCAGCCAAAAAACCAGCAATCAAGTAAATAGCAGAAGTTCACTGATTCTCAGCTGCAGATCGATCCGTTCATTAGGTGCTGTTGCTGACTTTTCCCTGCCTATCTCGCCCTCACAGAAGCTGCATCCTCTCCCTACACTAGTCAGAGCAGTGTGACGTGCGGCGCTACGTGACTCCAGCTTAAATAGAGGCTGGGTCACATGCTGCACTTGGCCAATCACAGCCATGCCATTAGTAGGCATGGCTGTGATGACTCTTAGAGCAAGAAGTAAGGCGCTAGCTGATTGGCTGCTGTGCAGCCCTTCAGAAAGCGGGAAGAAATCGACGAACACCGAACCCGAACCCGAACTTTTTTGAAAATGTCCGGGTTCGGGTCCGGGTCCCGGACACCCCAAAATTCGGTACGAACCCGAACGATGCGCGAACTGTTCGCTCAACACTACATATAGGGTTAGGGCTCATTCAGACTAGCGATATTCATGTCTGTGTGCTGTCCAAGTATAGAATGACAGTCATTTGACCAATTCACATCTGATTTTCTTTCTGGCCCAATGTCCATGCAAGGTTTGCCTATTCAAGTCAATGGGTCAGTAAAAAAAAATCGCACACGAACGCCATCCATGTGTGGTCATTATATATATATATATATATATATAGTTGATAAGAAATGCTGGGTGGGCATTTATTTTATTTTTTTACGGATGTGAAAAATGGATGACATATTTATGCCATACGAATGGGAAAAAAAAAAAAGAACACAGTCAGAGCCCAAACCGTTTCAAGTTTCAACTTTCAACTTGTCATTATTTAACAGACTGAACACAGACAATTTTTATATCACGCATCATTTAAACAGCTGATCGGTGGTCGTGCAGATTGTCAGAACCCCACTGATCAGATATCAATAGACCATCAATATTCTACTTCCAGAAAACCACTATAGTTTGTACTGTGTAACCAAGAAGACAAATAGGTGTACAAAGAAACAATATACACAAACATTGTGATTTTTAATCAAGACTATTTTAATTTTTTTTTTCTTTTTTTTTGGGGTTCATTGGAACACAAAGGTTGCAAAACTGAACATACAAAGTCTGCTCTGGTCATGGCACATGAAGGATGTAAGAATATTATGAACACAACATGGCTAAAGCATTTAAGAAAGAGGAAATCAGACTATACGAATTTAACATTTTTAATATCAGCTGTGATTCAGGTAAAACCAGGATATTTACATTTCAGCTTAGCCTGATGTATTAGTCATGGCATATGCTATATCTTAAACATCTTCTTTAAGAATGTTCAGGTTGGTAGGGTTCCTTTGAATGTTTAGCAGTCAGTAATGCACAGTATGAATGTACTCCTTATTTGTACGTCAGGTGCTTAACAATGTGACAAAGAAAATTAGTATATTGGTTGTAAAGAGCATTACCAAGATATCAGCAGGTAGGTGAAGCCGGAATTAACAAAGAAACGTCAAGCCTTGACACATCTTTCAACTTTTTTCAACCTCCTTTTTTATTTTATTTGCTTTTTTCTCCATGTGAAATGTTAGAGAAAAAAAGAAAGTGTCCACACTTAATGATTATTCTTAACATAGTCTTGTGGCTCTGTGCAACTCAATTACTGACAAGGCCCATGTGCTAGATAAAGATGCTGAGAGGAATTTCAGCAAACAAACCAAAATGAAAAACAACAAAATGAGAGAGCAGCAGGATTCCCTGACTTTCTTCAAGGAAAATGCTTTGTGGCAAGATTATTGGAAAGCTATAAGTTGGTTATTATCTTCAGACTACAGGGAGTCTCTAATCAGCTGAACTTCTGCAGCAGCTTCCATTTGTGGAACCCTAAAGACAAATATAGTACTATACGTGCACTGATTGATTAGATAACAGCTAAACAAAAAGCCAAGTGCTCTACAGTAGGTAGCCAATCCGCAGACAGCCATGCCTGATCCTGCGCGGCTGCCACCATTTCACTGTTAGCTGAGCATAGGGTGAGTCGCAGCAAGCGCTTATGCGCTAGGGACAGTGTTGCTGAAAACTGTTTTAAAAAGCAATATTGGAGAGGGAGAGACCAGGGAGATTGTAGGGAGAGGTTTTTGAGACTGTAGGGAGACAGAATGGAGACTGCAGGTTGAGTGTATTAGCGGTGTGCATCACATTCTAGTGCATCCACATTCAGAATTAATCCCTTATTTTAATGATACAGTTAGGCCTCTTTCACAGTGAGTTTTCTATGCAGGTGCAATGCGTGAAGTAATAGTATAGCACCCGCACTGAATCATGACCCATTCATTTCAATAAGTCTGTGCACATGAGCATTGTTTTTCACGCATATTTTCCCCATTGAGTGTGAAACGCAGCATATTCTATAGGCCTCATGCACACAAACGTATTTTCTTTCTGTGTCCGTTCCGTTTTTTTTGCGGACCATATGCGGAACAATTCATTTTAATGGGTCCGCAAAAAAAATGGAAGGTACTCCATGTGCATTCCGTTTCCGTATGTCCGTTTTTCCATTCCGCAAAAAAATAGAGCATGTCCTATTTTTTCTAGTTTGCGGACAAGGATAGGCATTATTACAATGGATCTGCAAAAATAACAGATCCGCAAAAAAAAAACGGAACGTCATCCGTTTTTTTTGGCGTATCCGCAATTTGCGGACTGCAAAACACATACGGTCCTGTGCATGAGGCCATATTCTGCATTTTTCAGGCAGCTCTGGCCCCATAGAAGTGAATGGGGCATCATTCCAGGTGCACTGCCTTTTTCACTGATGGTTGCTAGGAGATGTTGTTTGTAAGTCTTTAGTTTTTTTCACGTGTGTAAAAAATGCATCAAAACTGATTACACCCACATGGAAAAAACTAAAACACTGAACGCAATTGCAGACAAAACTGACTGAACGTGCTTGCGAAATGATGCAAGTTTCACTGAACACATCCTGACACAATCTGTATAGTTCATGTGAAGGGGCCTTAGTGTGCCTGAGTATATAAGTAAGGTTTAATATTTCGCCGTGTGACTCACGTTCTAGTGTGCCTGAGTACAGTATATAATGCAGGGGTAATATATCACCTTGTACAGATGTAGCCAAGCTAAAATTGACTCTGATAACTCTAATAACACATCATAGTTTTATCTTGTGCCATTTTCTGACAAAAGCCATTGAAATACATTAAAAGAGTTAGTTAACCTTTTTGTGCCATTTTTTATTTAATGCGTTAATCAAGTTTAGCTCCACTAAATAAATAAAAAATGTTCTAGTGGAACCACATTCTGAGTTAATCCCTTATTTAAGTGATACAATTAGTGTGCCTGAGTATATAAGGCAAGTGTAATATATTGCCGTGCGCTTCACATTCTAGTGCATCCATATTGAGAGTTAATCTGTTATTTTAGTGATAAGTTAGTGTGCCTCAATTTTAAAGGCAAGTGTCATATATGGCCTTGTGCCTCACTGTGCAATGCACCGACATTGAGTGCTAATCCATTCTGTAAGCTGTAGCACTACGTTATAATAAAAAAAAAATGTTCTCTGTGGTGGCGCCCCCTGCTGGCTGCCACCCTAGGCACGTGCCCTATAGTGTCCTATTGGAAAAACATCCCTGGTGGCAGTATGCAGGATGTGTGGGCAGAAGGTGAGGTGCGGCCAGGGTGCTAATGTTTTCAGGAGTGCCCTGCGTCAAAACATGGAGCATCACCATGAAGTGGTGTGAAAAAACCATGCCACTTATTTAGTGTTACAGCCTGATGCAGCAACTATGTATCTCTCAACTGCCCACAATCTCTCTCAATCAGTCAGAGCTCATCAACATCAGCACAAGGAAGCTGTCATTCCTTCCCATCGACTTTAATATCTGCTCCTGATTATCCTCCTGCTGTTCGTGATTTGTTTCAACAGCGATCAACCACCAAGGCGATTTGCAAAATAAACAACAGCATGCATGCACTCATCCAATGGTGTAGAAGCTGAACGAGCACCTGGCCAAGTTACTGGTACTACAGTCCATACCTTTCCATGTAGTTGACTCTGCACATTTCAGAGAACTGATGGCTTGTGCCCACCCACAGTGGAGATCCCAAGCTGACAGTACTTTCCTAAAAAAGCTGTACCAGCCCTACACACATACGTTAAGCAGAAGTTGGGTCAGTCCTTGGGCCTCTCAGTGTCTGGTAGACTTCATGCTGACCCTGAAATATGGAGTGGTAACTATGGTTAAGGACAATATATGTAATTTACAGCCCACTGGGTAAATGTGGTTCCGGCCCATGCACACCAGCAACTTGTTCAGGTTAAGGCAATGCCACCTCTGTGTTCTAATGCTGGGATTTCTGTGCCAATGTCCTCAACCTCAACCATGTCCTCACCCTCCTCTATAGGCATAGTTCACGGTGGTCCTCCAGCATATCACCTATGCAAAGCTAGGAGTTGTCATTTGGTTCTGCACCTGGTCAGCTTTGGTGAACCGTGCCACACCGGGGAGGAACTGTTCGGCGTTATAAAGAAATCAAACACTGGCTGTCTCCTCGGCAACCGGAGATAGCAACCTTGGTTTCTGATAATGGGAAGAACATTTTGTCTGCGTTGCTTCAGGAAGGACTGATCCATGCACCCTGCATTGTGCGTGTCTTTCATTCTTGTTGACAACTGGTTCCTCAAGTCTTCCACTGAACTGCAAGAGCTGTTAAAAATGTCCAGGAAAATGCAAACCAACAGGTCTAGTCCCCACTATAACTGCCACATTAACTAGTGACAGCTCATGTGTGACACGTACCATTGGCTCTGGCCCTTTGAGGAGGGCAATTTATTTATAAGTCAGCAGAACTATAGGATAAATGTTGTTATTTCACTCCACATGCTGGAGGGGATGCTGAGAAATATGATTGGCTAGGGGACAGAAGATGTGGCGCCTATATCTCACGGCCACCTGAGCCCTGAGGAAAATTACCTGGCAGAGGAGGAAGGTGAGAAGGAGGACATAAACGCCCAAAAAATTTGGTTTATCTTCCCAAGAGACAGGAGATGAGCACAAGAAGCTGGAGGGTGACGAATGATATGACACAGATATTGCTACTAAAATAGACCCAAGGCATACATACAGGCACTTTATATCATTATATAGAAATAGTCTTTTGGACTAATAATTGCCTTACTTTCACATATGCCTCTTGTTTGTTATTGCTAAGACATAACTTTTAATACATAGTATATAAAATGTATTTTAAGACCTAATAAATGGGTTTAAAACTCTCAGTTGTGTTGCATTATTTTCCTCAATGGTTAGATGTAATGGCACTGTTGTCTTCTCAGCGCTCCTATTGTAGCAATGGGCCCGTGACAGGCTGATTGCTGCACGCTGCTACCAACCCCCTTATTGTCTCTATCCCTTGCTACTATAAAGTTTAGGCCACTGCTTATAATGTTACACCTCTGTACTTAAAATCCCTCAAACTCTGCTGCCCAACATGTTTCGTCAGCTACAGTGGCATCCTCAGGGGAATGGGCAGTGATTGTTTGAGATGGGGGGGGTGGATCTTTTATTGCCTCCATGACTGACATCATCTGGTAAGCACCCATTCTCCCTGAGCATACTTTTCGCATATTAGTCCATAGTTTACTATGGGATCATCTATTGGTGCATCTTGCTAAACCTCCTCCCTCCTCTGATGGCATACTCACCTTTCTGTACCTCCCATCTATCGCTTTGCTGTGCGCATGTCTCCTGACTTAGAAACCGTCCGTCTCCCTAGTTTTACTGCACATTTCTTCAGACTTAGACTCTGTCCGTCTCCCTCATGTAACTGCGCCTATCTAAGGACTTAGAGCAAGATCGCTCCATGCTTGTCTGTTGCGCATGTCCGAAAACTTCACACTCGTAGCTAATGCCATCTACGCACGTCTAGGTACTTTATCATTTTCTTTTTTATTTCATACTAAATAGTATGTTTTTACCCATTCCAGGGCCATAACTTTTTAGCCACACATTAATTTACTTCATTTTATTTTAGTAACATTTTACATATATTGTCCCTCTAATCATGTGAGTAGTAATTGTAATTCGATATTCTCTATTTATTTGATAGTGTGTATTTTTCGGATTTACACTCAATATTTTGTTGTTTCTTACTACCCTATCATAAATCCACAATGCCCATAGGCAAACAACAACCACTAATTATAATAGAACTCAATCTACATTGGCTGTGCACATACGGCAGACAATAGCTTCCAGTTACCAGGCTTCCATCATGACGGCCACCACTGCACCACCAATGCTGATATGTTGATTTACAAGCACCACTGGACCCATCAAGGCCTGATTCTGGCAGTAGATTTAGAATGATGGAAATAGGACTATATCTTCCTCTGTGACTCCTATAATTGAGAATACAGACTTGCCCCCAGTATTATTAGCTTTAGCTCATGTATTGTTGTATTATTATCATTAACATCTTTATCATCTGCTATATGTATATACCATTAATGGTGATTGTTTTTCTAAAGGAGTATATATATATGCTTCTATTTTTAGCTTAACCGTATGCATTACTATATCATGAGCATTAAAACCTTTTATAACATTTTAGGCCTATTATTCCGATATAACATCCTATTGGCATTGTGGATTTACATGTAATTTGATTTGCACATATATTGTTAAAGGTTGATAATATTTATGTTGACGTGGTCCCTTGATGAACTGATTCCATTTCACGGATCAGGGAAACGTGTCGGGACAAAGTAAAATACCTGGGCCATATGATATGTGCTACAGTTTTCTGATGGTAATCACAAAATCTTGATGCCATTGGATACTTAGGTGCAGATAGAATATGTGCGTGATTACCATATATACATTTTTTATTTTTGATATGTATCTTGACCACTGACATTATATACTGATGGTGTCTTATAGGTCCAATAGGAGGTTCCTGACCTGGGCTGCCATTCCATTTTTGTAAACAAAGCAATAGCTGATCTTAGGGAGACCAGCTACAAAAATACCGTGGAGCCTCACTTAAGAGTCTCAAACACAGCAATCCAAAGTGCAAAGCTCCCTGGGAAACATAAAATGCAAAAAGATTGTGGAGCCCCAGTTATGGGTCTACAACACAGTGAAAGCCAGATATTCCTCAAAGGAAGGAAAAACAAGCAATATTTTTGTAGCTGGTCTCCCTAAGATCAGCTATTGCTTTGTTTGAGTAGTCACCAAAGCATCGCTCCCGGTTAGCCAGAATCCTACTCCACACTGATGAGGGGCAACACCCCGAAACAGCTGTATGTGGATGGATAACTTGCTTAGGTCTTCCCCGTCACATCCTTAAAGCTTGTAAAAGAGCGGGATTTTGACATAGGGGCCACTTAATATGGTGGTTTTGGTGATCTCTGTAATGGAGACACCCCTTTGCTTGTTTTTCCTTCCTTTGAGGGATATCTGGCTTTCACTGTGTTGTAGACCCATAACTGGGGCTCCACAATCTTTTTGCATTTTATGTTTCCCAGGGAGCTTTGCACTTTGGATTGCTGTGTTTGAGACTCTTAAGTGAGGCTCCACGGTATTTTTGTAGCTGGTCTCCCTAAGATCAGCTATTGCTTTGTTTGAGTAGTCACCAAAGCATCGCTCCCGGTTAGCCAGAATCCTACTCCACACTGATGAGGGGCAACACCCCGAAACAGCTGTATGTGGATGGATAACTTGCTTAGGTCTTCCCCGTCACATCCTTAAAGCTTGTAAAAGAGCGGGATTTTGACATAGGGGCCACTTAATATGGTGGTTTTGGTGATCTCTGTAATGGAGACACCCCTTTGCTTGTTTTTCCTTCCTTTGAGGGATATCTGGCTTTCACTGTGTTGTAGACCCATAACTGGGGCTCCACAATCTTTTTGCATTTTATGTTTCCCAGGGAGCTTTGCACTTTGGATTGCTGTGTTTGAGACTCTTAAGTGAGGCTCCACGGTATTTTTGTAGCTGATCTCCCTAAGATCAGCTATTGCTTTGTTTGAGTAGTCACCAAAGCATCGCTCCCGGTTAGCCAGAATCCTACTCCACACTGATGAGGGGCAACACCCCGAAACAGCTGTATGTGGATGGATAACTTGCTTAGGTCTTTCCCGTCACATCCTTAAAGCTGGTAAAAGAGTGGGATTTTGACATAGGGGCCACTTAATATGGTGGTTTTGGTGATCTCTGTAATGGAGACACCCCTTTGCTTGTTTTTCCTTCCTTTGAGGGATATCTGGCTTTCACTGTGTTGTAGACCCATAACTGGGGCTCCACAATCTTTTTGCATTTTATGTTTCCCATGGAGCTTTGCACTTTGGATTGCTGTGTTTGAGACTCTTAAGTGAGGCTCCACGGTATTTTTGTAGCTGGTCTCCCTAAGATCAGCTATTGCTTTGTTTGAGTAGTCACCAAAGCATCGCTCCCGGTTAGCCAGAATCCTACTCCACACTGATGAGGGGCAACACCCCGAAACAGCTGTATGTGGATGGATAACTTGCTTAGGTCTTCCCCGTCACATCCTTAAAGCTTGTAAAAGAGCGGGATTTTGACATAGGGGCCACTTAATATGGTGGTTTTGGTGATCTCTGTAATGGAGACACCCCTTTGCTTGTTTTTCCTTCCTTTGAGGGATATCTGGCTTTCACTGTGTTGTAGACCCATAACTGGGGCTCCACAATCTTTTTGCATTCCGTTTTTGTAGGCAGGGACATTAGCATGTAGGGCAAGTGTGAGGGCAAGAAATTTTTCTTTTCTTCAGCCTACCCAGCCTACCAACAAAAATGTTTTATTGGCACATTTTGGGTTATTTGTAATATTAGAGATTAACTTAGAAATAATACATGAGTTTGTGTCACCAACAAAACAAAAAATGACTTACTGCCTGAAAAAGAACGCTTAAAATCTATTTTATTAAAAAAATTAACTGTGTGGCTATCTGCCAAATTACTTAAATCAGGCTGCATGCAGGAGGGTGGCTACTATCAGCTTAATTATTTATCACCTAGTCGCCCTTGTGTCACACAAATATTGTTACCCAATCTGGAGATATATGGAGACATATATTATAAGTGTATTGTATACTTCAATACTATATATCCCCATACAATGTATCTCTTTTCATTTCCAACATGGGTAACAATTGGATCTTGGGGAGCTATTCTAGGATTCTATGCATGGTGAGTGCTATTATTTTTCATTCACAAAACCTCCCATACTACAAGCCCCAAACACTCCCACACGTCACTGTATTGCTTCCACATAAACCCCTTGTATAATTTTGCGTCTGCTCGACGCGTTTCTATGACCCCTAGATTTGTATTGGCATGTTATCAGGAGCAGAAAGAGCAAAGTACAAGGTTAGTTGAGCGCTGCATGCCCATACCCTTGGCGTGTACCAGCACTCAAAACAGAAACCTCTGATAGCAGACGTGCAGCAACAATAATGTGCATCCTCCAGCGCTGTATTGGCAGTAGCACGGCCGCCAACAGCCCCTGCTTATATAACAGAAGCCACGCCCACTGGGCAGAGCCCAAACGTGGGGGAGCGAGTAATTAATGAGGAGTGGTAAGTCCTCTATCCTCCCTGCCTTCTGTATATCGCAATATGCTCCAGTGGATACATGTTAATTGGCATCACATAACTTTTAGTTTCTGGGGGCATAATAGGATGGACCTGACTATCAAAGTATCCAATAGTTTAATTAGAAACCTACCATAATGATGTCACTGCACAACATCATTAACTTATCCGAATCATTGTTAGTATTACTTCTGCTATTATAATGATGGTCACAATCATGTAGGGGCCACTTGCTATTACATAAGTGATCTAGCAGATCTATAACAGCATGTTTCTACCTAATAGCTATGTGCATTAGCCCCTGCAAACCATACGGTGACCAATGTCAATGGTAAGAAATGGCATAGAAAAGGTTACAACCACAGTAGGGACCACTTAGAGTTTGTGACAAAAATGTGACCCAGTCACAGTAGACTATGTTGATCAAAGCCTCTTAGTGAGTACATTCACCACATCAAGGCATCTTGATGCATACATTCACCACATGTAAAGCTCATAAAAAAGCAGAACATAAATTAAGCATCAGGGTAATATACCAAGGATCTATAGATAATGTCTATTGAGGATAGACCAGCTATCTACTGTGCAAATAGTGTGAGCATATATGATCTGAAATCACACTAAATAAAGCACTTGCATGATGTAAAATCATTCGATCCAAATGGTTTTACTGTCTGTAATGTGAACGTCCAATGCGCTTCTTTGCGCAATAATAAATTGTCAATGTCTCCTCCTCTCGGTGAGCCTCTCGCATGCTCCATTCCTTGAAACCTGATACAATCCTTCATTCCAGGATGGAATTCCAGTATGTGTTGCACTATAGGGGTATCATCCTGCTTGTTGATACTCAATAGATGCTCTCCTATACGCCTCCTAAATTCTCTTTTTGTCTTACTTACATATTGTTTTTGACAAATACAGGTAGCCACGTACACCACCTTTGTCCTATTACAATTAGTAAACGACCTGATGTTGTACTCTCGTCCTGTGGTTGTACTTTTGACTTTGTTGCCCTTTTTGATTGCCTTACAGGCAAAATAGTTGCTACACACATTTAATTTAATAATATTTTATCATTGAGTTTACTATCCCATATTAATTTATTAAAAATATATTATATACATTATATTTATCATTGGCGAGTCATTGGCGTCTTCTCACCATGGCAACGGGTCAGGTGATCGCGCTCTGCCGGTCACGTGTTCCTGGCAGCAGTGAACACGTAACCGGACTTTGTTTATTCGGTACCCTGACAACCAGTCAGGTGGTCACTGCCTCCGGTCACGTGATCGAGATACTAGAGATCACATGACCCAGTCCGCATTCATTAAGCCCAGAACTGGAAGTTAGCTGATCCGTTCCCCGGCAACAAGTTTATGTATATTAAAGGGGTTCTCCGGCCTAAACCTTTTTTTAGCTCATCAATTCTTACCTGTGGAGTAAAGATTATTGGTGACATACTTACCTTCCCCAGTGTAGTCGTTACTGAGATCTGCCTCCTGGTCACGTGGTCCCTCCTGATGGATTTTCTCTTCTTCCGGGCAAAGTCCGTCTCTTTGTCTTCCGGGCTTCTCTTCCTGGCTTCAGCAGGAGACGGACGGTCTCTAATGACGTCACCGCCTCCTGCAAGTTGAAGCGCCGGCCTCCGTCTTCTTTCCCAATGCAGGCGCATGCGCCGGTATCTCTTCTCCGGCTCATTTAAAAAAAGCAATGAGCATGCGCTAATAAGATAATCGGGGCACTGAATGGCATAAGGGAGCAACTGGATGGCATAAGGGGGTACTTCATGGCAAATGGGGCAAAATGAGGCACTGGATGGCATAAGGGGGCTTTGGATGGCACAAGGGGGGACTTTATGGCAAACAGGGGGCACTGGACGGCCCAAGGGGTACTGGATGGCATAACCGGGCACTGGATGGAATAAGGGGGCACTGGATGGCATAAGGGGGGTACTGGATGGCACAAGGGGGCACTGGATGGCACAAGGGGGTAATTTATGGCAAACAGGGGGCACTGGGTGGCACAAGGGGGCACTGGATGGCATAATAGGGTACTTTATGGCAAACAGGGGGCAATGGATGGCACAAGGGGGCATTGGATGGCACTAGGGGCACTGGATCTCACTGTTATGGGGGCACTGTGGATGTCACTTTTATGGGGCACTGTGGATGTCACTGTTATGGGAGCACTGTGGATGTCACTGTTATGGGGGCACTGTGGATGTCACTGTTATGGGGGCACTGTGGATGTCACTGCTATGGGGCACTGTGGATGTCACTTTTATGGGGCACTGTGGATGTCAATGTTATGGGGGCACTGTGGATGTCACTGTTATGGGGGCACTGTGGATGTCACTGTTATGGGGGCACTGTGGATGTCACTGTTATGGGGGCACTGTGGATGTCACTGCTATGGGGCACTGTGGATGTCACTGTTATGGGGGCACTGTGGATGTCACTGTTATGGGGCACTGTGGATGTCACTGTTATGGGGGCACTGTGGATGTCATTGTTATGGGCGCTGAGTATAAGTGATAGGGCTCGTGCTCAGAACCGTATCCGTTTTTTCAGTCTGCAAGTCGTGGATCCACTAAATATGGATACTGTCCGTGTGCGATTCACATTTTTTTGCAGTCCCATTGAGTTCGATGGGTTTTAGATCTGCATTATGAGGACCAGAAGAGGACACGTTCTGTCTTTCACAGAACTGACATATGGATATTTAAAGCACAGGGATGTCATAAATGTGTTTTTTACATCCGTATGTCAGTTTCAGTAAAGACAGAACATCTCCTATTCTGGTCTTCAAAATAAGGTTCTGGAATTCAATGGGACTGCAAAAAATGTGGATCACAAACTGGAAACGGTCGTGTGTCTAAGGGTTTAGATACACAACTCAGCAGGCAGGATCATACAAGATAGGCTTAGATAGACCACTCAGCAGGCTGTGTCATAAAAAATAGGATTAGATACACTGCTCAGCAGGCAGTATCATACAAAATGGGATTAGATACACACTTCAGCAGGCAGTATCGCACACAACAGAATGTGCATCAGGCACGCATACAGGATAGGATTTCATACAGGTGTGTTTGGATACTCTTGCTGATTCGAGCTGTTTTTCTGACTCTGGAGATGGTGAGGGAAGAGCCTGCAGATGGTCAGTGATAGGATTAGATACACAGCTCAGCAGGCTGTATCACACAGGATAGGATTAGATTCACAAGTGAGGGAAGAGCCTGTAGACAGTCAGTGATGGGATTTAGACACTGACTGAGAAGTAGATTCATGTCTGTGTGCAGAAAGATGGACACAGGAGTTGTAATGGGTGTAGCTGCTGCAGGCAAAGCAGTGTGTGAGTGCGTGTCCAGTCTGTGACTCATCTCTGTGCAGTGCATCCAGGCTTGAGTAGCAATAAAGTTATATATTCAACAAAACAAGAAGGGGGGAAAGTAAACAGATCTGCCAGGATAATCTATCTAATGTCTTCTAGGGGGGGGGGGGAGGAAAGTTCAGACTTAAAAAACAGGAATTGGGGGCATATGTATGCATGATGAAGGGTGTTAGGAGCACATAAAAAGAATTTTGATTTTGGGACCGGACTACCTCTTTAAGCAGACATGTCACGTGACAGCTCGAGTTGCGATCACGTGAACTACAACAAAAACCCACTTTTATCCACTTCCTAACATTAAATAGCGGCTATTTTATTAAAAAACATTACATGTTTATAATATGTCATCGTACTTGCATAATTTAATACATTTTAAGTTTGCCTGTATATATGCTAATGAGGGTACACCTGGAGGGCGCCTCCTCTCACCAGGAGCCGCCCCAGGTGAGTTTTTCTGGCTTTTTTTTTTTTAAGATATAAAAAAGTGCATTGTATACTTTGTTTTTATGGAGCCTTTAAACCTGATGAAGGGGACCTAAGTATCCCCAAAACGTGTTGTTTTATCTGCTTCACATTATGAGAAATTTCTAATAAAGAAGAACCTTCGCCATATCTGAATTTGTCCTGACCGGTGTTTCTGCACCTTGACTACGATCCCATCACGCCATTAAAAAAGAAACTGTCATGTAAATGTGATTACCTCGCAGAACCAGGTTACATGACCAAGACTAAATACGTTTTCAGAGTAAAATAACTAGAACAAATCAAATATAAATACAGAAGCCTTTTCCCCTCAACATGCAAAACATGAGAAAAGCTGCTCTTACACAAGTAAATGAAGCTGAACAGCCCAGAAAGAGAAATATGGTGTCTAAGAACAACCCATGAAATGTTATTAAGTGAATAGTCTCTTGCATGAAAAATCAGAACACAAAGGTATTAAGTGCAATGTACTACGGAAAGTGACAGGCACAAAGGAATTAGTAATTGTACATGGGGAATAAAATTGTACTGTGGGAATATTAAATAGGATTTTAAATACAGAGCAAAGGTGGTTAAATTATTTCTCATTAAAAAATGATATAACAAATTTTGTGCCCTATAAGATGCATTTCTTCCTTCAAAAGTGTGTGCGTGTGTGTGTGTGGGGGGGGGGGGAGTCAGTGGGTCCTATAGGTAGAACACTAATGAGCATTTCTAATATGGAAGTGCTCATTAGTGCAGTAGGACCAAGAAACTGTGAATATGAGCTCCCTATGCTGGCTCTGTACTCACCACTCCATGGTCTTCTTCTGCTGCATGCTGTGCTGTGATCCACGCACAGTATGATGACATAGGAGCGCTCTGTGACCTCATGCTGTGTGAGGTCAGGTCATAGCACAGCATGGCAGAAAGATCAGAAAGAGACCTAGGGTGGTGGAGGTAAGTTGATTTTTTATTTTTATTTTTTGAGCTGAGGTTTAATTAACATTGGAGGTCTGATTTGAGGTCTGATTAGGGATCTTATAAACAAGTGGGTCTGGTCGGAGGAATTATGGGAGTCTGAGCTGGTGTCTTTTTAACATTGGAGGTCTGATATGAGGTCTGATCAGGGGTCTGAGCTGTGGTCTAATTAACATCGGGGGTCTGATCTGATGTCTGATTGGGTGTCTGATTAATATTGGGGTACAGATCTGAGGTTTAATTTAGGGTCTGAGCTGAGGTCTAATTAACATTGGGGATCTGATTTGAGGTCTGATTGTGGGTCTTATTAGCATTAGGGGGTCCCCTGGGGTTGTGTATGCAGCACCTCTCTTGTACATGCACTGGCTAAGTGGCGCTGGATGGGTGGTGAATCCGAGGAGAGTGTCTATATTTTCCTGGAGTGCTCTCTCTTTATTGAGGTAAGGCAAATCATGTCAGTGAGTTTGTCAATTTGCCTGCTGGTGTTTGTAACAGTATTATGGCTTCCATTTTACTGTTATGATGCATTTCACGCAGCAAATAGTCCCTGGCTGGCCTTCCCCTGATGGGGATGATGGAGAAACCTATTCAGGGAGATGTATATACAAACACAGAAATGCAACAGCACTCTGCAACCAGCACTCTGCCCTGCCTCTATGCTAGAAGCTATCAGAGGTCGTTAATGTACATTTTGATCAAAAAGTAATAAGCCACTCACCACGCCAAGGCCGCCTCTGTGAGTGGTCGTAATGCTAAATCCTACCTGTTATGGGCCATGACAGCCACATAAAATCCAGGGATTGCGGGCCCAGCATGCATGCTAGGATCGACCGTGCTTATTAACCCTTTTTGATGCCATAACAGCCTCCATTAAATCCAGGGATGTAGGTACCAACATGCATGCTGAGCCCACTGTGTACTCTTCCTGGAGCCAGATGGCTATTAGTAGGTATTATGAATGCAAGTTCAGTTTTATACTTAGTCTGATTAAAACCAGCCTCTAGGGCAGACAAACTAGTCAGGTGTGCACGACTGAAAGGAGGCCGCCACACCTCCAGCACATACTACACAGAAACACAAGGGGGGGTCAGTCAGCACGTCCCTGTATGCAGGTGCACGTAGCCATGGCAAAATATACATACAAACACAGAAATGCAACAGCACTCTGCAACCAGCACTCTGCCCTGCTTCTAAGCTATTAGAGGTCGTTAGTGTACATTTTGATCAAAAAGTAATAAGCCACTCGCCACGTCAAGGCCGCCTCTTTGAGTGGTCGTAACGCTAAATCCTACCTGTTATGGGTCACAACAGCCACATAGAATCCAGGGAGTGCGGGTCCAGCATGCATGCTCAGATCAACCATGCTTATTAAAGGGGTTATCCAAGTTATATTTATTGATGACCTATCCTCAGGATAGGTCATCATACAGACGCGGGGTCCGACACCCAGCACCCCGCCGATCAGCTGTTTAAGAGAGGCGATGCGTGCCAGCGCTGCCTCGTCGTTAGCATATGCTAGCGTTGGATCTGCAGCGGTGAGCAGGTAATACACCCAAGTCGCCCCATTCATTTCAATGGGACGGCTCGTTTCTATACAAGTGTATACTACAGAGCCGTCCCATTGAAATGAATGGAATGGCTTGGGTGTAATTACACCTGCTCACCGCTGCAGATGCAACGGCCAGCATGTAAACAATGATGAGGAGGCAGCGCTGGCACGGCGCTCGCCTTCTCTTCAAACAGCTGATCGGCGGGGGTGCCGGGTGTCGGACCCCCGCCGATCTGATATTGATGACCTATCCTGAGGATAGGTCATCAATAAATATAACTTGGATAACCCCTTTAACCCTTTTTGGTGCCATAACAGCCTCCATTAAGTCCAGGGATGCTGGTACCAACAGGTACCAGGGAGATGCTCTATATGATCCAGGTACCACTTGCCATCAAGGCAATAGCTTTAAAAGCCTCATAGTCCACTAACCTACCAGCGGGTCCTTCACCTTTGGGCAAAGGGAGAGGGTCGAGCGCCAGGAAGCCAGGTTAGTGCACTCTTCAAAACTGCATTTACTCTTAATGAGCCTGAAGAGCTCATTCAGTATATTAAATTTTTCTGCTCTTACAATCAAGGGTTAAGGTGCCTGTTTGGTTCGCTCATGCTCTGTGCACTATCTTGTGTTGTGACGGTGATTTCACTTTTAGTTCAATATGCTGCATACAGCCATGCTATTCCTATGCTTACCCTAGTTCTCATACTATGTTTGGTATTTTCTTTGATATCTAGCTATCATGGAAACTCCAGAGAGAAGTCTATGAAATTCAGACACTGTAGGGAATACCAGTAGTCTGTACCAGAGAACTTTGCTTCTGGTGCCGGCATTACCTGTTTATCACATATTACTTCATTCTCTGCAAAATGAATCCAGGGAATGTTTTGTTTTAATGTTAAGATTAAGTTTGCTTCTGTTTCTCCAACCTCTCGGTCCTGAAAAAGTCTAGCTCTGTCTTATGTTGAAGCTAAGGAGAGCACTATGCTTTCACTCAGCAGATGCTGTTCCTAATGAAGGGAGGTTGTAGCTCTAGCACATTGTCACATGCAGAGACAATCTGCAGGATTTATTAAAGTTGTTTAAAGATATAGTAGAAATGGACAAGAGATTAGAAAATCTATCTTATATAAAAAGTATAGGATGCTGTCCCAAAAGCAGTGGCAAAACATTGGCTGTGTTTCACTCAGAGAAGTTTTCATACCTGAATAGGTTTATGGATAGGAATGTGGATGAGATATATTAAAAAAGTCTTATACCTCATGTTCTGCAGCCTGTAAAACAGCCCTGACAAGGTCTGGGTGAGTCATTTGTGTTAAGATTTGTAAGAGGGGTAGGGGGGAAAGATCCTACAGAACCTACCCTTACTAAAGTCCTTATGAGCATTACTCTGTGACATTCATATGAACATTAAGAAATAATTATTACAAACCGGATTCCAAAAAAGTTGGGACACTATACAAATCGTGAATAAAAACTGAATGCAATGATGTGGAGATGGCAAATGTCAATATTTTATTTGTAATAGAACGTAGATGACAGATCAAACGTTTAATCTGAGTAAATGTATCATTTTAAAGGAAAAATATGTTGATTCAAAATTTCACGGTGTCAACAAATCCCAAAAAAGTTGGACAAGTAGCAATAAGAGGCTGGAAAAAGTAAATTTGAGCATAACGAAGAGCTGGAAGACCAATTAACACTAATTAGGTCAATTGGCAACATGATTGGGTATAAAAATAGCTTCTCAGAGTGGCAGTGTCTCTCAGAAGCCAAGATGGGTAGAGGATCACCAATTCCCACAATGTTGCGCAGAAAGATAGTGGAGCAATATCAGAAAGGTGTTACCCAGCGAAAAATTTCAAAGACTTTGCATCTATCATCATCAACTGTGCATAACATCATCCGAAGATTCAGAGAATCTGGAACAATCTCTGTGCGTAAGGGTCAAGGCCATAAAACCATACTGGATACCCATGATCTCTGGGCCCTTAAACGACACTGCACCACAAACAGGAATGCTACTGGAAAGGAAATCACAGAATGGGCTCAGGAATACTTCCAGAAACCATTGTCAGTGAACACAATCCACCGTGCCATCCGCCGTTGCCAGCTGAAACTCTACAGTGCAAAGAAGAAGCCATTTCTAAGCAAGATCCACAAGCTCAGGCATTTTCACTAGGCCAGGGATCATTTAAAATGGAGTGTGGCAAAATGAAAGACTGTTCTGTGGTCAGACAAGTCACGATTCAAAGTTCTTTTTGGAAATCTGGGTAGCCATGTCATCCGGACCAAAGCGGACAAGGACAACCCAAGTTGTTATCAACGCTCAGTTCAGAAGCCTGCATCTCTGATGGTATGGGGTTGCATGAGTGCATGTGGCATGGGCAGCTTGCATGTCTGGCAAGGCACCATCAATGCAGAAAAATATATTCAGGTTCTAGAACAACATATGCTCCCATCCAGATGTCATCTCTTTCAGGGAAGACCCTGCATTTTTCAACAAGATAATGCCAAACCACATTCTGCATCAATCACAACATCATGGCTGCGTAGGAGAAGGATCCGGGTACTGATATGGCCAGTCTGCAGTCCAGATCTTTCACCTATAGAGAACATTTAAGACATCATAAAGAGGAAGGTGCAACAAAGAAGGCCCAAGACGATTGAACAGTTAGAGGCCTGTATTAGACAAGAATGGGAGAGCATTCCTATTTCTAAACTTGAGAAACTGGTCTCCTCGGTCCCCAGACGTCTGTTGAGTGTTGTAAGAAGAAGGTTAGATGCCACACAGTGGTGAAAATGGCCTTGTCCCAACTTTTTTGGGATTTGTTGACACCATGAAATTCTGAATCAACATATTTTTCCCTTAAAATGGTACATTTTCTCAGTTTAAACTTTTGTTCCGTGATTTATGTTCTATTCTGAATAAAATATTAGAAGTTGGCACCTCCACATCATTGCATTCAGTTTTTATTCACGATTTGTATAGTGTCCAAACTTTTTTGGAATCCGGTTTGTAGATATTTTAACAAAATATATATTTTATAGAAGAGAATGTGATGGGTGTTTAACTTAGCTACTTGAAGATGAGATAATGCTTATGTCGCTTAAAACATCGCTGTTCTGAACACCCTTGAATTATTCAACCTATACGCCAAGTAGAGTGCATGGTGGACTTTGAATGCATGGCGAAGCAAGTGGTTTGACAATCCATATGGTCTTCAATCATTCTACTGATTTAGGGTCTCTTACACTAATGTTTATGGATATGCTTTCTGTGTGAACACAGTTGATTGATGGACCGCAGATGTAAAGTGCCATCCAATACCTGCTGCTACACCTAGGTTCAGTCATTTCCTTCCAGATGCCTTTTCCCCCAATGCAATCAAGAATCTAGTTCTTCATCTCCTCCAGGGATTGTTGGAAAAAGCAGTACTGTATTAGAAGAAGTACCATCTTCAGAAAAAGAGTATTCAAAATGAGGACTATTTAATCCGTCATTTGTTTTGGAAGGAAACATTTTCTGGCCACAGTACATCTAACAGATGTCTACCTGCACTTTCCCATGTTGCACAGCCACAGGAAATCCCACTGTCATAGTGCAAAAAATTTGGCCATTCTTTATCTGCAGATCACTTGTCTGCCATCCAGTGTTTCTTCTGCTTCCCTAAGGATGCAAGGTCTGTCATCCATGATTGGCAGATAAAGGCATCATCCAAACATCATCTTCTAAAGGATCTGCACTTAAGTTTGCCGCTGTTACAAGATAATTGCCCCCTGATCAATTACAAGGAGGCACAGCTAGTCCCAAATCAGAAGCTGAAATACCTGGTTTCTAGTGATGAGTGTCAGGGGCATTATTCGAATTTGTGATATTTTGTCAATATTTTGGCGAATACTCATCATAAATTAGCAAATTCAAGAATTTGCGATTATTTTCTTGATTGCGAAAGTTGGCAATTAGAGATGAGCGAACACCTGGAAGTTCGGGTTTGGGAAGTTCAGCCGAACTTCCCGAAAATGTTCAGCTTCTGGATCCGAACTCGACGCGAACTTTATCCCGAACCCGAACCCCATTGAAGTCAAATGTGGACCCGAACTTTTAGGCACTAAAAAGGCTGTAAAATAGTTCAGGAACGGGCTAGAGGGCTGCCAAAGGCAGCAAAATGTAGGTAAATCCCCTGCAAACAAATGTGGATAGGGAAATGAATTAAAATAAAAAATAAAATTTAACCAATATCAATTGACACTATTATACTTTGCCATCCATAGCTGAAACCACTGATTTATGGTATTGCTATTTTGGCAATTGAATTTCACCCCAGAACAAAATATATGTTTTTGCAGACACAATGAAACTTGGCCAGCCACAGCTGAAACCACTGATTTATGGTATTGCTATTTTGGCAATTGAATTTCACCCCAGAACAAAATATATGTTTTTGCGGACACTATGAAACTTGGCCTACAACAGCTGGGACACCAGATTCAGGGTATTGCTATTTTGGCAATTGAATTTAACCCCAGAACAAAATATATGTTTTTGCGGACACTATGAAACTTGGCCTGCAACAGCTGGGACACCAGATTCAGGGTATTGCTATTTTGGCAATTGAATTTCACCCCACACCAAAATATATGTTTTTGCGGACACTATGAATCTTGGCCAGCCACAGCTGAAACCACTGATTTATGGTATTGCTATTTTGGCAATTGAATTTCACCCCAGAACAAAATATATGTTTTTGCGGACACTATGAAACTTGGCCAGCCACAGCTGAAACCACTGATTTATGGTATTGCTATTTTGGCAATTGAATTTCACCCCAGAACAAAATATATGTTTTTGCGGACACTATGAAACTTGGCCAGCCACAGCATAAACCACTGATTTATGGTATTGCTATTTTGGCAATTGAATTTCACCCGAGAACAAAATAAATGTTTTTGCGGACACTATGAAACTTGGCCTGCAACAGCTGGGAAACCAGATTCAGGGTATTGCTATTTTGGCAATTGAATTTCACCCCACAACAAAATATATGTTTTTGAGGACACTATTATACTTTGCCATCCACAGCTGAAACCACTGATTTATGGTTTTGCTATTTTGGCAATTGAATTTCATCCCAGAACAAAATATATGTTTTTGCGGACACTATGAAACTTGGCCAGCCACAGCTGAAACCACTGATTTATGGTATTGCTATTTTGGCAATTGAATTTCACCCCAGAACAAAATATATGTTTTTGCGGACACTATGAAACTTGGCCTGCAACAGCTGGGACACCAGATTCAGGGTATTGCTATTTTGGCAATTAAATTTCACCCCAGAACAAAATATATGTTTTTGCGGACACTATGAAACTTGGCCTGCAACAGCTGGGACACCAGATTCAGGGTATTGCTATTTTGGCAATTGAATTTCACCCAACAACAAAATATAAGTTTTTGCGGACACTATGAAACTTGGCCAGCCACAGTTGAAACCACTGATTTATGGTATTGCTATTTTGGCAATTGAATTTCACCCCAGAACAATATATATGTTTTTGCGGACACTATGAAACTTGGCCTGCAACAGCTGGGACACCAGATTCAGGGTATTGCTATTTTGGCAATTGAATTTCACCCCAGAACAAAATATATGTTTTTACAGACACTATGAAACTTGGCCTGCAACAGCTGGGACACCAGATTCAGGGTATTGCTATTTTGGCAATTGAATTTCACGCCATAACAAAATATATCCTTTGCAGGACACTATGAAACTTGGCCAGCCACAGCTCAAACCACTAATTTATGGTATTGCTATTTTGGCAATTGAATTTCACCCCAGAACAAAATATATGTTTTTGCGGACACTATGAAACTTGGCCAGCCACAGCTGAAACCACTGATTTATGGTATTGCTATTTTGGCAATTGAATTTCACCCCAGAACAAAATATATGTTTTTGCGGACACTATGAAACTTGGCCAGCCACAGCATAAACCACTGATTTATGGTATTGCTATTTTGGCAATTGAATTTCACCCGAGAACAAAATAAATGTTTTTGCGGACACTATGAAACTTGGCCTGCAACAGCTGGGAAACCAGATTCAGGGTATTGCTATTTTGGCAATTGAATTTCACCCCACAACAAAATATATGTTTTTGAGGACACTATTATACTTTGGCCATCCACAGCTGAAACCACTGATTTATGGTATTGCTATTTTGGCAATTGAATTTCATCCCAGAACAAAATATATGTTTTTGCGTGACACTATGAAACTTGGCCAGCACACAGCTGAAACCACTGATTTATGGTATTGCTATTTTGGCAATTGAATTTCACCCCAGAACAAAATATATGTTTTTATGACACTATGAAACTTGGCCTGCAACAGCTGGGACACCAGATTCAGGGTATTGCTATTTTGGCAATTGAATTTCACCCCAGAACAAAATATATGTTTTTGTGGACACTATGAAACTTGGCCTGCAACAGCTGGGACACCAGATTCAGGGTATTGCTATTTTGGCAATTGAATTTCACCCCAGAACAAAATATATGTTTTTGCGGACACTATGAAACTTGGCCAGCCACAGCTGAAACCACTGATTTATGGTATTGCTATTTTGGCAATTGAATTTCACCCCAGAACAAAATATATGTTTTTAGCGGACACTATGAAACTTGGCCTGCAACAGCTGGGACACCAGATTCAGGGTATTGCTATTTTGGCAATTGAATTTCACCCCAGAACAAAATATATGTTTTTACAGACACTATGAAACTTGGCCTGCAACAGCTGGGACACCAGATTCAGGGTATTGCTATTTTGGCAATTGAATTTCACCCCAGAACAAAATATATATCTTTGCAGGACACTATGAAACTTGGCCAGCCACAGCTGAAACCACTAGATTTATGGTATTGCTATTTTGGCAATTGAATTTCACCCCAGAACAAAATATATGTTTTTATGGACACTATGAAACTTGGCCAGCCACAGCTGAAACCACTGATTTATGGTATTGCTATTTTGGCAATTGAATTTCACCCCAGAACAAAATATATGTTTTTGCAGGACACTATGAAACTTGGCCAGCCACAGCTGAAACCACTGATTTATGGTATTGCTATTTTGGCAATTGAATTTCACCCGAGAACAAAATATATGTTTTTGGTGACACTATGAAACTTGGCCTGCAACAGCTGGGAAACCAGATTCAGGGTATTGCTATTTTGGCAATTGAATTTCACCCCACAACAAAATATATGTTTTTGAGGACACTATTATACTTTGCCATGCCACAGCTGAAACCACTGATTTATGGTATTGCTATTTTGGCAATTGAATTTCACCCCAGAACAAAATATATGTTTTTGCGGACACTATGAAACTTGGCCAGCCACAGCTGAAACCACTGATTTATGGTATTGCTATTTTGGCAATTGAATTTCACCCCAGAACAAAATATATGTTTTTATGGACACTATGAAACTTGGCCTGCAACAGCTGGGACCACTAGATTCATGGTATTGCTATTTTGGCAATTGAATTTCACCCCAGAACAAAATATATGTTTTTATGGACACTATGAAACTTGGCCTGCAACAGCTGGGACACCAGATTCAGGGTATTGCTATTTTGGCAATTGAATTTCACCCCACAACAAAATATATGTTTTTATGACACTATGAAACTTGGCCAGCCACAGCTGAAACCACTGATTTATGGTATTGCTATTTTGGCAATTGAATTTCCCCCCAGAACAATATATATGTTTTTGCGGACACTATGAAACTTGGCCTGCAACAGCTGGGACACCAGATTCAGGGTATTGCTATTTTGGCAATTGAATTTCACCCCAGAACAAAATATATGTTTTTACAGACACTATGAAACTTGGCCTGCAACAGCTGGGACACCAGATTCAGGGTATTGCTATTTTGGCAATTGAATTTCACGCCATAACAAAATATATCCTTTGCAGGACACTATGAAACTTGGCCAGCCACAGCTCAAACCACTAATTTATGGTATTGCTATTTTGGCTATTGAATTTCACCACAGAAAATAATCTATACTTTGCCAGACAGCAGACAGTATTATACTTGGCTAGCCAAAGCTGGATCACCAGATTTAGGGGATTGGTATTTGGGCAATTGTATTTAACCTCTTAATAAAATATAGAAATTGTTATCCTGAGTTTCTAGGGGTGACAATTAGCACAGCCAAGCCCCTGATGTAGGATATAGCAAAAAAAAACTAGTATTGATGGATTGATGGACTTGGTGGCAGCTCGTTCTGGTGCACCACAAGTCACAAAATGGCCACCGATCACCCCAGAAAATAAGTGACAGAAAAACGCTCTGTGCAGCCTAAAAACCAGTGAGCAAGTAACTAGCAGAAGTTCAATCATTCACAGCTGTAGATCGATCAGTTCATTAGGTGCTGTTGCTGACTTTTCGCTGCCTAATCTCACCCTCACAGAAGCTGCGTCCTCTCGCTACACTAATCAGAGCAGTGTGACATGCGGCGCTACGTGACTCCAGCTTAAATAGAGGCTGGGTCACATGCTGCACTTGGCCAATCACAGCCATGCCATTAGTAGACATGGCTGTGATGGGCTCTTAGGGCAAGAAGTAAAACGCTAGCTGATTGGCTGCTGTGCAGCCCTTCAGAAAGCGGGAAGTAATCGCCGAACAACGAACCCGAACCCGAACTTTTTTGAAAATGTTCGGGTCCGTGTCCCGGACACCCCAAAATTCGGTACGAACCCGAACTATGCTCGAGCTGTTCGCTCAACACTATTTGCAATCTAATATTTGCATATTGCACTCGCAATGCAGGCGTGGGTCACTATTGCTACATTTTTCAAGCTGCTAGAAGTTTCGCAAGACTAAGAGAAAGTGGTTGGCATGGCAGAACAATACAATAGCTTTGTATGCAGATAGAGTGCTCCAATATATTTGCGATTGCACAAATCCGCAATTAGTGATGCACATATTTTTGCGCTATACTAGAGTTGTTTCGGTACCAAAATTTTGATTCGGTATCGATACCATAAAAAAGTATTGCGATACTCGATACCATTCGATACCACGCGAAAAAAATAAAAACGCCAAAGAAATCCGCGTGCATTCCACATTTTATGAAACCGCCGGCTCATAATACAACAGTCCTATCCTACTTTTTTGTGGGGGCAAGGCGACTAAAAGAAAATGGCGAATCGTGCATTTTTTCTTTTTCTTTTTTTTTCTTTTACGGCGTTCACCGCATAAAAGTGGATTTTTTTAATAGTTTGGACTTTTGAGACGCGGCGATATGTAATTTATTTATTGTTTATATATTTTATATGTAAAATTGGGAAAGGGGGTGATTTATAATTTATATTTTGGTGTACTTTAACTTTTTTTTTTTTTACAGTTTATTTATTAACTATTTTCCCCCTTAGGGGCTAGAACCTGGGATCTTCTCATCCTATTCACCCTGATAGAGCTCTATCAGGGTGAATAGGATCTCACACTCTCCCTGCTGCCTTGTGCTCTGTGCACACAGCAGCAGGGAGCAGACCAAGGCAGCCAGGACTTCAGAAGCGTCCTGGTTACCATGGTAACCGATCGGAGCCCCAGCATTACAGTGCTGGGGCTCCGATCACTGCCACTGCCACCAATGAGGAGGAGGTGAGGGGACCCTGTGGCCACTGCCACCAATGATTTTATTACTGGGGGAAGGGGGCACACTGCCCACTGCCCACCAATGTTTTAATACATAGAATGCAGGCAGAAGGCACAGGCTGCCGGCACCTGCCTGTGATCAGCGCTGCGATCAGAGGCTATTAACCCCTCAGGTGCCGCACCTGAGGGGTTAATTGCCTCTGATCGCAGTGCTGGGTCACAGGCAGGTGCCGGCAGCCTGTGTCTTCTGCCTGCATTTATATAAGAAACTGTACTCGGCATTGCTGGCCAGTGCTCCCGTCCCCCAGCTCCGCCCCTCTCCCTCTATTGGTTGAAGCGGCAGCACAGGGGGAGGGAGACACTTGCCTCCTTCTCCCTGTGCTGCCGAGGAGAACATGGCCGCGCTGAGAGCGGCGCAGCCATGCTCTCCTATACTGGGCTGTGCAGTAGTGCAGCCCAGTATCGATAAAATACTTTTCCTGGTATCGAGTGCGATACCAGAGAAAAGTATCGATTGGGTATCGAAAGTTCGATACCCGAAACAACCCTACGCTATACGTGCAACTTCACATTTTAGCAGGTCTGACTACATATTAGTTGGTGCACTAAGTATTTTTGTGAACTTGTGACATCATATTACTATGTCTGTAGCATTCATCTATGGACAGCAGAACATATCACAATACCAAACACCCTGCACTGGAACCTATCAGCTGCACTATATCACAATCTAACCTACACTGACTATCTCCCACTAACTATTTGTATTAAATATACAGTTGTGTTCAAAATTACTCAACCCCCAACGCTGTAAAGGGTTTTAGGGAATTTAGTGTACATTTGTAATTGTGTTCAGAATTAAATCTTACAAGGACTTTTTAAAGAATCAAATGCAACTAAAATGACATCAATTGTTTTTGTAATACAGTATTAAATGTTTTTTTTGTGATTTCTTCATTGACACAATTATTCAACCCCTTAAAGACTACCACTCTTAGGCCTCATGCACATGACCGTTGTTTGATTCCGTGTCCGTTGCTCCGTTTTTCGTGATTTTCTGCGGACCCATTGGTTTTCAATGGGTCCGTGGAAACCTCGGCAAATGCACCGTTTGTCCTCCGCGTCCGTGGTCCGTGATTCCAGTCCGTCAAAAAAATATAACCTGTCCTATTCTTGTCCGTGAAAACGGTTCACGGACCCATTCAAGTCGAATGGGTCCGTGAAAAATGCGGATGGCCATCCGTGTGTCATCCGCTTCCGTGGTCCGCTTTTTTGCGGATCCCTTGGCAGGCACTTGGGAAACATTGTCAGCCTGTCTTTTGGTAAAATCTTTTGGGTCATGTCCGCTAAAAAAAACGGAAGACACACGGAAACACAACGGAAGGCAAAAACGGACACGGATCACTGAACAACGGAACCCCTTTTTGCGGACAGCATAAAAAAACGGTCGTGTGCATGAGGCCTTAAGAACAGAGGTTCATTTAAGTGTTTTCGATCAGGTATTGCAAACACCTGTGGATGTCAAGAAGCAGCAATCAAGCATAATAAGCACCAATTAGGCAGATTTAAAATGACCGTGATACTTAGCTTCTTCTAGACATTTACTGGTGTGTTTACAAACATGGTGAAGTCAAGAGAATGGTCCAGGAAGACAAGAGAAGAGGTGATTTCTCTTCACTGGAAGGGCAATGGCTATAAGAAGATTGCAAAGATGTTAAACATACAAATAGACACCATAGGAAGCATCATTCGCAAATTCAAGGCAAAGGGCACTGTTGAAACGCTACCTGGCAGAAAGAAGATGCTGACTTCGACTGCTGTGTGCTACCTGAAGCGCAAAGTGGAGAAAAGTCCCCGTGTGACTGCTGAGGAACTGAAAAAAGATTTGTCAGATGCGGGTACTGAAGTTTTAGCTCAGACAATAAGGCGCACACTGCGTAATAAATGCCTCCATGCCAGAACTCTCAGGCGCACCCCCTTGCTGTCTCCAAAGAATAAAAAGAGTCGACTGCAGTATGCCAAAAGTCATGTGGACAAACCACAAAAGTTTTGGGATAGTGTTCTGTGGACTGATGAAACAAAATTAGAACTGTTTGGGCCCGTGGATCAACGCTATGTTTGGAGGAGGAAGAACAAGGCCTATGAAGAAAAGAACACTTTGCCTACTGTGAACCATGGCGGGGGGTCAATCATGCTTTGGGGCTGTTTTGCTTCTACAGGTACAGGGAAGCTTCAGCGTGTGCAAGGTACCATGAATTATCTTCAGTACCAGGAGATATTGGATGAAAATGTGATGCAGTCCATCACAAACCTGAGGCTTGGAAGACGTTGGACCTTTCAACAGGACAATGATCCCAAGCATACCTCCACATAAGTCCACTACAGCATGGTTGTAGAATAAAGGCTGGAACATTTTGAAGTGGCCATCGCAGTCGCCAGACTTAAATCCGATTTAGAACCTCTGGTGGGACTTAAAGAAAGCAGTTGCAGCGCGCAAGCCTAAGAATGTTGCTGAACTGGAGGCTTTTACCCATGAAGAATGGGCGAAGATACCCGTAGATCGCTGCAAGACACTTATGTCAAGCTATGCTTCACTTTTAAAAGCTGTTATAACTGGAAAAGGATGTTGTACTAAGTACTAAGATTGAATGTCACTTGGGGGTTGAATAAAACTGATAATGATGTGAGCACAGAAAAGACATTTGTGGTTATTTCATTATAAATGTTATGTTATATTTGTCTGACTTACAAGTGCCTCTTTGATTTAATTGTAAACAAGATGACTGAAATGATCAAAATCAATGTCAAACTGGCCAAAACACTCATTTTCAGTGGGGGTTGAATAATTTTGAACACAACTGTATATATAAGCTAACTAACTAACTAACTAACTAACTAACTAATGTAATGTAACACAGCAAAGCACAGAGCACAGCAATGACACTGCTGTCTCTCTCAGAACTAAAAAAAAAAAACTGCAGAAAATGGCTGCTGGGGAGGTTCTTATATAGTAAAGGGGTAGGCAACTTTCCTATTAGTTGCTAGGGATGTTGCTATGCTCAGACAAAGACATTGCAGCCTTCTCATTGGCCCACAAGCAAGAAGCAGGGAGGGATCATGGGTTCAGATGAAAATATTCTAGAATATTCAAAAATACGAATATATAGCAATTCTCAAAGTGGCGATATTCGTGATAAAAATTTGCGATCTGAAAATTCGCACCCAATACTGCTGGTTTCATCTTAAGTTCTGTTTAACTAAAAATAAAATTGTCTTTAGAGAGATGTAATGCAATCCTAAAGGGGACAAGTCACTTTTCCTCACTCCAAGTGTCTATTTACTGTCATGAAAGTGTTGGATCTCCTATCTTTATCATATATCTAATACTAGGGACCATATTTCATGTCAACTTCCTCCAAGACAATATAAACTCCTTGGAAGAGATGTTTTAAGAGCCTAGATAAGAAACTTTTGGATATATATTCATCAACTTACCAAAGGCCGAAGTGGTGGCTAAAACACAAGCATATGCTACATGGCAAAGTTTTCACAGCGTCAGAAAACTCACTACGGATTCCTCTGCCTGTGCCTCTGAAACACATGTAGACATATTGTGGGTCCACAAAATGTGGCACAAGAAGAAGGGATTTCCATCGAACCTGAGAAATCCAGCACTGTTAGTCTCGCCTTAGCACACTTTCAACCTTACCCTCAGAAACACAGATGCTTGTTCAGTCAAACTAATTTACAAAATTTCATTTCAATAAACCAGCTGCAAGGTGCTGTATCAAAAGGAGTGGAGCCTTAACTCTGTGTGGCTCTTACTATGTTCTAGTGTCAGACAAGTCATCAATTAACTGGGAGGAGAAACTGGTGTATATGTATTCCGTTAGTTTCTATTATTGACGAGTATCTGGAGAAGCAGACAGATGTCATAGTTATTCTCCCATGATGGCCTCGCATAGTATGATTCCTTTTTCTGAGGTCACTCTTGAAAGACGTTTACTGAAGTCTGGCAGACCTTTTAGACCTTCTCTTCCAAAAGTCATCTTTGTCTTCATTCATACAAGTTACATCTCAAGGTGTGGAAGCTGGCAAGGACAGCTTGTTAATACCTAGGATTTACACTGAGGTTGTTAAGACTGTTAGCTGCCTGGAGGCCCAGGATAATTTTATAGGATGTATTGAGAAAAATAATTACTGATGGTGCAATTCACCACCATGAAGACACGGTTGCAAAGCAGGGTTTCTAACCACCATCTTTTTAGGGATTTCTGTCAGGGCCTTAAAGAATCTGAATCCAGCATTAATTGCTTGCACCTCCTGGCAACTTGTCTATAAAGTCATCTGTATTGGCTAACCATCAGTGTAAAACATTATAAAATTCTTCTCTCAGATTCATCATATTCAAGATCTTTTAATAGTTGTCATCAAAACTGCAAGGTGTATTAGTGAACTACAGGAGTAGTCATGCAAGGGACCTTATCGCAAAGGTTTAGAAAACTCAAGGTCAGGAACAAGAGGAAATGCACTACCTTGATGTCAGAAGAACGGTCTTAATATTTATCGAAACATCAGATACAGGGTCTTGAAAACGTATTCAGACCCCTTGATCTTTTGCAAATTTTTTCACATTACACACACAAACTTAAAGGATAACTGTCACATTTAGACCCAAATTTCAGTTTTCATATATGTAGTTACTAATATGATAATATACCTGAATCAATAACTATTAGACTTACTTACCCCTTATTTAATAAGATTCAGCCCTTAGCAACCAGTCTGCATAAAACTGAAATTTCACTATTCTGTTAAGATGGCCGCCCTCAGCCCTGAGGCTAATCCATAGGATGCCTGCAGTGAAGTTAGTGAAGACCAGCTCTGTATAGGGGGGTCTTGCAGTGAAGTTCCCAGGTCTGGCTGAAGCCTGTAGTCCTTCCACAAGTTCTCCTCTTATCAGATAAGGCTTTCATTTATACACTGAGCAGCCCATATCTTCCCTGAGCTTTACATTCTCCAGAACTGCTAAGGGAGTGTCTGCCAAGCACAGGCATGTGGAGAAGTTCACACACACAGCCCAGCACTGTTATCTTCTGTCAGGAAGAACCTGGCTTTTTATACATTCCCTTACAATGCTGACTCACTATCAGTTCCCAGTGCACGCAGCGTGCTCCGTCCTCTATCTGGTAGACGGAAGGAGCATAGCAACCTGATTTTATCTCAGGTAAATATAGCCAATACTGGGGACTTTTAGGTGGCTTTTAGGGGTTATTTATTTAAGAATCAGAAATTAAAACAGGGCCAACAAGGTGATATTAATCACCTAAATCCAATAGTAAAAAAAAATAAAAATTTGACAGTTATACTTTAAATGTACAGTATTTAATTGGTATTGTATGTGATATACCAACACAAAGTATGTGTGACATTAAAAAAAAGAATAAATGGTTTTTAAAATCTTTTTATTTTTCACATTCCGGAGGACGGGCAGACTTCCGGAAAGTCTTGCAAACATGATGAGACAGGCAGATTACAAACCGTGAAAATAACTGAATACTTTATTCCACATGTAATAAAGGAGCATGACAGTAATGCAGGACTAGTGGATAGGCAATAGTGGTAGAACAACCACTGAACCAAGTGCACTGGCAAGACAGGAGGCCAAACCCAGAGGGCCGAGAGCCAGCGAGCCCCGTTCTTCACAGAGCCCCTGGTGCTGCAGATGAACTTGGCCAACGTCTCACTGGTCACATATCCAGGATAGTCCCAATATACTTGGCCGCTACCTGCAAAGAACTACGTTGGTGCAGGCATCAATGGAAGAGACAGCAACAGAAGGACCGGAACCCAAACAAACCCAGGACATGGATCAGACAATACAAACGGGAACTGGCGAACAAGCAGATGCCTGGACCAAAAGCATGGCTTTAACAGATAGAGCTGCACACAGACTAGATGTCCTACCTCCGGAGAAGCCAGAAGCCCTCTCACGAAGGCAGGGCATACACAGGACAGGAACAAAAGTAGAATGCACTGCCAGGCTATTGATGAAACAAACAGGATCAGAATCAGTGGAGCACTGCCAGTCTATACATGAATCAGACAGGATCAGAAACAATGGAGCACTGCCAGGCTATACATGAAACAGACTGGATCAGAAGCAGTTGAGCACTTACAGGATATACATGGAACAGACATAATCAAGAAACAGAACAGGTACAGAAGATCAGGCAAGGCATGGAAAAGGATACAACAACAACAATGCTTTAACAGGTGACACTATACAGAAAGACAGATGGCAAAACATCCAGAAGCAAGGGCTACCCTGAGCAAGGCACAGGACAGAACTGACCACAAGCCCCACCGCTCACAGATTGAAATACCTGCAACAGAGGGCACCTGATAAGGCACACCAGGGAACAGACGGGGAAAAGTTAACCCCACCAGAACTAGGAGTAACCAGAACCAAAGAACAAACAATACAAGTGTCAGTTCACACGGTCACAGAATGCTGTAGCCAGCACATCCAAACAACAACCAGAATATACAGGATAAACTGCAGCCAGTACGAGGTTACAGGCAGCCAGCCTACACAACAAGAAGTGACAGAACTGCAAACTGCATCCATGCATCCATACTCAGACCCTGTTCACACTCAAGGCCCCGGCCAGCACGCATCACAGAACCAGCATACATGGGAACGCCTCAGCCAGTACACAAACTGCATGCAGCCACCCTGCAGGCACTGGTGACAGGAGCACAGAGATATGGACATGGGAGATACAAACACAGGCAACAGTGCACACACAACACTGCAGCCAGCACGCAGCCCCAAGCAACAAGCATACACAGGTGTCAGCCTGCAGACGGTACGCTAGAAAGCATGCAGCCAGCCTGAACAGCCACAATTGTCACAGTGAACCGCACTGTAACATTAATAAATAAAAAGGTGGCGCATGTTCCTCAAACAGAGTTATGCACCAGCCTTGTTTGTTCTATGCTGGCGCCTGCGCAATGGGTGCTTCCGGACGCTGAGGGATCTCTCCCCATGTGGTGAGTTCTCAGACCTGACAGTATTCTCCTATTGCCAGCCAGATTGTTTTTTAATCACAGGTGATCACTATGTGATATTAATTAGCAGAGTCACGTCCTTACACTTTGTAATTATGCACGTTATGTGAATGTTCATAATTACACTTTGGATGCTGGAATAATATTTACACAGTGATATCTGTATTGTAATTTATTGGTACAGTGAATATTTCAATTTTTGTGTGTTTATTCGAGATATTGTGATGACATAAGCGCTAATCACTGATTAGAGATGAGCGAACACCTGGATGTTCGGGTTCGAGAAGTTCAGCCGAACTTCCTGAAAATGTTCGGGTTCGGGATCCGAACTCGACCCGAACTTTGTCCCGAACCCGAACCCCATTGAAGTCAATGGGGACCCGAACTTTTAGGCACTAAAAGGGCTGTAAAATAGTCCAGGAAAGGGCTAGAGGGCTGCAAAAGGCAGCAAAATGGAGGTAAATGCCCTGCAAACAAATGTGAATAGGAAAATGAATTAAAATAAAATAAAATAAATGAAAATTAAGCAATATCAATTGGAGAGAGGTCCCATAGCAGAGAATCATACGTCATATCACCCACCACTGGAGAAGGCCACTTTCAGTTATTTCGGCCCCAGCACCCAGACAGAGGAGAGAGGTCCCACAGCAAGGAATAAGGCATCATATGACCCACCACTGGAGAAGGCCACTTTCAGTTATTTAGGCCCAGCACCCAGACAGAGGAGAGAGGTCCCACAGAAAGGAATAAGGCGTCATATCACCCACTACGGGAGAAGGCCACTTTCAGTTATTTAGGCCCCGGCGCCCAGATTGAGGAGAGGTTCATTCAACTTTGTGTTGCACCTCAAGATCATGGTAAAGTTAAAAAAATTAGGATTCAATATGAAGTGCCCCGGAGTACAAGAATACATGGTTGAGGGGGAGGCAGTTATAAATGTCTATTCTGCACAAGGGAGGGACAGGTCCTGTGGGATCCATGCCTGGTTCATTTTTATGAACGTCAGCTTGTCCACGTTGGCTGTGGACAGACGGCTGCGTTTGTCAGTAATGACGCCCCCTGCCGCGCTGAATACACGTTCAGACAAAACGCTGGCCACCGGGCAGGCCAGCACCTCCAAGGCATAAAATGCTAACTCTGGCCACGTGGACATTTTGGAGACCCAGAAGGTAAATGGGGCCGAACCATCAGTCAGTACGTGGAGGGGTGTGCAGAAGTACTGTTCAACCATGTTAGTGAAATTCTGCCTCCTGCTAACACGTTCCGTATCAGGTGGTGGTGCAGTTAGCTGTGGCGTGGAGACAAAACTTTTCCACATTTCTGCCATGCTAACCGTGCCCTCAGAGGAGCTGGCTGTGACACAGGTGCGTTGGCGACCTCTTGCTCCTCCTCTACCTTCGCCTTGGGCTTCCACCTGTTCCCCTGTGACATTTGGGAATGCTCTCAGGAGCGCGTCTACCACCGTGCGCTTGTACTTGCGCATCTTCCTATCACGCTCCAGTGCAGGAAGTAAGGTGGGCACATTGTCTTTGTACCGGGGATCCAGCAGGGTGGCAACCCCGTAGTCTGCAAACGTTAAAATGTGCGCAACTCTGCTGTCGTTGCGCAGGCACTGCAGCATGTAGTCGCTCATGTGTGCCAGGCTCCCCAGAGGTAAGGACAAGCTGTCCTCTGTTGGAGGCGTGTCATCATCGTCCTCCGTATCCCCCCAGCCACGCACCAGTGATGGGCTTGAGTCGGGTGTCACCCCGCTGTGAACCTGCTTCATCATCATCCTCCTCCACCTCCTCCTCGTCCTCCAGTAGTGGGCCCTGGCTGGCCATAATTTGTACCTGGCCTCTGCTGTTGCAAAAAACCTCCCTCTGAGCCACTTCTAACAGACTGGCCTGAAAGTGCTAAAAATGACCACTCATCTTCCTCCTCCTCCTCCTCCGGGGCCACCTCCTCTTCCATTATCGCCCTAAGCGTTTTCTCAAGGAGACGTAGAAGTGGTATTGTAACGCTGATAACGGTGTCATCGCCACTGGCCATGTTGGTGGAGAACTAAAAAACAGCGCAACAGGGCACACAGGTCTCGCATGGAGGCCCAATCATGGGTGGTGAAGTTGTGCTGTTCCGCAGTGCGACTGACTCGTGCGTGCTGCAGCTGAAACTCCACTATAGCCTGCTGCTGCTCGCACAGTCTCTCCAGCATGTGCAAGGTGGAGTTCCACCTGGTGGGCACGTCGCATATGAGGCGGTGACCGGGAAGGCCGAAGTTACACTGTAGCGCAGACAGGCGAGCAGTGGCAGGATGTGAACGCCAGAAGCCCGCACAGACGTCCCGCACTTTATGCAGCAGCTCTGACATGTCGGGGTAGTTGTGAATGAACTTCTGCACCACCAAATTCAGCACAGGTGACAGGCAAGGGACGTGCGTCAAACCGGCTAGTCCCAGAGCTGCCACGAGATTTCGCCCATTTATCCTAAGAAACGGGGGCACACCAAAATAATACAATATAAGAGTGCCGGCACACGGTATAAAATATGCAATCGCACAAAAGAAAAGAGAAGAACACCGAGATAAAAAGCCGCACATCTAAAAAATATATATCAAATTTATTGAGAAAAACAGACACAACAAGGACAAGTTAAAACCATTGTATACAATGAGTCATGGCATTGTGGACTAAATACGTACCGCACGCCTCCCTGACACTACCACATATGTGTAAGTACAGTCCCACATAGATAAACAATAAGTAAAGTGCATAAGATCCATCAACATTGAATAATATGAAGGTAATACTTATCATAAAAATAGCATGGTGGAAATGTGCGTGGTAGGCAAGGAAAAACCCAACGCCTATCGCCAGGCTCCGCTGGCTTCCTCAGGGGCAGATGGAGAGCTTAACGCTGCCGTGTGACATGGTGGAGATGCTTGGTGACGCAGCTGGTGTTGTCGGTGGCACATTCTCTGTTTGGTGGGCGGCAGGTGCCAACATTCCTCCCGAGGCGGAGGAAGAGGCCGAGGCAGCAGCAGAAGAGGGACCAGGGGGAGCCAGAGTAAGTTCCTTGCTTCTAAGGTGTTTACTCCACTGCAGTTCATGCTTTGCATGTAGATGCCTGGTCATGCAAGTTGTGCTAAGGTTCAGAACGTTAATGCCTCGCTTCAGTATCTGATGGCACAGCGTGCAAACCACTCGGGTCTTGTCGTCAGCACATTGTTTAAAGAAGTGCCATGCCAGGGAACCCCTTGAAGCTGCCTTTGGGGTGCTCGGTCCCTGGTGGTGGTGGCCAGTAGCAGGCGAACTCTCTTGGCGGCGGCTGGTCTTCTTTTGCCCCCTGCTCCCTCTTTTGCTATGCTGTTGGCTCAGTCTCACCACTGCCTCTTCCTCTGAACTATGAAAGTCTGTGGCACGACCTTCATTCCATGTGGGGTCTAGGACCTCATCGTCCCCTGCATCTTCTTCCACACAGTCTTCCTCCCTGACCTTCTGTTCGGTCTGCACACTGCAAAAAGACTCAGCAGTTGGCACCTGTGTTTCGTCATCATCAGAGACGTGCGGACTCCGATGAGGTGGTATTCCCATGTCCTCATCATCAGGAAACATCAGTGGTTGTGCATCAATGCATCCTATGTCTTCCACCACTGGGGAAGGGCTAGATGGATTCCCTTGGGAAACCCTGCCAGCAGAGTCTTCAAACAGCATAAGAGACTGCTGCATAACTTGAGGCTCAGACAGTTTCCCTGATATGCATGGGGGTGATGTGACAGACTGATGGGCTTGGTTTTCAGGTGCCACCTGTGCGCTTTCTGCAGAAGACTGGGTGGGAGATAATGTTGTGAACGTGCTGGATCCACTGTCGGCCACCCAATTGACTAGCGCCTGTACCTGCTCAGGCCTTACCATCCTTAGAACGGCATTGGGCCCTACCAAATATCGCTGTAAATTCTAGCGGGTACTGGAACCTGAGGTAGTTGGTTCACTAAGACGTGTGGCTGTGGCAGAATGGCCACATCCTCTCCCAGCACCAGAGGGTACACTAACACCACCACGACCGCGTCCGCGTCCGCGTCCCTTACTAGATGTTTTCCTCATTGTTACTGTTCACCAAGGGTCAGAATAAGAAAATAAATATTTGGCCCAATGTATTGATTTCAAATTCAGGCCTTTTTTTACAGGCACCTACCACTATCTGCCTATTTGTTTATGTAGCGTATTACACTAATCCAGGCACAGCAGTATTCACTGATTTAGGGGAATATCTCTTTTAGGGCTAGTATTTAGGCCCTGGATGAAAGGTATCCTTTTATGGACAGATTTAGGCCTCTTTCACACGGGCGTCATGTTTGACGCCCGGGTAAGAGGCGGGTGCGTTGCGGGAATATGCGCGATTTTCACGCGCGGGTGCAAACGTTTGTAATGCGTTTTGCACGCGCGTGAGAAAAATCGCCATGTTTGGTACCCAACCCGAAGCCGGACTTCATCACTGAAGTCCGGTTTCGGGTAGAGTATTGTGGAGAATTTATTATTTTCCCTTATAACATGTTGATAAGTGGAAATAATAGCATTCTTAATAAAGAATGGATAGTAAAATAAAGTGGAAGGAGTTAAAAATAATAAAAGTTAACTTACCTTAGCCTCTTGATCGCGTAGTTGCGATCTGTCCTCTCTTTCCCTGCATCAGCTAAGAACTAAAGGACCTGTGATGACATCACATCACATGGTCCAATCACATGGTCCATGCTATTATTTCCCCTTATAACCATGTTATAAGGGAAAATAATAAAGATCGGATCCCGTTGCTAAGCAACCATGCAGGAAAATCGCAACGCATCCACACTTGCCTGCGGATGCTTGCGATTTTCCCACAGCCCCATTTACTTCTATGGGGCCTGCGTTGCGTGAAAAACGCACAATATAGAGCATGCTGCGATTTTCACGCAACGCAGAAGTGATGCGTGAAAATCACCGCTCATGTGCACAGCCCCCTAGAAATGAATGGGTCCGGATTCAGTGCGGGAGAAATGCGTTCTCCTCACGCATTGCACCCGCGCGGAAAACTCGCCCGTGTGAAAGTGGCCTTACACTTGGAGATGCACAGTAGCATGTGAAAAAATATTTAAACTAGTCCTGCAACTGCTGTAACACCAAATTCAGGGTATTGCTATTTTGGCAATTGAATTTCACCCCAGAATAATGTATATGTTTTGGTGGACACTATTATACTTTGCCAGCCAGTGCTGGGACACCAGCTTCAGGGTATTGCTATTATGGCAATTGAACTTAACCCCAGAAAAAAAATATATGTTTTGGCAGACACTATTATACTTTGCCAGCCAGTGCTGGGACACAAGATTCAGGGTATTGCTATTTTGGCAATTGAATTTCACCCCAGAACAAAATATATGTTTTGGCGGACACTATTATACTTTGCCAGCCAGTGCTGGGGCACCAGATTTAGGGTATTGCTATTTTGGCAATTGAATTTAAGCACAGAACAAAATATAAGTTTTAGCAGACACTATTATACTTTGCCAGCCAGTGCTGGGACACCAGACTGAGGGTATTGTTATTTTGGCAATTGAATTTCACCCCAGAAAAAAATATATGTTTTCGCTGACACTATTAAACATTGCCAGCCACTGCTGGGACACCAGATTAAGGGTATTGCTATTTTGGCAATTGAATTTCACCCAAGAACAAAATATATCCTGTTACGGATAGATTTAAACTAGGCATGCAACTGCTGGAACATCAGATTCAGGGTATTACTATTTTGGCAATTGAATTTCACCCCAGAACAAAATATATGTTTTAGCTGACACTATTATACTTTGCCAGCCAGTGCTGGGACACCAGATTCAGGGTATTGCTATATTGGCAAGTGAATTTCACCCAGAACAAAATATATGTTTTGGCAGACACTATTATACGTTACCAGCCAGTGCTGGGACACCAGATTCAGGGTATTGCTATTTTGGCAATTGAATTTCACCCCAGAGCAAAATATATGTTTTGGCGGACACTATTATACTTAGCCAACCAGTGTTGGGACACCAGATTCAGGGTATTGCTATTTTGGCAATTGAATTTGACCCCAGAACAAAATATATGTTTTGGCGGACACTATTATACTTTGCCAGCCAGTGCTGCGACACCAGATTCAGGGTATTGCTATTTTGGCAATTGAATTTAATCCCAGAACAAAATATATGTTTTGGCGGAACTATTATACTTTGCCAGCCACTGCTGGGACATCAGATTCAGGTATTGCTATTTTGGCATTTGAATTTCACCCCAGAACAAAATATACCCTGTTATGGACAGATTTAAACTAGGTCTGCAACTGCTGGAACACCAGATTCAGGGTATTGCTATTTTGGCAATTGAATTTCACCCCAGAACAAAATATATGTTTTGGCGGACACTATTATACTTTGCCAACCAGTGCTGAGACACTAGATTCAGGGTATTGCTATTTTGGCAATTGAATTTCACCCCAGAACAAAATATATGTTTTGGCGGACACTATAATACTTTGTCAGCAAGTGCGGGGACACTAGATTCAGGGTATTGCTATTTTGGCAAGTGAATTTCACACCAGAACAAAATATATGTTTTGGCAGACAATGTTATACTTTGCCAGTCAGTGCTGGGGCACCAGATTCAGGGTATTGCTATTTTGGCAATTGAATTTAATCCCAGAACAAAATATATGTTTTGGCGGACACTATGATACGTTGCCAGCCAGTGCTGGGACACCAGATTCAGAGTATTGCTATTTTGGCAATTGAATTTCACCCCCGAACAATGTATATGTTTTGGCGGACACTATTATACTTTGCCAGCCAGTGCTGGGACACCAGATTCAGGGTATTGCTATATTGGCAAGTGAATTTCACCCCAGAACAAAATATATGTTTTGGCAGACACTATTATAGGTTACCAGCCAGTGCTGGGACACCAGATTCAGGGTATTGCTATTTTGGCAATTGAATTTCACCCCAGAACAAAATATATGTTTTGGCGGACACTATTATAATTTGCCAACCAGTGTTGGGACACCAGATTCAGGGTATTGCTATTTTGGCAATTGAATTTCACCCCAGAACAAAATATATGTTTTGGCGGACACTATTATACTTTGCCAGCCACTGCTGGGACACCAGATTCAGGGTATTGATATTTTGGCAATTCAATTTCACCCGAGAACAAAATATATGTTTTGGCGGACACTATTATACTTTGCCAGCCAGTGCTGGGACACCAGATTCAGGGTATTGCTATTTCGGCAATTGAATTTAACCCCAGAACAAAATATATGTTTTGGCGGAACTATTATACTTTGCCAGCCACTGCTGGGACATCAGATTCAGGTTATTGCTATTTTGGCATTTGAATTTTACCCCAGAACAAAATATACACTGTTATGGACAGATTTAAACTAGGCCTGCAACTGCTGGAACACCAGATTCAGGGTATTGCTATTTTGGCAATTAAATTTCTCCCCAGAACAAAATATATGTTTTGGCGGACACTATTATACTTTGCCAGCCAGTGCTGGGACACCAGATTCAGGGTATTGCTATATTGGCAAATGAATTCCACCCCAGAACAAAATATTTGTTTTGTCGGACACTATTATACTTTGCCAGCCAGTGCTGGGACACCAGATTCGGGGTATTGCTATTTTGGCATTTGAATTTCACCCCAGAACAAAATATACACTGTTATGGACAGATTTAAACTAGGCCTGCAACTGCTGGAACACCAGATTCAGGGTATTGCTATTTTGGCAATTAAATTTCTCCCCAGAACAAAATATATGTTTTGGTGGACACTATTATACTTTGCCAACCAGTGCTGAGACACTAGATTCAGGGTATTGCTATTTTGGCAAGTGCATTTCACCACAGAACAAAATATACCCTGTTACAGACAGATTTAAACTAGGCCTGCAACTGGTGGAACACCAGATTCAGGGTATTGCTATTTTGGCAATTGAATTTCACCCCAGAACAAAATATATGTTTTGGCGGACACTATAATACTTTGCCAGCAAGTGCGGGGACACTAGATTCAGGGTATTGCTATTTTGTCAAGTGAATTTCACCCCAGAACAAAATATATGTTTTGGCAGACACTGTTATACTTTGCCAGTCAGTGCTGGGGCACCAGATTCAGGGTATTGCTATTTTGGCAATTGAATTTAATCCCAGAACAAAATATATGTTTTGGCGGACACTATGATACGTTGCCAGCCAGTGCTGGGACACCAGATTCAGGTTATTTCTATTTTGGCAATTGAATTTCACCCCAGAACAAAATATATGTTTTGGCGGACACTATAGTACTTTGCCAGCAAGTGCGGGGACACTAGATTCAGGGTATTGCTATTTTGGCAAGTGAATTTCACCCCAGAACAAAATATATGTTTTGCCGAACACTATTATACCTTGCCAGCCAGTGCTGGGACACCAGATTCAGGGTATTGCTATTTTGGCAATTGAATTTCACCCCCGAACAATGTATATGTTTTGGCGGACACTATTATACTTTGCCAGCCAGTGCTGGGACACCAGATTCAGGGTATTGCTATTTTGGCAATTGAATTTCACCCCAGAACAAAATATATGTTTTGGCGGACACTATTATACTTTGCCAGCCAGTGTTGGGACACCAGATTCAGGATATTGCTATTTTGGCAATTGAATTTAACCCCAGAACAAAATATATGTTTTGGCGGACACTATTATACTTTGCCAGCCAGTGCTGGGACACCAGATTCAGGGTATTGCTATTTTGGCAATTGAATTTCACCCCAGAACAATGTATATGTTTTGGCGGACACTATTATACTTTGCCAGCCATTGCTGGGACACCAGATTCAGGATATTGCTATCTTGGCAATTGAATTTCACCCCAGAACAAAATATATGTTTTGGCGGACACTATTATACTTTGCCAACCAGTGTTGGGACACCAGATTCAGGATATTGCTATTTTGGCAATTGAATTTAACCCCAGAACAAAATATATGATTTGGCGGACACTATAATACTTTGCCAGCCAGTGCTGGGACACCAGATTCAGGGTATTGCTATTTTGGCAATTGAATTTAACCCCAGAACAAAATATATGATTTGGCGGACACTATAATACTTTGCCAGCCAGTGCTGGGACACCAGATTCAGGGTATTGCTATTTTGGCAATTGAATTTAACCCCATAACAAAATATATGTTTTGGCGGAACTGTTATACTTTGCCAGCCACTGCTGGGACATCAGATTCAGGGTATTGCTATTTTGGCATTTGAATTTCACCCCAGAACAAAATATACCCTGTTATGGACAGATTTAAACTAGGCCTGCAACTGCTGGAACACCAGATTCAGGGTATTGCTATTTTGGCAATTGAATTTCACCCCAGAACAAAATATATGTTTTGGCGGACACTATGATACTTTGCCAGCAAGTGCGGGGACACTAGATTCAGGGTATTGCTATTTTGGCAAGTGAATTTCACCCCAGAACAAAATATATGTTTTGTCAGACACTATAATACTTTGCCAGTCAGTTCTGGGGCACCAGATTCAGGGTATTGCTATTTTGGCAATTGAATTAAATCCCAGAACAAAATATATGTTTTGGCGGACACTATGATTCGTTGCCAGCCAGTGCTGGGACACCAGATTCAGGGTACTGCTATTTTGGCAAATTATTTTCACCCCAGAACAAAATATATGTTTTGGCGGATACTATTATACTTTGCCAGCTAGTGCTGGGACACCAGATTCTGTGTATTGCTATTTTGGCAATTGAATTTCACCCGAGAACAAAATATATGTTTTGGCGGACACTATTATACTTTGCCAGCCAGTGCTGGGACACCAGATTCAGGGTATTGCTATTTCTGCAATTGAATTTCACCCCAGAACAAAATATATGTTTTGCCGAACACTATTATACCTTGCCAGCCAGTGCTGGGACACCAGATTCAGGGTATTGCTATTTTGGCAATTGAATTTCACCCCCGAACAATGTATATGTTTTGGCGGACACTATTATACTTTGCATGCCACTGCTGAAACCACTGATTTACGGTATTGCTATTTTGGCAATTGAATTTCACCCCAGAACAATATATATATTTTGGCGGACACTATTATACTTTGCATGCCACAGCTGAAACCACTGATTTACAGTATTGCTATTTTGGCTATTGAATTTCACCCCTGAAAATAATCTATCCTTTGCCAGACAGCAGACAGTATTACACTTGGCTAGCCAAAGCTGGAACACCAGATTTAGGAGATTGATATTATGGCAATTGTATTTAACCCCTTAATAAAATATAGAAATTGCTATCCTGAGTTTCTAGGGGTGATAATAAGCGCAGCTAAGCTCCTGATGTAGGATATATATAAAAAAAAAAAAAAACTAGCATTGATGGATTGATGGACTTGGTGGCAGCTTGTTCTGGTGCACCACAAGTCACAAAATGGCCACCGATCACTCCAGAAAAAAGTGACAGAAAAACGCTCTGTGCAGCCTAAAAACCAATGAGCAATTAACTAGCAGAAGTTGAATCATTCACAGCTGTAGATCGAACAGTTCATTAGTTGCTGTTGCAGACTTTTCCCTGCCTAATCTCGCCCTCACAGAAGCTGCGTCCTCTCCCTACACTAATCAGAGCAGTGTGACATGCGGCACTACGTTACTCCATCTTAAATAGAGGCTGGGTCACATGCTGCACTTGGCCAGTCACAGTCATTAGTAGGCATGGCTGTGATGGCTTCTTAGGGCAAGAAGTAAAACGCTAGCTGATTGGCTGCTTTCCTGCTTTCCTGCTTCAGAAAGCGGGAAGAAATCGCCGAACAACGGACCCGAACCCGAAATTTTTTGAAAATGTTCGGGTCGGGTCCGTGTCCCGAACACCCCAAAATTCGGTACGAACCCGAACTATGCTCGAACTGTTCGCTCAACACTAATTATAAATAATGTTAATATTGAATAAATTGCAACAAATATAATTTTTTTTTCAATATTTATCTCTTTCTACCTGATTGAGCATTTTGCGGCCTTGTACTGATAAACTGTATACACAACATCTATGAAACTTCATGAGTCTTTAAAGAATCAATTGAATTAGAATTTTGGCCAACATTATGTTTAAATACTATGAATATGTAATTGCCAAACATCAAACAAAGCAATTTTATGCTTACTATAAACGATCTGCTGCTGCTGCTTTCTAACCTGTCCTTATTCAAGTAAATTGTGCAAGGTCAATTCATTTCTTCACAAAACAGCATGTTACCCAGAGAAGAAATAATCAGATTAACAATGTGTTTGAAAATGTAAGCTATCAGCAGGAAATAGCTGCAATGCAGTAGCGCAGTGGGAGATCAACTGAGAAGGAATGAAATCTCACTGAGCAGGGAGATCGTACACCAAGGTGCCCCAGTGACTAACTTATCATCAGGGACTGCATCTGTAAATAATGGTAAAGAGTAGATGTAATATTTAAAGAATCTCACCAAAGGAAAGGAAAGTGGAGCTAAAGATTCCTAAATTAAAATGAAAGTCTTATTGCATAAATAAGGTCACGCTAAAGAAACCACAATCTACACATTGTCTTTTCCTTTATGTAACATTCCGTTAAAAAGTATTTGCCTCCAATTTTGAGTCTCAGGAGTAGAGTTGAGCGAACACCTGGATATTCGGGTTTGTGAAGTTCAGCCAAACTTCACGAAAATGTTCGGGTTCTTGATCCGAACTCGTCCCGAACTCCATTGAAGTCAATGGGGACCCAAACTTTTGGACACTTAAATGGCTGTAAAATGTAATGTCTGTATAGGGCTAGAGGGCTGCAAAAGGCAGAAAAATGTAGGTAAATGCCCTGCAAACATATTTAAATAGGGAAATGACTTAAAATAAAATAAAATACAGAAAAATAATAAATAAACATTCTAAACTTGAGCCCAATTGAGTGACAGTGGCACCTGTCACCCAGCAAACAGAGGATGTGGCAGCAAATCCACCAGATCTGTCATTGTCACCAAGCATCTCCACCAAATCCCATGGAAGTGTTCAGATATCAGCTGTCCATCTCCCAAACACTGGAGAGAAAAAGAAATAGAAAGAGGAAGTACCCCCTACCCATGGCTCTGAATGCCTTATTTCAAACTTCCTGGTCCTTTGAAATGCTGTCATTCTGTCTGGTGGAGAGTTTTAAAAACCTTATGGCGGTGGCTATCCCACAGTACGTGCATCCCAGCCGACGCTACTTTTGCAGGCGAGCCATCCCTTCCATTTACAACCAAGTGGTGGACAAAATCAAGTGTGCACTGCGCAACGCTATCTGTGGCAACGTCCACATAACCAACAACACAGTGGATAAATGTAGCGGCTAGCCCAAAGGCGGATAGCGTTTTTGCGAATGTCCTTCCGCCCCAGAGGATTTCTGGGCATTTCTCATTGTATCCTGTTACCTCCTCCTCCTACTAGGCTTCCTCCTCTTCTACCTCCTCCTCATCCACTCAGCGTAACACCGGCCCGGCCTGGTGTTGTGCGCTAATGGATGAAATATACTAGCAGGTCTGGGCCTTTGACACACATCCCCTGCCTGCCACATGTGCTGAATTTGGGGTGCAGAAATTCCTAAACACCAGACAGTGAAAATCAATTCAGTTAATCGAACACACACAACATCCCCACCTCCCCCTTTCACTCAAACCATTAACAAACTATTTACAAGTTTTCTTAAAAACATATTAAAATAACTATAATGCAGCTAAACTAACCTTATAATGAAAGAAAACTATATACACGCATTACCCTTAACTTAAGGCCAACCAAATACAAGTGGCTCGGAAGGTGGGTATCTGCACCCAAATAGGCCCTGGCCTGGAAAACAATTGTCCAACCAGGCACAGTTCTGGAGGATGAGGAAGAGGAGTAGGAGGAACGCTGGGGGATACAGAGGACACAGATGATATACCTCCCTCAAAGAGGATAGCTTGTCCTTGCCTCTGGGCAGCCTGGCAGACATGAGCGACTACATGCTGCAGTGCCTGCGCAACGACCGCCCAGTTACTGCCACATTCTAACTTGTGCTGATTAGTGGGTGGCCATCCTGCTGCATCCCTGTTTCAAGGACAACGTGCCATCCTTAATTTCCTCACTGGAGTGTAATAGGAAGGTGAGCCCGCAAGTAGACACGTGCTGACGGCATTCACACCTGACACCAGGGACTCAGTGGAAGCACAAGGTGAAGGCAAAGGAGGAGGAGAAAGAATTTGCCAATGCAGCTGGGTCACCATTAGTGTTGAGCGAACAGTGCGAGCATAGTTCGGGTTCGTACCGAATTTGGGGTGTTCGGGACACGGACCCGAACCCGAACATTTTCAAAAAAGTTTGGGTTCGGGTCCATTGTTCGGCGATTACTTCCTGCTTTCTGAAGGGCTGCACAGCAGCCAATCAGCTAGCGTTTTACTTCTTGCCCTAAGAGCCCATCACAGCCATGCCTACTAATGGCATGGCTGTGATTGGCCAAGTGCAGCATGTGACCCAGCCTCTATTTAAGCTGGAGTCACGTAGCGCCGCACGTCACACTGCTCTGAATAGTGTAGGGAGAGGACGCAGCTTCTGTGAGGGCGAGATTAGGCAGGGAAAAGTCAGCAACAGCACCTAATGAACTGATCGATCTACAGCTGTGAATGATTGAACTTCTGCTAGTTACTTGCTCACTGGTTTTTAGGCTGCACAGAGCGTTTTTCTGTCACTTATTTTCTGGGGTGATCGGTGGCCATTTTGTGACTTGTGGTTCACCAAAACAAGCTGCCACTAAGTCCATCAATCCATCAATACTAGCTTTTTTTTGCTATATCCTACATCAGGGGCTTGGCTGTGCTAATTGTCACCAATATAAACTCAGAATAGCAATTTCTATATTTTATTAAGGGGTTAAATACAAATGTCAAAATACCAATCCCCTAAATCTGGTGTTCCAGCTTTGGCTAGCCAAGTATAATACTGTCTGCTGTCTGGCAAAGTATAGAGTATTTTCTGTGGTGAAATTCAATTGCTTAAATAGCAATACCATAAATCAGTGGTTTCAGCTGTGGCTGGCCAAGTTTCATAGTGTCCGTAAAAACATATATTTTCCTCTGGGGTGAAATTCAATTGCCAAAATATCAATACCATAAATCAGTGGTTTCAGCTGTGGCTGGCCAGGTTTCATAGTGTCCTGCAAATTATATATTTTGTTCTGGGGTGAAATTCAATTGCCAAAATAGCAATACCATAAATCAGTGGTTTCAGTTGTGGCTGGCCAAGTTTCATAGTGTCCGCACAAACGTATATTTTGTTCTGGGGTGAAATTCAGTTGCCAAAATAGCAATACCATAAATCAGTGGTTTCAGCTGTGGCTGGCCAAGTTTCATAGTGTCCGTAAAAACATATATTTTGTTCTGGGGTGAAATTCAATTGCCAGAATAGCAATACCATAAATCAGTGGTTTCAGCTGTGGCTGGCCGAGTTTCATAGTGTCCTGCAAATTATATATTTTGTTGTGGGGTGAAATTCAATTGCCAAAATAGCAATACCATAAATCGGTGGTTTTAGCTGTGGCTGGCCAAGTTTCATAGTGTCCGTAAAAACATATATTTTGTTCTAGGGTGAAATTCAATTGCCAAAATAGCAATACCATAATTCTGGTGTCACAGCTGTGGATGGCAAAGTATAATAGTGACAGCCAAAACATATATTTTGTTCTGGGGTGAAATTCAATTGCCAAAATAGCAATACCATAAATCAGTGGTTTCAGCGGTGGCTGGCCAAGTTTCATAGTGTCCTGCAAAGGATTTATTTTGTTCTGGGGTGAAATTCAATTGCCAAAATAACAATACCCTGAATCTGGTGTTCCAGCTGTTGCAGGCCTAGTTTAAATCTGTCCGTAACAGGGTATATTTTGTTCTGGGGTGAAATTCAATTGTCAAAATAGCAATACCATAAATCAGTGGTTTCAGCTGTGGCTGGCCAAGTTTCATAGTGTCCGTAAAAACATATATTTTGTTCTGGGGGGAAATTCAATTGCCAAAATAGCAATACCATAAATCAGTGGTTTCAGCTTTGGCTGGCCAAGTTTCATAGTGTCTGTAAAAACATATATGTTGTTCTGGGGTGAAATTCAATTGCCAAAATAGCAATACCATAAATCAGTGGTTTCAACTGTGGCTGGCAAAGTATAATAGTGTCTGCCAAAACAGATATTTTGTTCTGGGGTGAAATTCAATTGCCAAAATAGCAATACCATAAATCAGTGGTTTCAGCTGTGGCTGGCAAAGTTTCATAGTGTCCGTAAAAACATATATTTTGTTCTAGGGTGAAATTCAATTGCCAAAATAGCAATACCATAAATCAGTGGTTTCAGCTTTGGCTGGCCAAGTTTCATAGTGTCTGTAAAAACATATATGTTGTTCTGGGGTGAAATTCAATTGCCAAAATAGCAATACCATAAATCAGTGGTTTCAGCTGTGGCTGGCCAAGTTTCATATTGTCCGTAAAACATATATTTTGTTCTAGAGTGAAATTTAATTGCCAAAATAGCAATACCATAAATCAGTGGTTTCAGCTGTGGCTCGCCAAGTTTCATAGTGTCCTGCAAATTATATATTTTGTTCTGGGGTGAAATTCAATTGCCAAAATAGCAATACCATAAATCAGTGGTTTCAGCTGTGGCTGGCAAAGTTTCATAGTGTCCGTAAAAACATATATTTTGTTCTAGGGTGAAATTCAATTGCCAAAATAGCAATACCATAAATCAGTGGTTTCAGCTTTGGCTGGCCAAGTTTCATAGTGTCTGTAAAAACATATATGTTGTTCTGGGGTGAAATTCAATTGCCAAAATAGCAATACCATAAATCAGTGGTTTCAGCTGTGGCTGGCCAAGTTTCATATTGTCCGTAAAACATATATTTTGTTCTAGAGTGAAATTTAATTGCCAAAATAGCAATACCATAAATCAGTGGTTTCAGCTGTGGCTCGCCAAGTTTCATAGTGTCCTGCAAATTATATATTTTGTTCTGGGGTGAAATTCAATTGCCAAAATAGCAATACCATAAATCAGTGGTTTCAGCTGTGGCTGGCAAAGTTTCACAGTGTCCGCAAAAACATATATTTTGTTCTGGGGTGAAATTAAATTGCCAAAATAGCAATACCATAATTCTGGTGTCACAGCTGTGGATGGCAAAGTATAATAGTGACAGCCAAAACATATATTTTGTTCTGGGGTGAAATTCAATTGCCAAAATAGCAATACCATAAATCAGTGGTTTCAGCTTTGGCTGGCCAAGTTTCATAGTGTCTGCCAAAACATATATTTTGTTCTGGGGTGAAATTCAATTACCAAAATAGCAATACCATAACTCAGTGGTTTCAGCTGTGGCTGGCCAAGTTTCATAGTGTCCTGCAAATTATATATTATGTTCTGGGGTGAAATTCAATTGCCAAAATAGCAATACCATAAATCAGTGGTTTCAGCTGTGACTGGCCAAGTTTTATAGTGTCCGTAAAAACATATTTTGTTCTGGGGTGAAATTCAATTGCCAAAATAGCAATACCATAAATCTGTGGTTTCAGCTGTGGCTGGCCAAGTTTCATAGTGTCCGCAAAAACATATATCTTGTTCTGGGGTGAAATTCAATTGCCAAAATAGCAATACCATAAATCAGTGGTTTCAGCTGTGGCTGGTCAAGTTTCATAGTGTCCGCAAAAAAATATATTTTGTTCTGGGGTGAAATTCAATTGCCAAAATAGCAATTCCCTGAATCTGGTGTTCGAGCTGTTGCAGGCAAAGTGTAAATCTGTCCATAAAAGGATACCTTTCATCCAGGGCCTAAATACTAGCCCTAAAAGAGATATTCCCCTAAATCAGTGGTTACTGCTGTGCCTGGATTAGTGTCATTCGCTACATAAATATATAGGCAGATAGTGTTTGGTGCCTGTAAAAAAAAGGCCTGAATTTGAAATCAATACATTGTGCCAAATATTCTTTTTTCTTATTGTGGTGCTTGGTAAACGGTAACAATGAGGAAAACATGTAGTAAGGAACGCGGACGCGGTCGTGGTGGTGTTAGTGTACCCTTTGGTGCTGGGAGAGGACGTGGCCATTCTGCCACAGCCACACGTCCTAGTGAACCAACTACCTCAGGTTCCAGTACCCGCCAGAATTTACAGCGATATTTGGTGGGGCCCAATGCCGTTCTAAGGATGATAAGCCCTGAGCATGTACAGGCGCTAGTCAATTGGGTGGCCGACAGTGGATCCAGCACGTTCACAACATTATCTCCCACCCAGTCTTCTGCAGAAAGCGCACAGGTGGCACCTGAAAACCAAGTCCATCAGTCTGTCACATCACCCCCATGCATATCAGGGAAACTGTCTGAGCCTCAAGCTATGCAGCAGTCTCTTATGCTGTTTGAAGACTCTGCTGGCAGGGTTTCCCAAGGGAATCCACCTAGCCCTTCCCCAGTGGTGGAAGACATAGAATGCACTGATGCACAACCACTGATGTTTCCTGATGATGAGGACATGGGAATACCACCTCATCGGAGTCCGCACGTCTTTTTGCAGTGTGCAGACCGAACAGGAGGTCAGGGAGGAAGACTGTGTGGAAGACGATGCAGGGGACGATGAGGTCCTAGACCCCACATGGAATGAAGGTCGTGCCACAGACTTTCATAGTTCAGAGGAAGAGGCAGTGGTGAGACCGAGCCAACAGCATAGCAAAAGAGGGAGCAGGGGGCAAAAGCAGACCAGCCACCGCCAAGAGAGTTCGCCTGCTACTAGCCACCGCCACCAGGGACTGAGCACCCCCAAGGCAGCTTCAAGGGGTTCCCTGGCATGGCACTTCTTTAAACAATGTGTTGACGACAAGACCCGAGTGGTTTGCACGCTGTGCCATCAGATCCTGAAGCGAGGCATTAACGTTCTGAACCTTAGCACAACCTGCATGACCAGGCATCTACAGGCAAAGCATGAACTGCAGTGGAGTAAACACCTTAAAAACAAGGAACTCACTCAGGCTCCCCCTGCTCCCTCTTCTGCTGCTGCCTTGGCCTCTTCCTCCGCCTCGGGAGGAACGTTGGCACCTGCCGCCCACCAAACAGAGGATGTGCCACCGACACCACCACCTGCATCACCAAGCATCTCCACCATGTCACACGGCAGCGTTCAGCTCTCCATCTGACAAACCTTTGAAAGAAAGCGTAAATTCTCACCTAGCCACCCTCGAGCCTTGGGCCTGAATGCCAGCAATTCTAATCTACTGGCCTTTGAAATGCTGTCATTCAGGCTGGTGGACACAGACAGCTTCAAACAGCTGATGTCCTTGGCTGTCCCACAGTATCTTGTTCCCAGCCACCACTACTTCTCCAAGACAGCCGTGCCTTCCCTGCACAACCGAGTATCCGAAAAAATCAAGTGTGCACTGCGCAACGCCATCTGTGGCAAGGTCCACCTAACCACAGATACGTGGACCAGTAAGCACGGCCAGGGACGCTATATCTCCCTAACTGCACACTGGGTAAATGTAGTGGCGGCTGGGCCCCAGGCGGAGAGTTCCTTGGCGCACGTCCTTCCGCCGCCAAGGATCGCAGGGCATCATTCTTTGCCTCCTGTAGCCTCCTCCTCCTACTCGGCTTCCTCCTCCTCTGCTTCAACCAGCTCATCCAGTCAGCCACACACCTTCACCACCAACTTCAGCACAGCCCGGGGTAAACGTCAGCAGGCCATTCTGAAACTCATATGTTTGGGGGACAGGCCCCACACCGCGCAGGAGTTGTGGCGGGGTATTGAACAACAGACCGACGAGTGGTTTCTGCCGGTGGGCCTCAAGCCCGGCCTGGTGGTGTGCGATAATGGGGAAATCTCATCGCAGCTCTGGGACTAGCCGGTTTGACGCACATCCCTTGCCTGGTGCATGTGCTGAATTTGGTGGTGCAGAAGTTCATTCACAACTACCCCGACATGTCAGTGCTGCTGCATAAAGTGCGGGCCGTCTGTGCGTGCTTCCGGTGTTCACATCCTGCCGCTGCTCGCCTGTCTGCGCTACAGCGGAACTTCTGCCTTCCTGCTCACTGCCTCATATGCGACGTGCCCACCAGATGGAACTCCACCTTGCACATGCTGGAGAGACTGTGCGAGCAGCAGCAGGCCATAGTGGAGTTTCAGCTGCAGCACGCAAGCGTCAGTCGCACTGCGGAACAGCACCACTTCACCACCAATGATTGGGCCTCCATGCGAGACCTGTGTGCCCTGTTGCGCTGTTTCGAGTACTCCACCAACATGGCCAGTGGCGATGACACTATTATCAGCGTTACAATACCACTTCTATGTCTCCTTGAGAAAACGCTTAGTGCGATGATGGAAGAGGAGGTGGCCAAGGAGGAGGAGGAGGATGAGGGGTCATTTTTAGCACTTTCAGGCCAGTCTGTTAGAAGTGGCTCAGAGGGAGGTTTTTTGCAACAGCAGAGGCCAGGTACAAATGTGGCCAGCCAGGGCCCACTACTGGAGGACGAGGAGGATGAGGAGGAGGTGGAGGAGGATGAGGATGAAGCAGGTTCACAGCGGGGTTACACCCGACACTGCTCAGGCCCATCACTGGTGCGTGGCTGGGGGGATATGGAGGACGATGACGATACGCCTCCCACAGAGGACAGCTTGTCCTTACCTCTGGGGAGCCTGGCACACATGAGCGACTGCATGCTGCAGTGCCTGCGCAACGACAGCAGAGTTGCGCACATTTTAACGTGTGTGGACTACTGGGTTGCCACCCTGCTGGATCCCCGGTACAAAGACAATATGCCCACCTTACTTCCTGCACTGGGGCGTGATAGGAAGATGCGTGAGTACAAGCGCACGCTGGTAGTCGCGCTTCTGAGAGCATTCCCAAATGTCACAGGGGAACAGGTGGAAGCCCAAGGCGAAAGCAGAGGAGGAACAAGAGGTCACCTACGCAGATGTGTCACTGCCAGCTCCTCTGAGGGCAGGGTTAGCATGGCAGAAATGTGGAAAAGTTTTGACTCCACGCCACAGCTAACTGCACCACCACCTGATACGGAACGTATAAGCAGGAGGCAGCATTTCACTAACATGGTTAAACAGTACTTCTGCACACCACTCCACGTACTGACTGATGGTTCGGCCCCATTCAACTTCTGGGTCTCCAAATTTTCCACGTGGCCAGAGTAAGCATTTCATGCCTTGGAGGTGCTGGCCTGCCCGGCGGCCAGCATTTTGTCTGAGCGTGTATTCAGCATGGTAGGGGGCGTCATTACTGACAAACGCAGCCGCCTGTCCACAGCCAACGTGGACAAGCTGACGTTCATAAAAATTAACCAGGCATGGATCTCACAGGACCTTTGCCTCCCTTGTGCAGAATAGACATTTATAACTGCCTCCCCCTCAACCATGTATTCTTGTACTCCGGGGCACTTCTTTATTGAATCCTCATTTTTTTAACTTTACCATGATCTTGCGGTGCAAACCAAAGTTGAATGAACCTCTCCTCTGTCTGGGTGCCGAAATAACTGAAAGTGGCCTTCTCCAGTGGTGTGTGATATGACGCCTTATTCCTTGCTGTGGGACCTCTCTTCTCTGTCTGGGTGCTGGGGCCTAAATAACTGAAAGTGGCCTTCTCCAGTGGTGGGTGATATGACGCATGATTCCTTGCTGTGGGACCTCTCTCCTCTGTCTGGGTGCTGGGTCCGAAATAACTGAAAGTGGCCTTCTCCAGTGGTGGGTGATATGACGCATGATTCCTTGCTGTGGGACCTGTATCCTCGGTCTGGGTGCTGGGCCAAAATAACTGAAAGTGACCTTCTCCAATGGTGGGTGATATGATGAAAAATTCCTTGCTGTTGGACCTCTCTCCTCTGTCTGGGTGCAGGGGCCGAAATAACTGAAAGTGGCCTTCTCCAGTGGTGGGTGATATGACGCATGATTCCTTGCTGTGGGACCTCTCTCCTCTGTCTGGGTGCTGGGGCCGAAATAACTGAAAGTGGCCTTCTCCAGTGGTGGGTGATATGACGCATGATTCCTTGCTGTGGGTCCTGTATCCTCGGTCTGGGTGCTGGGGCCGAAATAATTGAAAGTGGCCTTCTCCAGTGGTAGTTGATATGACGCATGATTCCTTGCTCTGGGACCTCTCTCCTCTGTCTGGGTGCTGGGGCCGAAATAACTGAAAGTGGCCTTCTCCAGTGGTGGGTGATATGACGCATGATTTCTTGCTGTGGGACCTCTCTCCTCTGTCTGTGTGCGGGGGACAAAATAACAGAAAGTGGCCTTCTCCAGTGGTGGGTGATATGATGAATGATTCCTTGCTGTGGGACTTGTATCCTCGGTCTGGGTGCTGGGCCGAAATAACTGAAAGTGGCCTTCTCCAGTGGTGGGTGATATGTCACATGATTCCTTGCTGTGGGACCTCTCTCCTCTGTCTGGGTGCTGGGGCCGAAATAACTGAAAGTGGCCTTCTCCAGTGGTGGGGTATATGTCACATGATTCCTTGCTGTGGGACCTCTCTCCTCTGTCTGGGTGCTGGGGCCGAAATAACTGAAAGTGGCCTTCTCCAGTGGTGGGTGATATGATGAATGATTCCTTGCTGTGGGACTTGTATCCTCGGTCTGGGTGCTGGGCCGAAATAACTGAAAGTGGCCTTCTCCAGTGGTGTGTGATATGACGCATGATTCCTTGCTGTGGGATCTCTCTCCTCTGTCTGGGTGCTGGAGCCGAAATAACTGAAAGTGGCCTTCTCCAGTCGTGGGTGATATGACGCATGATTCCTTGCTGTGGGACCTCTCTCCAACTAATATTGGTTAATTTTTATTTATTTTATTTTATTTTAATTCATTTCCCTATCCACATTTGTTTGCAGGGGATTTATATACATTTTTCTGCCTTTTGCAGCCCTCTAGTCCTTTCCTGGACTATTTTACAGCCTTTTTAGTGCATAAAAGTTCGTATCCCCATTGAATTCAATGGGGTTCGGGTTCGGGATAAAGTTCGGGTCGAGTTCGGATCCCGAACCCGAACATTTTCGGGAAGTTTGGCCGAACTTCCCAAACCCGAACTTCCAGGTGTTCGCTCATCTCTACTCACCAGCAACACCTCAGAAGGCAGGGTTAGCATGGGCAAAATGTGGAAAAGCTTTGTCATCTCACCACAACAACCTGCACCACCAGCAGATCTGGAACATCTTAGCAGGAGGCAGCATTTCAGCAAAATGGTGGAACAGTACACGTCCTGACTGATGGGTCTGCCTAGGGGAAGCAGGGGAAGCTTTGGGACCTAGAAAGGGCCCATCCAGGAGGAGGAGGAGGACTAACAGTATTATACAATGAAATTATATACAGTGGCAGTATAGACAGTTTAGAAAGCGAATAGAACAGCTGCTGGGCCTGGTCTGAGAAAGCGATCTTTAGTAGCCACAGGCATGGCGGTATGAAAAGAAGGAGTTTGCGCATAAATTACTGGGAGAGGGAGGCCCTATACAAAAATTTGCTGTGGTGCCCAATAATTTCTAGCTACGCCACTGGGTCTGCACTATTCAACTTCTGGGTCATCAAATTGGGCACATATCCTGAGGTTGCCCTTTACGCCTTGGAGGTGCTGGCCTACCCTGCAGCCACTGTATTGTCTGAACGTGTGTTTGGCATGGCTGGGAGCATTATCACAGACAAGCACAGCCGCCTGTCCACAGACAATATGGGCAAGCATTTGTTTATTAAAAAGAACCAGGCATAGATCCCACAGGACTTGTTTGTACCTTATGCAGAATAGACATGTATACCGGCCTCACCAAACCACTATGTCGCGAACATTACATTTTCCGTTCGCGAACGCGAACTTCCGCAAATGTTCGCGAATTGGCGAACCGCCATAGACTTCAATAGGCAGGCGAATTTTAAAACCCACAGGGACTCTTTCTGGCCACAATAGTGATGGAAAAGTTGTTTCAAGGGGACTAACACCTAGACTGTTGCATGCCGGAGGGGGATCCATGGCAAAACTCCCATAGGAAAATTACATAGTTGACGCAGAGTTGGGTTTTAATCCATAAAAGGCATAAATCACCTAACAATCCTAAATTTTTTTGAACAACGTGGTTTAAAACATCTAGTGTGTGTATACGATCAGGTATGATGTTGTATCGATCAGAGTTACGGGGTTGTATCGATAAGGGTTACGCCCGCTTCACAGACATTGACAGACCAAACTCCCCTTTTGATGCACCGCAAACAACCGCGAACAATTCATTTGCACAACCGCAAACTCCGTATTTGCACAAGGTTGGATACCAATCTAGCCATGTCCCAGTGATGTCATTTAAGGTTTCTTCCTCCACCCAGCCACGTACAACACCAAGGGTCCCCGAGAGATGAATTGAATTGATTTTTCGAACGGGGAGATGGGTAAAAAAACGATGGCTCCCTCCCCTTTGTTTTTATCCACGGTCACTGCGTCTGCGCCGTGCAATTTACTGTCACACCCGATATGAGTGGTATTTTCTGTAGTACTATTCTGATCAGTTTAATCCCTCTAACGTCCCCAATCTGGGGTCCATTTATTGAATAGATTTTTCGAACGGGGAGATGGTTAAAAAAAAACTGGCTCCCTCCACTCTGTTTTAATCCACGGTCACTGCATCTGCGCCGTGCAATTTACTGTCACACCCCATATGAGTGGTATTTTCTGTAGTACTATTCTGATCAGTTTAATCCCTGTTACATCCCATATCAGGGATTGCCTTTTGTGAAAAAAAATTTAGGCCGGGTACCTTCGACTGCCTTCACAGTGACAGACCAAACTCTCATACACCAAACTGAATTGATTTCAGGAACAGGGAGATGGAAAAAGCATGTTGGTCTGTCCTCTTACTCCCAAATTGGGGCACTGCGCATGCACAGAGCAATGTGCTGTGACACCATATATGAGTGGTGTCGTAACTAGTACTATTCCTATCAGTTTAATCCCTGTTACGTACCCTATCCGGGGACATGTGTCTTATTGATTAACCATTGTCGAATTAACGAACCATTACGACATCATGAAATAATTTAGTTCTGAGCTCTGTACTTGCTTTGTATTGGAATTGATAGGGATTTTTTTAATTGTCTGCATTATTTCTAATAAACTATTAAGAGACTTTATTATGATTTTTTATTTTATGTATTAAAAACCCATACAACATTAATAAAAAAAAAAGGTAAATTAATGTTTTTTCTATGAAATATTATCCAGCCGTCCGATCGCTTTTGGTCTGACCATAATGAAGCAAAGGCCTTATCATCAGGGGTGTGGCAACATTGCCAACACACTCATAGAGGTGATGATTGCTTCATTTTGATACGCAAGCCCCTTCACCACAACAAGGTAACGATCACGAAGGGGAATTGACACTTGTATGTGCCTTTTTTTTTGGTTTGTTTTTGCAGCCACAGTGCTGCACCATAGGACAGAAAAATTAGGCACGTACACATGCCTGAAAAATAATGGCATTGTTGCAGCCGCTATTGTAGCAGCGGCCGGAAAAATTGATGTTATTCAGGCAGAAAAGTGACTAAAACATTGCGGCTTGAACCCCAGTTGGTGGTGGAGAATTAACTAAAGTCACCCGGTATGCAGACATTAAATACAGCAACGTGGGGACCATTTTGAGGCCAAGGCATGTAATCAGGCCTTTTGTTAGTCAAATGTATCCCCCACTGTCAGTCCCTTCAGGATCCATGCCTCATTCATCTTTATGAAGGTGAGGTAATCAACACTTTTTGACCGAGGCGACTTCTCTTGTAAGTGACAATGCCTCCTGCTGCACTCAAGGTCCTTTCTGACAGGACACTTGAAGCTGTACAGGCCAGAAGTTCTATCGCAAACTGGGATAGCTTATGCCACAGATCAAGCCTGCACACCCAGTAGTGAAGGGGTTCATCGCTCCTCAGAGTGTCGATATCTGCTGTTAAGGCGAGGTAGTCTGCTACCTGTTGGTCGAGTCGTTCTCTAAGGCTGGATCCCGAAGGGCTGTGGCGATGAGTAGGACTGAAAAAGCTCCGCTTGTCCTCCATCAACAACACATCTATAAATCGTCCAGTCCTTGCCGCCGTGGTAGGAGGAGGATTACACTCACCTCTTCCCCTGTTAGATTCCCGTTGTGCTGTGACATCCCCCTTATAAGCTGTGTAAAGCATATTTTTTCGTTTGGTTTTGAACTGCTGCATCCTTTCCGACTTTCGGTAATTTGGTAACATTTCTGCCACTTTCTGCTTATACCGGGGGTCTAGTAGCGTGGCCACCCAGTACAGGTCGATCTCCTTCATCCCTTTTTTTACGAGGGTCCCTCAACAGATATGACAGCATGAAAGACCCCATTTGAACAAGGTTGGATGCAGAGCTACTCATTTCCCGTTCCTCTTCCTCACTGATGTCATTGACGGCCTGTTCTTCCCCCCAGCCACGTACAACACCATGGATCCCAGATAGGTGACAACAACGAGCACCCTGGGGTGCCTGCTGTGGTTGGTCTTCCTCCTCCTCAAAGCCGCCACATTCCTCCTCTGACTCCTCTTCCTCATACTCCTCTTCCTGCGTTGCCGCAGGTTCAGCAAGCGATGATGACAAGGCTGTTTCTGGTGGTGATGGTGACCACAACTCTTCCTCTTCCTCTTCACGCTCATCTACAGCCTGATCCAGCACTCTTCGCAGGGCACTCTCCAGGAAGAAAACAAATGGGATGAGGTCGCTGATGGTGCCTTTGGTGCGACTGACTAGGTTCGTCACCTCCTCAAAAGGACGCATGAGCCTAAAGGCATTGCGCATGAGCGTCCAGTGATGTGGCAAAAAAATTCCCAGCTCCGCAGAGGCTGTCCTAGCACCCCGGTCATACAAATACTCGTTGACGGCTTTTTCTTGTTGGAGCAGGCAGTCGAACATTAGGAGTGCTGAATTCCAATGTGTCAGGCTGTCGCAGATCAAGCGCCTCACTGGCATGTTGTTTCGCCGCTGAATATCGGAAAAGTGCGCCATGGCCGTGTAGGAACGCCTGAAATGGCCACACACCTTCCTGGCCTGCTTGAGGACGTCCTGTAAGCCTGGGTACTTAGATACAAAGCGTTGTACGATGAGATTTAACACGTGCCATGCACGGCACATGTGACAACTTGTCCAAATGCAATGCCGACAACAAATTTGTTCCATTGTCACACACCACTTTGCCGATCTCCAGTTGGTGCGGGGTCAGCCACTGATCCACCTGTGCGTTCAGGGCGGACAGGAGTGCTGGTCCTGTGTGGCTCTCTGCTTTCAGGCAAGTCAACCCCAAGACAGCGTGACACTGTCGTATCCGGGATGTGGAATAGCCCCTGGGGAGCTGGGGGGATTCAGTTGATGTGCAGCCAGACGCCGCAGCAGAAGAGGAATAAGCCGAGGAGGATATCGAAGAGGATAGAGTAGGAGTAGAGGAGGTGGCAGTAGGAGTAGAGGAGGTGGCAGTAGGTCTGCCTGCAAGTCGTGGCAGAGTCACCAACTCCGCTGCGGAGCCACGCATTCCATGCTTGTCATCCGTCAGCTGGTTGACCCAATGCGCAGTGTACGTGATATACCTGCCCTGACCGTGCTTTGCAGACCAGGTATCAGTGGTCAGATGGACCCTTGCCCCAACACTGTATGCCAGAGATGCCATGACTTCCTTTTCAATGACATTGTAGAGGTTTGGGATTGCCTTTTTTGAAAAAAAAAATTGTCCGGGTACCTTCCACTGTGGTGTCCCAATAGCGATTTTTTTTTGAAGGCCTCAGACTCCACCAGCTGGGATGGTAAAAGCTGGCGGGCTAAGAGTTCCGTCAAGCCAGCTGTCAGTCGCCGGGCAAGGGGGTGATTCTGTGACATTGGCTTCTTACACTCAAACATGTCCTTGACAGACACCTGACTGTGGGCAAATGAGCAGGAACTGCTGAAGGTGTGAGGTGGAGTGGCGGTTGGTTGTAAGGGGGCAGGGAGGACAGCAGTGGTTGACGTGGCTGAAGATTCTGGACCAGGAGGAGCATGGTGGCTTTGAGTTTGTGTGCTGCTTGTACTCATGTGTTGATCCCATAGGCGTTTGTGATGTGAGATCATGTGCCTTCGCAAAGCAGTTGTACCGAGGTGGGTGTTGGACTCCCCACGACTCAGTTTCTTTTGGCACAGGTTGCAAATGGCATTGCTGTTATCAGAGGCAGACACACAAAAAAGACGCCACACTGCTGAGCTTTGCAATGACGGCATTCTGGTGGTGGCAACAGCATGCATTGACTGGCGTGCTGTCTGGCTGACCGGGTGCCGATACATGCTGTCTGATTGTGCCAGTATCTCCTTGCGACGACCTCCCCCTGCTTCCAACTCGTCTCCTCATTCTCTCTGTCTCCCCTTCTGAACTTTCCCCCTCTTCATCTCATCGAGCAGGCCCCCACGTGGCATCCGTGGACACATCGTCTTCATCAACCGCTTAACTTGTATCTGACACCTCAGCAAAGGAAGCAGCAGCGGGTACAACATCATCATCATCACACTGTATGTCCATGTGTGTAATCCTGCCTGACTGAGACATATCCCTGTAATCTACATCATCTGGCAATAATGGTTGTGCATCACTAATTGCATCCAACTGATGTGTAAATAACTCCTCTGACGAATCAAGTGAAGCGGCTCTGGTGGCTGTGGTGGTAGTGGTGGTGGTGGCGGCGGGCGGGAGCGTGGTAACTTGAGAGGAGGTGACCGAAGCTGAGCTGGAGGAGGATGGTGCGTCAAGGTTCTTAGCGGAAGCTGTTGAAGATTGGGTGTCCTGTCTAAGCCAGTCAACTATGTCCTCAGAATTATTCAGGTTCAGGGTACGTGGCCTCTGAACACTAGGCATTATTCCTGGGACAGTGGACATCACAGCACCACGACCACGACGGCCCCTGCGGGGTGGCCTGCCTCTGCCTGTCATTTTTTCTTAGATAAGTGGTACTACGCGTGCTAGGCCTTTTTTTGATGCAAAGTCCTGTGCCACACGGGATGACAGGGGTGGGCACTGGCAGTGGGCACACCACTGTCTGCGGAAGTGGGCCTGACACTCACTGGCAGCAGGCAAGCAACTGAATTTAGACTACTGTCTAAAATTAAATTCTTTATTTATCGGCAAGCTACTGTGCCACCCGGTATCAGTGGTTGGCACTGGCAGTGGGCAGACTACAGTCTGTGGAAGTGGGCATGACACACACTGGCAGCAGGCAAGCAACTGAAATTATACTACTGTCTAAAAATTAAATGCCTTATTTATCGGTAAGCTACTGTGCCACCCGGTATCAGTGGTTGGTACTGGCAGTGGGCACACTACAGTCTGCAGAAGTGGGCCTGACACTCACTGGCAGCAGGCAAGCAACTGAATTTAGACTACTGTCTAAAAATTAAATTCTTTATTTATCGGCAAGCTACTGTGCCACCCGGTATCAGTGGTTGGCACTGGCAGTGGGCACACTACAGTCTGTGAAAGTGGGCCTGACACACACTGACAGCAGGCAAGCAACTGAAATTAGACTACTGTCCAAAAATTAAATGCTTTATTTATCGGCAAGCTACTGTGCCACCCGGTATCAATGGTTGTCACTGGCAGTGGGCACACTACAGTCTGTGGAAGTGGGCCTGACACACACTGGCAGCAGGCAAGCAACTAAATTTAGACTACTGTCTAAAAATTAAATGCCTTATTTATCGGCAAGCTACTGTGCCACCCGGTATCAGTGGTGAGCACTGGCAGTGGGCACACTACACTCAGTGGAAGTGGGCCTGACACACACTGGCAGCAGGCAAGCAACTGAATTTAGACTACTGTCTAAAAATTAAATGCTTTATTAATTGGCAAGCTACTGTGCCACCCGGTATCAGTGGTTGGCACTGACAGTGGGCACACTACAGTCTGTGGAAGTGGGCCTGACACACACTAGCAGGCAAGCAACTGAAATTACACTAAAGTGTAAAAATAAAATGCCTTTTTTTGATGCAAAGTCCTGTGCCACACGGGATGACAGGGGTGGGCACTGGCAGTGGGCACACCACAGTCTGCGGAAGTGGGCCTGACACTCACTGGCAGCAGGCAAGCAACTGAATTTAGACTACTGTCTAAAAATTAAATTCTTTATTTATCGGCAAGCTACTGTGCCACCCGGTATCAGTGGTTGGCACTGGCAGTGGGCACACTACAGTCTGTGAAAGTGGGCCTGACACACACTGACAGCAGCCAAGCAACTGAAATTAGACTACTGTCCAAAAATTAAATGCTTTATTTATCGGCAAGCTACTGTGCCACCCGGTATCAATGGTTGTCACTGGCAGTGGGCACACTACAGTCTGTGGAAGTGGGCCTGACACACACTGGCAGCAGGCAAGCAACTGAAATTACACTACAGTCTAAAAATTAAATGCCTTATTTATCGATGCAAGCTCCTGTGCCACCCGGGATGACAGTGGTGGGCACTGGCAGTGGGCACACCACAGTCTGCGGAAGTGGGCCTGACACTCACTGGCAGCAGGCAAGCAACTGAATTTAGACTACTGTCTAAAAATTAAATTCTTTATTTATCGGCAAGCTACTGTGCCACCCGGTATCAGTGGTTGGCACTGGCAGTGGGCACACTACAGTCTGTGAAAGTGGGCCTGACACACACTGACAGCAGCCAAGCAACTGAAATTAGACTACTGTCTAAAAATTTAATGCTTTATTTATCGGCAAGCTACTGTGCCACCCGGTATCAGTGGTTGTCACTGGCAGTGGGCACACTACAGTCTGTGGAAGTGGGCCTGACACACACTAGCAGGCAAACAACTGAATTTAGACTACTGTCTAAAAATGTAATTCTTTATTTATCGGCAAGCTACAGTGCCACCCGGTATAAGTGGTTGGCACTGGCAGTGGGCACACTACAGTCTGTGAAAGTGGGCCTGACACACACTGGCAGCAGGCAAGCAACTGAATTTAGACTACTGTCTAAAAATGAAATGCCTTATTTATCGGCAAGCTACTGTGCCACCCGGTATCAGTGGTGGGCACTGGCAGTGGGCACACTACAGTCAGTGGAAGGGGGCCTGACACACACTGGCAGCAAGCAAGCAACTGAATTTAGACTACTGTCTAAAAATTTAATGCCTTATTTATCGGCAAGCTACTGTGCCACCCGGTATCAGTGGTGGGCACTGGCAGTGGGCACACTACAGTCAGTGGAAGTGGGACTGACACACACTGCCAGCAGGCAAGCAACTGAATTTAGACTACTGTCTAAAAATTAAATGCCTTATTTATCGGCAAGATACTGTGCCACCCGGTATCAGTGGTTGGCACTGGCAGTGGGCACACTACAGTTAGTGGAAGTGGGCCTGACACACACTGGCACCAGGCAAGCAACTGAATTTAGACTACTGTCTAAAAATTAAATGCTTTATTAATCGGCAAGCTACTGTTCCACCCGGTATCAGTGGTTGGCACTGACAGTGGGCACACTACAGTCTGTGGAAGTGGGCCTGACTCACTGGCAGCAGGCAAGCAACTGAAATTAGACAAATGTGTAAAAATGAAATGCCTTATTTATCGGCAAGCTACTGTGCCACCCGGTATCAGTGGTGGGCACTGGCAGTGGGCACACTACAGTCAGTGGAAGTCGGCCTGACACACGCTAGCAGGCAAGCAACTGAAATTACACTAAAGTGTAAAAATGAAATGCCTTTTTTTGATGCAAAGTCCGGTGCCACACGGGATGACAGGGGTGTGCACTGGCAGTGGGCACACTACAGTCTGTGGGCCTGCAGCTCCTCACACACAGGCAGGCCAGGCAACTGCAATATATATATGGAGAAAAAAAAAAAGCAGACTAATGTTGCAGCCCTAAAAAGGGCTTTTTGGGGTGCTGTCAGGCGCTGTTCTTACAGCAGAGATCAGATGAGTCTTTCAGGACTGGAGTGGACACTGAATACACTAGCCTAGCTATCGATTTCCCTATTAAATCAGCAGCAACTACACTCTCCCTCCTCTCACTAAGACTGCAGCTTCCAAATGAATCTAAAATGGATGCTGTTCAGGAGATGGGAGGGTCTGGGAGGGAGGGTATGCTGCTGATTGGCTGGAATGTGTCTGCTGACTGTGAAGTACAGGTTCAAAGTTTGCTCAATGATATTGTATAAGGGGCGGACCGAACATCTCATGTGTTCGCCCGCTGCGGCAAACGCGAACAAGCTATGTTCGCTTGGAACTGTTCGCCGGCGGATAGTTCAGGCCATCTCTACAAACCACTGTTATACTACCGTGCACTTACACTTTGTAAGTTCCCTGTCAGTTATGCAATGCAGGGGCTTGTACCTGCACAAAATGGTAATATTTCACCCAACAATTTAAAATCTATCCTTTGCCGGACACTATTAAACTTGGCCAGCCACTGCTGGGACACCAAAAGTAGGGGATTGCTATTTTGGCAATTGAATTTCATTCCAGAACAAAATATATCCTGTGCCGGATACTATTAAACTTGGCCAACCAAAGCTAAAACCACTGATTTACAGTATTGCTATTTTGGCAATTGAATTTCACCCCAGAACAAATCTATCCTTTGCCGGACATTATTAAACTTGGCCAGCCACAGCTGAAACCACTGATTTATGCTATTGCTATTTTGGCAATTGAATTTCACCGCAGAAAATATATAAATCCTTTGCCGGACACTATTAAACTTGGCAAGCCACAGCTGAAACCACGAATTTAGGGGATTGCTATTTTGGCAATTGAATTTCACCCCAGAACAAAATATATCATTTGCTGGACACTATTAAACTTGGCCAGCCACTGCTGGCACACCAGATTTAGGGGATTGCTATTTTGGCAATTGAATTTCACCCCAGAAAATTATCTATCCTTTGCCGGACACTATGAAACTTGGCCAGCCACAGCTGAAACCACTGATTTACGGTATTGCTATTTTGGCAATTGAATTTAACCCCAGAAAATTATCCTTTGCCGGACACTAATAAACTTGGGCAGCCACTGCTGGGACACCAGATTTATGGTATTGCTATTTTGGCAATTGAATTTCGCCCCAGAACAACATATATCCTTTGTCGGACACTATTAAACTTGACCAGCTACAGCTGAAACCACTGATTTATGGTATTGCTATTTTGGCAATTGAATTTCATCCCAGAAAAAAATATATCCTTTGACGGACACTTTTAAACTAGGCCAGCCATAGCTGAAACGACTGATTTACGGTATTGCTATTTGGGCAATTGAATTTCACCCCAGAAAAAAATATATCCTTTGCCGGACACTATTAAACTTGGCCAGCCACTGCTGGGACACCAGATTTATGGTATTGCTATTTTGGCAATTGAATTTTGCCCCAGAGCAACATATATCCTTTGTCGGACACTATTAAACTTGACCAGCTACAGCTGAAACCACTGATTTATGGTATTGCTATTTTGGCAATTGAATTTCATCCCAGAAAAAAATATATCCTTTGCCGGACACTTTTAAACTAGGCCAGCCATAGCTGAAACGTCTGATTTACGGTATTGCTATTTGGGCAATTGAATTTCACCCCAGAAAAAAATATATCCTTTGCCGGACACTATTAAACTTGGCCAGCCACTGCTGGGACACCAGATTTAGTGTATTGCTATTTTGGCTATTGAATTTCACCCCAGACAACATATATCCTTTGCCAGACTCTGCTGTCTGCTCAGTATTACACTTGGCTAGCTACAGCTGGAACACCAGATTTAGGGGATTGCTATTTTGGCAATTGAATTTAACCCCTCAATAAAATATAGAAATTTCTATCCTGAGTTTCTAGGGGTGATAATAAGCACAGCCAAGCCCCTGATGTAGGATGTAGCAAAAAAAAAAAAATACTAGTATTGATGGATTGATGGACTTGGTGGCAGCTTGTGCTGGTGCACCACAAGACACAAAATGGCCACCGATCACCCCAGAAAAAAGTGACAGAAAAACGCTCTGTGCAGCCTAAAAACCAGTGAGCAATTAACTAGCAGAAGTTGAATAATTCACAGCTGTAAATCGATCACTTTATTAGTTGTTTTTGCTGAGTATTCCCTGCCTATTCTCGCCCTCACAGCAGTTGCATCCTATCCCTACACTAATCAGAGCAGAGTGACGTGCGGCGCTACGTGACTCCAGCTTAAATAGAGGCTGGGTCACATGCTGCACTTGGCCAATCACAGCAATGCCATTAGTATGCATGGCTGTGATGGCTTTTTAGGGCAAGAAGTAAAACACTAGCTGATTGGCTTCTGTACAGCCCTTCAGAAAGTGGGAAGAAATCGTCGAACAACGAACCCAAACTTTTTCGAAAATGTACGGGTCCGGGTCTCGAACACCCCAGAATTCGGTACGAACCCGAATTTTACAGTTCGGGTTCGCTCAACTCTACTCAGGAGTATTTTATTTCTATGTTTTGCTATAGAAGAACATTCCAATTGCCCATCAAATACTAATCCAATAGCAATAGGAATAAAGAAGCGGCAGACTTACTGTGTGAAGACAATAATTGAAGGCAACCCTTCACAATGCACACATGCAATACTTTGTGAATCCTTCATCTGGATCCAAGTTCGTTGAAGACATTTGGAGAACTTCAACTTTTATGGGTGGTGTGCTTATTTTCAATAGGTATATATTGCTTTGAAGAACTGGCTGAGAATTTGGGTGCAAAAAGAATTATAAATACTTACAGTCACAATTTCTATAATTGGGAATGTAATAATAGGGGAAACTGTTAAATATAAAGATAAGTTCTATCAAATCAATAAAAATCAGATAACAATAAAAAGACAGAATCTCTCATAGGCTGGTTAATGATGGACGGAGGCACAACATGGACAATGACATATCAGAGGGGGATCAATGGCAAAAATTCCCACTAAAAATATTCATTTTAATCAGGGGCCTTTTTTATGCGTCTTAAATGGAAACTCTCAAAAATGTGCCACGGGAGTACAGGCCCCAAAAATTGGGCATTCACCGGACAGAAAAGAACAAGTGATTATGTGGCTGGAGGTATATTAGTCGGTCAGTGGATAACAATTTTACTGTAGGCAACTGGAGTAAAGGCCCCAAACATTAGGCATTCACTGGACAGAAAAGAACAAGTGATTATGTGGCTGGAGGTATATTAGGCGATCAGTGGATAACAATTTTACTGTAGGCCATTGAAGTACAGGCCCCAAACATTAGGCATTCACCGAACAGAAAAGAACAAGTGATTATGTGGCTGGAGGTATATTAGGCAATCAGTGGATAACAATTTTACTGTGGGCCAGTGGAGTACAGACCCCAAACATTAGGCATTCACCTGACAGAAAAGGCCTTTTATGCCCCTGTATATATATAAGACAAGGACCATTCTTTGACCATTAGGCATTCACTGGACAGAAAAGAACAAGTGATTATGTCGCTGGAGGTATATTAGGCGGTCAGTGGATAACAATTTTACTGTAGGCCAGTGGAGTACAGGCCCCAAACATTAGGCATTCACCGAACAGAAAAGAACAAGTGATTATGTGGCTGGAGGTATATTAGGCAGTCAGTGGATAACAATTTTACTGTAGGCCAGAGGAGTACAGGCCCCAAACATTAGGGATTCACCGAACAGAAAAGAACAAGTGATTATGTGGCTGGAGATATATTAGGTGTTCAGTGTATAACAATTTTATTGTAGGCCAGTGGAGTACAGACCCCAAACATTAGGCATTCACCTGACATAAAAGGCCTTTTATGCCCCTGTATATATATAAGACAAGGACCATTCTTTGTTCTGGGTGGTGGTGGATATGTGTGGGCTGACATGAGGAAATTCAATTAAACATCACAGGTGTAGAATTCATCCGAGATACATGCCACATTCATTATTAGAAATGTAAGGTAGTGCACACTGTCGTGAGCTAGGCGAGTGTGCTTATCAGTCACGATCCCCCCTGCTGCACTGAACGTCCTTTCGGACAGGACACTCGACGAGGGGAAAGCCAAAGCTTCCATAGCAAATTTTGCCAGCTCTGGCTACAGGCCTGCACACCTAGTAGTACAGGAGTTCCTCACTTCTCAGAAAGTCCACATCGGCCTTTAACCCGATGTACTTGAACACCTGTCGGTCTAGGCGTTCCCTGAGGCTGGATCCGGAGGCGGCTGTCGATGGGTTGGCTGCAAGAATGATCTCATATCGGAAGTGACCAACACATCTTCAAATTGCCCTCTTCTTGTAGGCTCGGTAGGATTGGTACCCACACCTGTTTTGCTGTGGGTTTTCCACTGCCAGCGCCTGCAACAGCAGAATTCAGCATCTCTCGCAGCAAGGCTTGGAAATGCTGCATTCTGCCAGCCCTCTGTAATGCTGGTAACATTTCGGCCATTTTGTGTTTGTACCAGGGTCTAAGTACGTTGCCACCCAGTTCTGGTCCTTGCCCTTTATGCTTTTTATATGGGGGTCCCTCTTCAAACACTGGAGCATGAAGGCACCCATTTGCACTAAATTGAAAGTGGTGGAGCACCCTGGCTCCTGCTTATCGCCCAGGAAAATGTCGTCCTCGGTCTCCTCCCCCCAGCCATGGACAACACCAAGTTTAAAGTCCCCCTCAAAGCCTGCTCTTCTTGCTCCTCCTCCTCCCCTCAGTCACTATCCTCCTCTGACTCCTCTTCAGACTCCTGCTGACTTGTCTTAGATGGAGCAGCCCCCTTGAGAATTCATTGCGACTTCCTCATCTTCCAGTTCCTGCTCGTCGACAGCTTGATCAATGACATGACGCAATGCACTCTCCAGAAAGAAGGTGTAAGGTACGATGTCACTGATGTTGCCCTGGCTGCGACTGACCAGTTTGGTGATCTCATCAAATGGCTGCAGAAGTTTGCTTGTGTCGCGCATGAGCAGGGCAGCGTAGTGAAAAGAAACCAAGCTACCCAGAACCTGTCCTGCTGCAGAGTTCGTACAGGTAGTTATTAATGGCATGTTGCTGCTGGAGCAACCTATCAAGCATATACAAGGTGGAGTTCCAGTGTGTCGGGCTGTCACAAATCAAACGTCTGATTGCCAGGTGGTGTCGCCGCTGAACGTCAGCAAGGTGAGCCATGTAAGATTTTCTAAAATGGCCAAAGATTTTCCTGGCCTGACGCAAGACATCCCGGACCCCAGGGTATTTGGCAATGAATTGCTGCACGACTAAGTTCAGGAAGTGTACCATGCACGACACATGTGTTATTTTGCCCTGTTTTAGCGTGCTCAGCAGATTGGCACCATTGTCGCACACCACTTTACCAACTGTCAAATTAAGTGGGGATAGCCACTGATCGGCCTGTGACCGCAGAGCTGAAAGCAGTGCAGGACCAGTGTGGCTCTTGGCTTGCAGGCACAACAGCCGGAGCACAGCATGGCAACATTTAACCTGGCACGTTGAATAGGTTCTGGGGAGCTTGGGGGGTTGAGTGGAAGAGGCGGTGGAACAGGAGGAGTCAGAATAGGAGGAGACGAAGAATGGAGTAGGAGGAGAAGAAGAGGCAGACCAGCATGCAATATGTGGCGGTAACACCAAATCCACACGGGAGCCACAGATTACATGCTTGATGGCCATCAGAAGGTTCATTGAGTCAAGTTATGTACTTTCCCTGCCTGTGTTTGCTAGTCCACGTGTCTGTGGTCAGATGTTTCTTGGCATCGACACTGTGTGCCAGAGATATATTCACTTGCCGTTGAACGTGGCCAAAAGGCTCTGGGTTGCCTTCTGGGAGAAATATTTCCTTCTGGGGACTTTCCATTGTGGTGTGCCAATGACCACACATTTTACAAGGCCTCTGAGTCCAACAGTTTATATGGCAGTAGTGGCTAGCAGTTCCAACAAGCCACCGGTCGGCCGTTGGGCATGAGAGTTATCCGGTGTCATCAACTTTTTCCACTCAAACATTTGGGCCACGGTAGCCTGCCTTCTGCCAGATGAACGTGACGACAGCACGGTGGAAGGTGGAGGGCAAATGGGAGGAGAGAGTAGAAGGAGAAAGAGAAGAGGCAGGATGTGGAATGCCGGGAGTGTGGCTTTGTGGGTTCTGCGTGCATTGCTCCCACTGAACTCGGTGACGGAAAGCCAGGTGCCTTCTTAAGTCGGTCGTCCCTAGGTGAGTGTTGGGCTTACCGCAACTTATCCGTTGACAGCACAGTCTGCAAATGTTAACACTATTGAAAGCCCACACTGCAGAGCCATGTGCCGGCGTCCTGGGAGCACCAGCTGTGACGGTTCATGGCTCGCTCCAGATACATTTGCAGTCTGCTTTTTGCCTCCTGTGCCCTGCAAGCTCCACCTGCTTCTCCTCCTTCTCCTCCATCTCTGCGGCTCCGTCTCTCCCTCTGAGCTCCCCTCCTCTTCATCTCTTGTGGGCACATATGTGACGTCCATCGACATGTCATCATCCTCACCTTTACCACCACTGACATTTGAGATCTCGGAGTAAGCAGCAACAGCGGGGACCTCACTCCTTGGGCTTATCTGCGTACTGTCGCCAGACCGCTTGGTGTCAGCCGTTGCTACCTCATCCGATGCCAAGAATGGCTGCGCATTGTTAAGGTCTGGGATTGTATGAGAAAATGATTCCTCTGACTCGAGTGGAGGGGCTATGGTGGTGGTGGTGGTGTCTTTGGGGGTTCACACAGCAGAGAGTGAGAAGGGTGCAGATACAGAGGATAAGAAGGGTGCAGAAGCAGGAGGCTGAGTGAGCCACATAACCAGCTCTGGTGCGTCCATTGAAGTAATCGCACACACCTTCTCCAACTTCCCACTTAGGCTCCACCTACTACTCCTGTGGAACTGTCTGCCTCTTCCTCTTTCTATCATTTTCAAAATGACCCTGTGCCTAAGTCACTAGAGAAGAGCAGTATTTGTGGAAGCAGGTATATCGCAGCCCTCAATCAGTATTTTGTGGAAGCAGATATATCAATCCCCTTAATCAGTATTTTGTGGAAGCAGGTATAACGCAACCATCAATAATTTTTTTTGCCACAACAGTTATATCACACCAACCTGTTTATTTGGGGCAAAAGGTTACAGGAATATCGCAGCTGTCAATCAGTATTTTGTGGAAGCAGGTATATCAAACCCCTTAATCAGTATTTTGTGGAAGCAGGTGTATCGCCGGCCTCAATCAATATTTGGTGGAAGCAGGAATACCAATCCCCTTAATCAGTATTTTGTGAAAGCAGGTGTATCGCCAGCCTCAATCAATATTTGGTGGAAGCAGGTATAGCAATCCCCTTAATCAGTATTTTGTGGAAGCAGGTGTATTGCAGGCCTTAATCAGTATTTGGTGGAAGAAGGTATATCAAATCCCTTAATCTGTATTTTATGGAAGCAGCTGTATCGCAGGCCTTAATAAATATTTGGTGGATGCAGGTATATCAATCCCTTTAATCAGTATTTTGATGAAGCTGGTACTGTATATCAAAGGCGTCAATCAGTGTTTGATGGAAGCAGGTCTATCAAACCCCTCAATCAATATTTGGTGGAAGCAGGTATACCAATCCCCTTAATCAGTATTTTGTGGCAGCAGGTATAACACACCCCTCAAAATTTTTTCCCCCCCCAACAGTTTCATCACACCACCCTGTGTATTTGGGGCAACAGGTTACAGGTGTATCGCAGCTGTCAATCAGTATTTTGTGAAAGCAGGTATCTCGCAGGCCTCAATCAATATTTGGTGGAAGCAGGTATATTAATCCCCTTAATAAGTATTTTGTGGAATCAGGTGTATCGCAGACTTCAATCGGTATATGGGTGAAGCAGGTATATTAAACCCCTTAATCAGTATTTTGTGGAATCAGGTGTATCGCAGGCCTCAATCAATATTTGGTGGAAGCTGGTATATAAAACCCCTTAATCAGTATTTTGTGGAAGCAGGTGTATCGCAGGCCTCAATCAATATTTGGTGGAAGCAGGTATATCAATCGCCTGCATCAGTATTTTGTAAAAGCAGGTGTATCACAGGCCTCAATCAGTAGTTGGTTGAAGCAGGTATATCAATCCCCTTAATCAGTATTTTGTTGAACCTGGTACTGTATATCAAAGACGTCAATCAGTATTTGATGGAAACAGGTCTATCAAACCCCTCAATCAATATTTGTTGGAAGCGTGTTTATCAATCCTTTTAATCAGTATTTTGTGGAAGCAGGTATAACACACTCATCAATAATGATTTTTGCCACAACAGTTATATCTCACCACCCAGTTTATTTGAGGCAACAGGTTACAGGTATATCATAGCCATCAATCAGTATTTTATGGAAGAAGGTGTATCGCAGGCCTCAATCAATACTTGATAGAAGCAGGTATATCCAATCCCTTAATCAATATTTGGTGGAAGCAGGTATATCAATCCCCTTAATCTTTTTTTGCGGAATCTGGTATATAGCAGAAGTCAATTGGTATTTGGTGAAAGCAGTTCTATCAAACCCCTTAATCGGTATTTTGTGGAATCAGGTGTATCGCAGGCTTCAATTAGGATTTGGTGGAAGCAGGTATATCAAACCCCTTAATCAGTATTTTGTGGAAGCAGGTGTATCTCAGGCCTCAATCAATATTTGGTGGAAGCAGGTCTATCAAACCCCTTAATCAGTATTTTGTGAAAGCAGGTATCTCACAGTCCTCAATCAATATTTGGTGGAAGCAGGTATATCAATCCCCTTAATCAGTTTTTTGTGGAAGCTAGTATATCGCAGCCTCAATCAGGATTTGGTGGAAGCAGGTATATCACAGACCTCAATCAGTATTTGGTGGAAACAGGTATATCAAACCACTGAATCAGTAATCAATCCCGTTAATCAGTATTTTGTAGAAGCAAGTGTATCGCAGGCCTCAATCAATATTTGGTGGAAGCAGGTACAGCAATCATCTTAATCAGTATTTTGTGGAAGCAGGTATTTTGCGTGCCTCAATCAATATTTGTTGGAAGCAGGATTATTAATCCCCTTAATCAGTATTTTGTGGAAGCAAGTATATCGCAGGCCTCAATCAATATTTTGTGGAAGCAGGTATATCAATTCCCTTAATCAGTATTTTGTAGAAGCTGGTATATCGCAGGCGTCAATCAGTATTTGATGGAAGCAGGTCTATCAAACCCCTCAATCAATATTTGGTGTAAGCAGGTATATCAATTCCCTTAATCAGTATTTTGTGAAAGCAGGTATATCACACCCCTCAAATTCTTTTTTTTTTGCCACAACAGTTATATCACACCACCCTGTTTATTTGAGGCAAAAGTTTACAGGTATATTGCAGACGTCAATCAGTATTCTGTGGAAGCAGGTATATCACACCCCTCAATCTGTTTTTTTGGGGGGCAACAGGTATATACCCGTGGCAAATAATTGTTCCAATAGCGCTTTTCCCTCTATATACCTGTGGTATCGCAGCAGAACCACACAACTGCTGCAGAATTCAAATCCACTATATACTTTCTATGTTAGAAAGTATATTATTGGTATATCCCACCCCTCAATCACCTTTTTGGGGGGGCAACAGGTATATCACACCAGTTGCAATTAGTTATTCCAGTAGCTTTTTTCCCTCTATATACCTGCGGCATCTCAGCAGAACCGCACACAACTGCTGTACAATACAAATGCACTATGTTAGAAAGTATATTATAAGTATATCACACCCCTCAGTATGTCACACCTATCGATAGTACACCTATACCAGTCCTCAAAGGGACTTTTGTGGCCCTATTAGCTAGCGTTTGGTTTCCCTAACAGTCTATCCCTTCTCCACAAAGCAACCTCTCCCTAAACTGGCAAAACACACCTAATAGATGTGTCATGGGTCAACGTTCGGCGCAAGGCAAAAAAAATATTGCGCATGCGAATATTGCCATATTTTTGCAAGTTCGACACGAAATGACCGCCGGGCGCTCCACAACGCCATCTCTACTGGTCATGTACTCAAGGCAATTAATGCACTAATTTGAAATCATAGTAGTGATTGTCTGCCATCGTAGAAATCCTTAGGCCCCTTTCAAACGAGCGAGTTTTCCGCGCGGGTGCAATGCGTGATGTGAACGCATTGCACCCGCACTGAATCTGGACCCATTCATTTTAATGGGTCTGTGTACATGAGCGTTTTTTTTCACGCATCACTTGTGCGTTGCGTGAAAATCGCAGCATGTTCTATATTCTGCGTTTTTCACGCATCCCTAGCCCCATAGAAGTGAATGGGGCTGCGTGAAAAACGCATTGCATCCGCAAGCAGGTGCGGGTGCGTTGCGTTTTTCATTGATGGTTGCTAGGAGATGTTGTTTGTAAACCTTCAGTTTTTTATCACGCGCGTGAAAAACGCATCAAAACGCATTGCACCCGCGCGGAAAAAACTGAACAACTGAACGCAATCGCAGACAAAACTGAATGGCTTTGCCTGTGAAATCGCACAGTTTTCACTGAACGCATCCGCAACGCATCCGGACCTAATCCGGACACGCTCGTGTGAAAGAGGCCTTACCCTCAGTTCACACTTTCGCGTAAAACGCCGCTTTTGAACGCACATAAAAACGCACAACAGTAAAGGAACCATGCATTCCAATGAGGGTGGTTCACACTTGCGCGTTTTTATGCGCGTTCATAGGCGCCTATAAACGTCAGACGCATAAGCAAGTATGTTCGCGTCACTCGGGCTTTTTCGGCGTTTGGTGCTAATAGACTTCAATGGGAAACGCGATAGGCGTGTTGTTCGGGCGTTTGTGCAGCGTAAAACGCGCCTATGGACGCGCGTTTTTCAAAATTCACACCTCAGATTGGCCAAACTATATAGGGAGGGCTGTTTGGACATTGGCCAACTATGCAGTCAATCACATAAACGCGCGTCAAACGCGCCTACACTATTTACCAAAACGCTTGAAAAAACGCGCCTACACGCCAGTCTTGAACGCATCAAAAACGCTAGGCTTCAAAACGCTCAGGTCTGAACCCATTGTTAGGCTACTTTCACATTGGCGTTTTGTGCGGATCTGTCATGCAATGCATCCATCTGCATCCGTTTAGAACGGATCCGTTTGTATTATCTTTAACATAGCCAAGACGGATCCGTCTTGAACACTATTGAAAGTCAATGGAGGACGGATCCGTTTTCTATTGTGCCAGATTGTGTTTGGCTCAGTTTCATCAGATAGACACCAAAATGCTGCAAGCGAAATGGAGACTGCACTGATGCAAACTGAGTCAAACTGATGCATCCTTTTCCATTCAGAATGCGAACTGATCAGTTTTGGACCGCTTGTGAGAGCCCTGAAAGGATCTCACAAACAGAAAGCCAAAATGCGAGTGTGAAAGGAGACTCACCTGCAAACTGTTAAAACCTGCAATATCTCAAGTACCACATAACACTTACCCTAGGTACACACCTAAGCGTTTTACAGCGCGTTCAAACGCGCTGTAAAACGCACAACATGTGAAAAGCCATGCTTCCCTATGGGCATGGTTCACATTTGGGCGTTTTACAGCGCGTTTGAACGCGCTGGAAAACGCCTAATGCTGTCGCTTCTACTTGAGCTTCTTTAGGGCATTTTTGCGCGCGTTTCCGTCCATAGGATTGTATTACAATGTGCAAAGATAAAGAAATGCGCTTTTTTTGTTCCAAAAACGTCGCCGGGTTGTTCTCCAACGACGCATCCGCAAGAGCAACACTCCACACACCATTGCTGCCACTTGCGTTTGTCTCCTAAACGCAAGTGGCAACAATGTGCAATATCTCAAGTACCACATAACACTTACCCTAGGTACACACCTAAGCGTTTTACAGCGCGTTCAAACGCGCTGTAAAACGCACAACATGTGAAAAGCCATGCTTCCCTATGGGCATGGTTCACATTTGGGCATTTTACAGCGCGTTTGAACGGGCTGGAAAACGCCTAACGCTGTCGCTTCTACTTGAGCTTCTTTAGGGCGTTTTTGCGCGCGTTTCCGTCCATAGGATTGTATTAGAACGTGCAAAGATAAAGAAATGCACTTTTTTTCTTCCAAAAACGTCGCCGGGTCGTTCTCCAACGACGCATCCGCAAGAGCAACACTCCACACACCATTGCTGCCACTTGCATTTGTCTCCTAAACTCCATAGAAATCCACCAAATTAACCACACCAAACTCCAACAGTACAACACTCTCAAACACACCTAATCAATAAAAATCGCAATTTGGCAAAGGTTCAACACCTTTCATATAGGTAGGCCTGCATTTTTAGTGGATCTTGCACCTGTCAATCACAAAAACGCGCAAAAAACGCGCGTTCATTAATGACAAAAACGCGCATACAATCGTGCGTTTGTCGCGCCTAAAAACGCTTGAAAAAACGCACGCCTGCAAAACGCTTAGGTGTGTTCCCAGCCTTAATCAAATACGGTATAAAAAAAATTTGAAAGCACAGCAGTATGATTGAAGAAAACAATACTTTTTCAACGGTTAAGGGCTTATCAGCATACGGATGAAACTCCGAAAGTTAGATTATCAAAAGTTCATTTATTTCAGTAATCAAACTTAAAAGGTGAAACTAATATATGAGACAGACCCATTACATGCAAAGTGAGATATTTCAAGCCTTTATTTGTTATAATTTGGATGATTATGGCTTACAGCTGCAACAGCGGCCCGATGCAAAAAAGAGGGATCTCGCACTCTCTCAACCCCATGGAAGCCGCAGGTGGCTGCTGAACGTGGCACCTATGGGGTTAATCTCTTAAGGACACATGACGTTTCTTGAGCCGCTGCCATCACCGCCGGAAGAAAAGACATGGCAATCGGGGGCATCTGGGGGCGACGGGGGGGGGGGGAATAGCAGCATGTGGGGGGCACTTACATTCATCAGGGACACACAGTGGCGGTTATGCATGGAGATCACAGCCTGAAACCGGCATTTTTCTCAATGAAGCTCTCCGATTGGTTAGTCTGCAGAGACTAACCAATCGGAGCACTCTTCGGAAAGGGACCACTCTGATTGGTCCCTTGCCAGCTTCCCGGTGTTTCTGCTCTCCGGGAGAGCAGAGACTCTGGGGCTGTGACACTTTATAGTGTCACAGCCACGGTAAGCAAATTGGACGTGACTGTACGTCTAAATGCAGAAAGTCACTTGCAATTTGGAGCTACAGTTATGTTCAAATGCTTGAAAGGGTTAAAGTCTATCAGCACAAAATATACCAAATTTATTAAGAGGCACAGACAGGCCTCTTTTTACATTTGACACATTTCCTGGCGGTCTGTGTGTCAGAAGATCTATGCCAACTATGAGTTGGTGTAGATCTGAACTATAATTTATACCAGTTTCTAGTGTAAGCCTTTTGAGGCTTTCCCTCTTTGTCAATGATGGTTTTCTGCACAACAGGTTTTCTGTCAGGTCAGCAGTCTTTCCCATGATTGTGATTCCTAGTGAACCAGACTGAGAGACCATTTAACCACATCAGCCCCCCAGCTTAAACACCCTTAATGACCAGACCACTTTTTACAATTCTGCACTACACTACTTTCACCGTTTATTGCTCTGTCATACAACTTACCACCCAAATGAATTTTACCTCCTTTTCTTCTTACTAATAGAGCTTTCATTTGGTGGTATTTCACTGTTGCTGACATTTTTACTTTTTTTGCTATTAATAAAAATGTAACAATATTTTTGCAAAAAAATGAAATTTTTCGCTTTCTGTTGTAATTTTTTTTTTTTTAAACTACATTTCTATAAAATTTGTCTCTAAATTTATTGTTCTACATGTCTTTGATAAGAAAAATGCAATAAGTGTAAATTTATTGTTTAGGGTAAAAGTTATAGCGTTTACAAACTATGGTGCAAAAATGTGAATTTCCGCATTTTGAAGCAGCTCTGACTTTCTGAGCACCTGTCATGTTTCTTCAGGTGCTAGAATGCCAGGATAGTATAAATACCCCCCAAATCACACCATTTTAGAAAGAAGACACCTCAAAATATTCGCGGAGGGGCATGGCGAGTTCATGTATGATTTCATTTTTTTCAACAAGTTAGCGGAAAATGACACTTTCTGAGGAAAAGAAAAATAATAAAGTTTCCATTTCTGCTAACTTCTGGCAAAAAAAATGTAAATCTCCCACGGACTCACTATGCCCCTCAGTGAATACCTTTGGGGTGTCTACTTTCTGAAATGGGGTCATTTGTGGGGTGTGTTTATTGTTCTGGCATTTTGGGCGGGGCTAAATTGTGAAGAGCCCTGTAAAGCCTTAAGGTACTCGTTGGACTTTACGCCCCTTTACTCACCTAGGCTGCAAAAAAGTCGCACACATGTGGTATCGCCGTACTCAGAAGAAATAGGGCAATGTGTTTTGGGGTGTATTTTTTACATATACCCATGCTGGTTGAGAGAAATATCTCTGTAAACTGACAACTTTGTATAAAATAAATTAAAAAGTTGTCATTTACAGAGATATTTCTCACACCCAGCATGGGTATATGTAAAAATATACCCCAAAACACATTGCCCTACTTCTCCTGAGTACGGCGATACCACATGTGTGACACTTTTTTGCAGCCAAGATGCGCAAAGGGGCCCAAATTCCAATGAGTACCTTTAGGATTTCACAGGGCATTTTTACGCATTTTTGGATTCCAGACTTCTTCTCCCGCATTAGGGGCCCCTAAAATGCCAGGGCAGTATAAATACCCCACAAGTGACCCCATTTTAGAAAGTAGACACCCCAAGGTATTCCGTGAGGGGTATGGTGAGTTCATGTAAAATTTTATTTTCTGTCACAAGTTAGTGGAATATGAGACTTTGTAAGAAAAAAATATATTATTATATTAATTTCCGCTAACTTGTGCCAAAAAAAAAAATGTCTGTGAACTCACCATGCCCCTCACGGAATACCTTGGGGTGTATTCTTTCCAAAATGGGGTCACTTGTGGGGTATTTATACTGCCCTGGCATTTTAGGGGCCCTAAAGTGTGAGAATCCAAATGCGGAAAAATGCCCTGTGAAATCCTAAAGGTACTCATTGGAATTTGGGTCCCTTTGCGCATCTTGGCTGCAAAAAAGTGGCACACATGTGGTATCGCCGTACTCAGGAGAAGTAGGGCAATGTGTTTTGGGGTGTATTTTTACATATACCGATGCTGGATAAGAGAAATATCTCTGTAAATTGACATTTTTCATGGACTGAATATGCCCCTCAGCGAATACCTTGGGGTGTCTACTTTCCGAAATGGGGTCATTTGTGGGGTGTGTTTACTGTTCTGGCATTTTGGGCGGGGCTAAATTGTGAGTAGCCCTGTTAAGCAAAAGGTACTTGTTGGACTTTCGGCCCCTTTGCGCACCTAGGCTGCAAAAAAGTGTCACACATGTGTTATCGCCGTACTCAGGAGAAGTAGGGCAATGTGTTTTGGGGTGTATTTTTACATATACCCATGCTGGGTAAGAGAAATATCTCTGTAAATTGACAACTTTGTATAAAAAAATTTAAAAAGTTATCGTTTACAGCGGTATTTCTCACACAAAGTATGGGTATATATAAAAATACACCACAAAACACATTGCCCTACTTCTCCTGAGTACGGCAATACCACATGTGTGCCACTTTTTTGCAGCCAAGATGCGCAAAGGGGCCCAAATTCCAATGAGTACCTTTAGGATTTCACAGGGCATTTTTACGCGTTTGGATTCTCACCCTTTAGGGCCCCTAAAATGCCAGGGCAGTATAAATACCACACATGTGACCTCATTTTGGAAAGAAGATACCCCAAGGTATTCCGTGTGGGGCATGGCGAGTTCACAGAAATTATTTTTTTTTGGCACAAGTTAGCGGAAATTGATAAAATCATTTATTTATTTTTCTTTACAAAGTCTCATATTTCACTAACTTGTGACAAAAAATTAAATTTTACATGAACTCACCATACCCCTCACGGAAGACCTTGGGGTGTCTTCTTTCTAAAATGGGGTCACTTGTGGGGTGTTTGTACTGCCCTGGCATTTGAGGGTCTCCGCAATCATTATATGTATGGCCAGCATTAGGAGTTTCTGCTATTCTCCTTATATTGAGCATACGGGTAATGAGATTTTTTTTTTTCGTTCAGCCTCTGGGCTGAAAAAAAAAATGAACGGCACAGATTTCTTCATTCGCATCAATCAATGTGGATGAAAAAAATCTCTGCCAAAATCAGTGACTGCGGTGCGGTGGGCTGGGCGCTAACTACCTAACAAGTAGTTAACTAACTGGCGGTGATAAGGGACCCTTAAGCCCCATTCACACATCCGCAATTCTGTTTGCGGAACGGAATTGCTGACCCATTAATTTCCATGAGGACAGACTTTGTCCCGCTCGGATCCAGAATTGCAGATCCGCACTTCCGGGTCTGCACTTCCGTTCCGCAAAAATATAGAACATGTCCTATTTTTGTCTGCAATTGCTGACAAGAAAAGGCATTTTCTATATAGTTCTGGCAATGTGCGGATCTGCAAAATGCGGAAAGCACATTGCCGGTGTCCGTGTTTTGCGGATCCGCAAAACACATATGGACGTCTGAATGGAGCCTTACAGTGGGGTGATCAATGACAGGGGGTTGATCAGGGAGTCTATATGGGGTGATCAGGGGTTAACAAGGGGTTAATAAGTGACAGGGGGGTGTAGTGTGGTGCTTGGTGCTACTTTACAGAGCTACCTGGTCCTCTGGTGGTCGATCCCAGCAAATGGGACCACCAGAGGACCAGGTAGCAGGTATATCAGACGCTGTTAACAAAACAGCGTCTGATATACATGTTTGATTTAATTTATTTAACTTCTACAGCCTGCCAGCGATTGAACATCGCTGGCAGGCTGCAGTAAATCTCGCGTCTCGCGAGATGACGCACGGATGGGTCCGGCCAGAACAACAGTGCCGCCCGCCGGACGCATCCATGCGTTAGGCGGTCCTGAGCAGGTTAAAGGCTCAGGAACCCTTTGCAGGTGTTATAGATTATTCAGCTGACTAGAGTGTGACACTTTGAGCCTAGAATATTGAACCTTTTCACAATATTCTAATTTTCTGAGATTGTGAATTTGGGGTTTTCATAAACTGTAAGCCATAATCATCCAAATTATAATAAATAAAGGCTTGAAATATCTCACTTTGCATGTAATGAGTCTATCTCATATATTAGTTTCACCTTTTAAGTTGCATTACTGAAATAAATGAACTTTTGTACGATGTTCACATTTTTTGAGTTTCATCTGTATATCCTACTTTCTATTGCTATTTTGAGTAGTAAAACACTGGAGAAAAACGGATGCCCTGAACTGATCCCATTGTTTTCTTTTGGATCATTTCAGGGATTCAATGCATCAGTTGTAATGCTGTATCTCTATCTAGGCTGAAGTAAAAATGCAGCATGCAGTTATGGCACCTGACCAGTGCAAAAATGTAATCAGTTATGTCTTGCTTGGGCATAAAAAAACTGGTTGGAACAACTGTTGTCAATCTTGCCTAACCATGAGTGCTATTGCCACTAGAATTATACCTCAGGAAGAAGATGTAATGAATTCTATTACATTTGATCAAATCCTAGAAGACAAAGACCTACAGTCATAAAACAAGGACAAGATAATAACCAGGCACAATTATCAAATGGTTTATGACAATTTAGTGTTGTAAAGAAGTTGTATGTGTTGTAAAGAAGTTGCTGCAAGTATGGTGCAGGGGCATGGATTAGCGGTAGATGGCATGGATTCCTGTGGCCTAACATATTTACATTCATTTACACTAGAAACTGGTATAAATTATAGTTTAGATCTACACCAACTCATAGTTGGCATAGATTTGATCACACAGACCGCCAGGAAATTTGTGAATTGTAGTAAGAGGCCTGTAAGAGGCCTAAATTTGGTGTATTTTGTGCTGACTTTAACCCTTTCACGCATTTGAACATAACTGTACCTCCAAATTGCAAATAACTTTCTGCATTTGGATGTACAGTCACGTTCAATTTGCTTACCGGGGCTGTGACACTATAAAGTGTCACAGCCCCAGAGTCTCCGCTCTCCAGGAGAGCAGAGACACCGGGGAAGCTGGCAAGGGACCAATCAGAGTGGTCCCTTGCCGACAAGCCCTCCGATTGGTTAGTCTCTGCAGACTAATCAATCGAGAGAGCTTTGTTGAGAAAAATGCCGATTTCAGGCTGTGATCTCCATGCATGACTGCCACCATGCTCCAGTGTCGTTGATATATGTAAGTGCCCCCCACATGTGGCCATTGCCCCCCACTGCCCCCATTAGCCCCAGATGCCCCATGCTGCCATGTCCTCTCTGCCGGCTGTCTTAGCAGCAGCTCAAGCATAGCATAGCAATGCTAGAGCCGAACCAGTACTTGGCCGAGCATGCTCACTCATCACTAGTAGTCAGTGTACAGCTTGTATAACAGTGTAAATTTGGTTTGCCCTCAAAATAACTCAACACACAGCCATTAATATCTAAACTGCTGGCAACAAAAGTGAGTACACCCTTAAGTGGAAATGGCCAAATTGTGCCCAAAGTGTAAATATTTTGTGTGGCCACCATTATTTTCCAGCACTGCCTTAACTCTCTTGGGCAAACTGTGCCCAATTAACCGTTTTCCTAACCTGGTGTCATATGACTTGTTAGTGTTACAATGCCTTAGGTGTGAATGGGGAGCAGGTTTATTTAATTTGGTGTTATTGCTCTCACCCTCTTTCATATTGGTCACTGGAAGGTCAACATGGCACCTCATGGCAAATAAACCTCTGGGGATCTAAAAAAGAATTGTTACTCTACATAAAGATGGCTGAGGCTATAAGAAGATTGCCAACACCCTGAAACTGAGCTGCAGCACGGTGGCCAAGACCATACAGCGGTTTAACAGGACAGGTTCGACTCAGAACAGGCCTTGCCATGGTTAACCAAAGAAGTTGAGTGCATGTGGTCAACGTCAGGTTGTCTTCTCAAAATAGACTTATGTGTGCTGCCAGCATTGCTGCAGAGGTTACAGGGGTTGGGGGGTTAGCCTGTCAGTGCTCAGACCATATGCTGCACACTGCATCAAATTGGTCGGCATTACTGTTGTCCCAGAAGGAATCCTCTTCTAAAGATGATGCACAAGAAAGCCTACAAACAGTTTGTTGAAGACAAGCATACTAAGGACATGAATTGGAAAAATGTCATGTGGTCCGATGAGACCAAGATAAACTTATTTGGTATCAAGCGTGTGGGGCAGCAATCAGGTGAGGAGTAGAGATGAGCGAACACCTGGATGTTCGGGTTCGAGAGGTTCGGCCGAACTTCCGGGAAAATGTCGGGTTCGTGATCCGAACTCAACCCGAACTTCATCGAACCCGAACCCCATAGAAGTCAATGGGGACCCGAACTTTGGGCACTAAAAAGGCTGTAAAAAGACACCCAGAGGGATAATATACCGCAATAAACGCATTGCGATTACAACTTTGAGCTAACGATCACCATGGGAGCGCCTCCTCCAGTAGAATGTACTGTCGGATCTGAGAATTAAGTTGAAATCGCAATGCGATTCTTATATATTTGCTTAATCGCATTGCGATTTCAACTTAGCATTGCTAAATAATTCCATCCATATCGTTAACTTACTGAGTCAGTAAGTTAGCGAATATGGATGGAATTATTAGCAATGCTAAGTTAACGGCAATGCGATTAAGCAGATATATAATAATCGCATTGCGATTTCAACTTAATTCTCACATCCGACAGTACATTCTACTGGAGGAGCGTTCCCATGGTGATCGGTAGCTCAAAGTTGTAATCGCAATGCGATTAAGCTAAATACATAAGAATCGCATTGCGATTCCAACTTTTAGTACTCAACTTTTAAAATCGTACACCACTTTAAGTTCCAAAGTTGCAATCGCGTTCGAATAGAACTTAAAGCTGTCTCTTAGTCAGTTTTAGTATTGGTGTGCTGTAATAGAAGTTACATTCGATGCTTGAATATAACTTAGAGCAATACAGTCAACTTTACACTGTTAGTTTTATTATCGCGATAATACAACTATTCAAGAATCGGTGTACGTGCGTCTGTACGTGTGTGCGTTACCTCGGACACTATTCTATTTTGCCAGCCACAGCTGAAACCACTGATTTATGGTATTGCTATTTTGGCAATTGAATTTAACCCCAGAAAATAATCTATCCTTTGCCAGACAGCAGACAGTATTATACTTGTCTAACCAAAGCTGGAACACCAGATTTAGGGGATTGGTATTTGGGCAATTGTATTTAACCCCTTAATAAAATATAGAAATTTCTTTCCTGAGTTTCTAGGGGTGACAATTAGCACAGCCAAGCCCCTGATGTAGGATATAGCAAAAAAAAAAACTAGTATTGATGGATTGATGGACTTGGTGGCAGCTTCTTCTGGCGCACCACAAGTCACAAAATGACCGCCCGATCAACCCAGAAAATAAGTGACAGAAAAACGCTCTGTGCAGCCTAAAAACCAGCGAGCAAGTAACTAGCAGAAGTTCAATGATTCTCAGCTGTAAATTGATCCGTTCATTAGGTGCTGTTGCTGACTTTAACCTGCCTAATCTCGCCCTGACAGAAGCTGCGTCCTCTCCCTACACTAATCAGAGCAGTGTGACGTGCGGCGCTACGTGACTCCAGCTTAAATAGAGGCTGGGTCACATGCTGCACTTGGCCAATCACAGCCATGCCATTAGTAGGCATGGCTGTGATGAGCTCTTAGAGCAGAAGTAAAACGCTAGCTGATTGGCTGCTGTGCAGCCCTTCAGAAAGCGGGAAGTAATCGGCGAACACCGAACCCGAACCCGAACTTTTTGAAAATGTCGGGTTCGGGTCCAGGTCCCGGACACCCCAAAATTCGGTACGAACCCGAACTATTCTCGAACTGTTCGCTCAACACTAGTGAGGAGTACAAAGTCAAGTGCGTCTTGCCTACAGTCAAGCATGGTGGTGGGAGTGTCATTGTTTGGGGGTGTATGAGTGCTGCCAGTTGTGGGGAGCTGCAAATTATTGAGGGAACCATGAATGCCAACATGTACTGTGACATACTGAAGCAGAGAATGATCCCCTCCCTTAGGAAACTGGGCCACAGGGCAGTATTTCAACATGGTAACAATCCCAAATATACCTCCACCACTGTCTTGCTAAAGAAACTGAGGGTAAAAGGTACTGGACTGGCCAAGCATGTCTCTAGATCTAAACCCTATTGAGCATCTGTGGGGCATCCTCAAATGGAAGGTGGAGGAGCTATGTGATGTCATCATGGAGGAGTGGAAGAGGATTCCAGAGGTAACCTGTGAAGCTCTAGTGAACTCCATGCCCAAGAGAGTTAAGGAAGTGCTGGAAAATAATGGTGGCCACACAAAATATTGACACTTTGGGCTGGTTTGGCCATTTCCACTTAAGGATGTACTTATTTTTGTTGCCAGCAGTTTAGACATTAATGGCTGTGTGTTGAGTTATTTTGAGGGCACACCAAATTTTGTAATACTTTACATTGTATCAAAATGTCAGATGTTCAGTGTTGTCCCATAAAAAGATATAATAAAATATTGACAAAAATGTGAGGGGCATACTCACTTTTGGGAGATACTGTATGTTTAACACAAAAGTGATTTTATGCTAAAAAATTTGTAAAACATAAACAACTACATACATTTGGTATTGCCATAACTGTATCAACCCACAGAATAAAATAATTATATAATATTTACCATAAGAGGGACCCCATAAAAAATAAAAATAGAAAAAACACTGACATAATCACCATTTTTGTCCACTTTACCTTCAGAAAAAATTGTATAAAAAGTGATCAAAAAGACAAAATGTTTTTGTACCCCAAAATAATACCAATAAAAACTACAGCCCATCCCACAAAAAAGCTAATTTCCACACAGCAACATTGGTGAAAAAATGCAAATGTTATGGGCAGGCTCAGACTGGCCCACAGGTGTACAGGTGAATGCTCCAGTGGGCCCCTGAGCAAGGTGGGCCCCTAGTCTCCCACCTCCTGCACAAGTAGCACATAACACAGTAGACTTACTGCACTACATACATATATTCAATGTACAGCACCTCAACCAGCCAATGTTCATATAAAAACCTTGATAGATTATTAAAGAAACTCCCACTTTATTATAATAGACACGTTCAGAGCTGAGACGACTTCTAGGTACAGAGGAAAGCTACCAGTGTCCTCTTCTTCCCAGGACATACCTTCTTAAAGTTGCTGCAGGGACCGTATAATCAATCATCTTGTAACATCTTACTGCTGTGTGAGCAGATAATGTTTGAATGTATCGGTACAATGGGCCGACAAAATAAATTTTACTGGTGTGTCCTAGGCACCCGAGTCCAACACTGGTTATGGGCCCTATACTAATTTCAGCAAATTACATGTTAGAAAATCCCAATGCTGCTTTTACTATTCTGAATGCAGTTGTGCCTCCAAACAGCGGTTTATGACCACGTATGAGGTGCTGCCATATTCAGTAAAAATGCATAACAAATTTTAGAGTGCATTTTCTCCTGTTACCCCATGTGGAAATGAAAAATTGGGTCTAAAACAACTTCATATTGAAATAAAATGGCACCTGAAAACCATTCCAGGAAAATTTGCCCTCGGTTAACAATAGTGATGAGCGGCAGGGGCAATATTCGAATTCATGATATTTCGCGAATATTTGGGCAAATATTCGCCATATATTCGAAAATTCATAAGTTCGTAATCTCAGACATTAATTTTTGTTTTGCAAAAATTCATAAAAAATTTGCATAAATTAGCATACAAATTCGCATAAATGAGCATAAGAATTCGCATAAACTGCCATTTAAAAGATGCCTTTTAAATACCAGCTTATGCGAATTTTATGCTAATCAATGCGAATTTTTACGCCAATATATGCAAAATTTAAGCAAATTTTCGCAAACAAGAAAATAATGACATAATTTTCTTGCATGCGAAAATTTGCACATAAAAAATTCGCATAAAGCGAATATTCGCAATTATGAATATATTTTGCGATATTCTAAATATTCGCGAATTCTCGAAGTGCTGATATTCGCGATTAAAATTCGCAATTCGAAAATTCAGTGATCAACACTAGTTAACAATATGTCGCTCCTTTCCCTCTGCACCCTGCCGTGTGCCCATAAAGCAATTTACGTGTTTCTGTAAATTGCAGAATAAGGGTAATAAATGTTGAGGTTTGTTTGGCTGTTAACCTTTTCTGTGTTACAGGAAAATTGGATTAAAATGGATAATCTGGATAATCTGCTCAAAAAAATAAAATTTTAAAATTTCCCTCCATTTGCTTTAATTCTTGTGGAACACTTAAACGGTTAATAACGTTTGTAAGATCAGTTTTGCATAACTTGAGGGGTGTAATTTCTAAAGTGTGGTCATTTATGGGTTGTTTTTACTGAGTAGGCCCCACAAAGTGTCTTCATAACTGAGATGGTCCCTAAAAAAGTGGGTTTTCGAAATTTTCTTAAAAATTTTAAAATGTGCTTCTAAACATCTTCTAACTTCCTAAAAAAATAAAATGACATTTGTAAAATGATGCCAACATAAAGAGTAGACATATGGGGAATTTAATAACTATTTCATGAAGTATCACTATCCGTCTTAAAAGCAAAGAAATTTTAATTTGGAAAATAGCCCATTTTGCAAATTTTGGATTTTTAGGTACATAGTTAAAACATATCAACTCAAATTCACCACTAGCAGGAGGTATGATGTGTCAATAATCTCAGAATAGCTTGGATAAGTAAAAGAGTTCCAATTTGAAAAATGTCAGATTTGAAAAATGGGGCGCATGAAGGGGTTAAAATAAGATTGTTGTATGTAATGTCAGTCTTAGTATATCTTTAATGGCAATATTGGTAAGTTGTAGGGCCGCCCTTCCCAGCGAAGAACCATTCCACCTCCAATGGTGAAAATCCTCACTGAATTTTCTCAAATATCTTCCGACACGCTGCACGTGTATTCTCGGCAACTCCCCAGCACCAAACCACGGGCGCTTCAGCGATTCTGCTTTAAAGCAAAAGCGCAGACATAGTGCAATATTGTAAATTTCTTTATATATTAAACACTTTGATTATACTTACAAACAGACGTTGTTTAACAAGCGTATTCAATTTAATAATGTCCAGTTCATATGTCGGCAGAATCGCTGAAGCGCCCGTAATTTGGTGCTGGGGAGTTGCCGAGAGATACACGTGCGTGTCGGAAGATGTTTGAGAAAATTCTGAGGATTTTCACCATTGGAAGGTGGAGTGGTTCTTCGCTGGAAGCCGGCTCTACAACTTACCAATATTAGCCATTGAATGAAATGGAACGTTGGACCTACTCCGTATTGGTAGGACTGCAGCTGTCTTCTTTTGCCCTAGTTCACACTAAGCGGACACACAACCACTAACTGTTTTGAAAAATTAGTATATCTTTAGTATACCTACACAAATGATCCTTCAAAATTGATCCAAGATCCTACTATAGCATGAAAGAGTGCACACCTTTTACACCATCATCAGTGGATTCCACATAGATGTCTACAGAACCTGTTCTATTAAGCGCTTATACAAGTAGAGCCCCCTGATATAGTAAAGAGGGTGTCAGCAGTAAGTTTGTTTTGATGTCACTGATTATTTTGCCCTTCCTCTGATCCATCAGAACAATAATTCCCCAAAAACACAGATCCTGTCTGTTGAGCATCCGCCTTCACTCGGTCAGCATTTGGTCAGTAATCCATCTGTATTGCTAATGCTCAAAGAAAACAGGAGTGGCTCCAAAACAGATGACATGTGAATGGAATATTTGCATATCTTCTGTGTTTTGTATGCAGGTGCACGTAGGTTATGGCAATTATACATACAAACACAAAAATATAACAGCACAAAAATATGTCTCCTAGAGTGATGCTGGGCTCACACTCCCTGGATTTTATGTGGCTGTCGTGGCCCATAATAGGTAAGACTTAGCGTTAGGAGGATTTTATGTGGCTGTCATGGCCTATAGTAGGTCAGATTTAGCGTTAGTACCCACTCTAGGAGACAACCGTGTCGGGGTGAGTGGGCTTACTGCCTTTTGATCAAAATGTAAACCAATGTCTCCACTGTTTGCATGCTATATCACTAATGTCCTCTTACAGCTCCCATCTTGGGCAGATCTCTAGTTGCTGAGTGCTGTTATATTTTTGTGTTTGTACATATAAAAACCTTGATAGATTATTAAAGAAACTCCCCACTTTATTATAATAGACACGTTCAGAGCTGAGACGACTTCTAGGTACAGAGGAAAGCTACCAGTGTCCTCTTCTTCCCAGGACATACCTTCTTAAAGTTGCTGCAGGGACCCGTATAATCAATCATCTTGTAACATCTTACTGCTGTGTGAGCAGATAATATTTGAATGTATCGGTACAATGGGCCGACAAAATAAATTTTACTGGTGTGTCCTAGGCACCCCAGTCCAACACTGGTTATGGGCCCTATACTAATTTCAGCAAATTACATGTTAGAAAATCCCAATGCTGCATTTACCATTCTGAATGCAGTTGTGCCTCCAAACAGCGGTTTATGACCACGTATGAGGTGCTGCTATATTCAGTAAAAAATGCATAACACATTTTGGGGTGCATTTTCTCCTGTTACCCCATGTGGAAATGAAAAATTGGGTCTAAAACAACTTCATATTGGAAATAAAATGGCACCTGAAAACCATTCCAGGAAAATCTGCCCTCGGTTAACAATAGTGATGAGCGGCAGGGGCAATATTCGAATTCGCGATATTTCGCGAATATTTTGGCAAATATTCGCCATATATTCGAAAATTCGTAAATTCGTAATCTCCAGACAATAATTTTTTTTGTTTGCGAATAAATTAGCATAAAAATTCGCATAAACTGTAATTTAAAAGATACCTTTTAAATACCAGCTTATGCAAATTTTTATGCTAATCAATGCGAATTTTTACGCTAATTTATGCGAATTTTTTTAAGCGAATTTTCGCAAACAAGAAAATAATGACATTTTCTTAAAGCAAAAGCAAAAGCGCAGACATAGTGCAATATTGTAAATTTCTTTATATATTAAACACTTTATTATACTTACAAACAGACGTTGTTTAACAAGCGTATTCAATTTAATAATGTCCAGTTCATATGTCGGCAGAATCGCTGAAGCGCCCGTAATTTGGTGCTGGGGAGTCGCCGAAAGATACACGTGCAGCGTGTCGGAAGATGTTTGAGAAAATTCTGTGAGGATTTTCACCATTGGAGGTGGAGTGGTTCTTCGCTGGGAAGCGCGGCCCTACAACTTACCAATATTGCCATTGAATGAAACGGAATGTGGGACCTACTCCGTATTGGTAAAACTGCAGCTGTCTTCTTTTTGCCCTAGTTCACACTAAGCGGACACACAACCACTAACTGTTTTGAAAAATTAGTATATCTTTAGTATACCTACACAAATGATCCTTCAAAATTGACCCAAGATCCTACTATAGCATGAAAGAGTGCACACCTTTTACACCATCATCAGTGGATTCCACATAGATGTCTACAGAACCTGTTCTATTAAACGCTTATACAAGTAGAGCCCCCCTGATATAGTAAAGAGGGTGTCAGCAGTAAGTTTGTTTTGATGTCACTGATTATTTTGCCCTTCCTCTGATCCGTCAGAACAATAATTCCCCAAAAACACAGATCCTGTCTGTTGAGCATCCGCCTTCACTCGGTCAGCATTTGGTCAGTAATCCATCTGTATTGCTAATGCTCAAAAAAAACAGGAGTGGCTCCAAAACAGATGACATGTGAATGGAATATTTGCATATCTTCTGTGTTTTGTACCCACTCCTGCTTTTGGCTACAAAATCATAAGTCAATTCTGATGCAAAATAGGAACCATGTTATGCAGGTCTTACAACTGTTACATAGAAAGGATCTGTTGTGTGTCTCATTTTTCCTTCTTTCTCACAGACCACGTTACACTGGAGATATTCCCCTGGTAATGTCACTGTCAGAAGCGGACACCGTCTATTGAAAAAGTACACTGTGTGTACTGATAATTTTATTTATATATTTATAAATCTTTGTTTATTGAAAGATTTTCAAAAGATCACATCCAGATATGTCTGAACATCATCATACAAAAAGTACAACTACAACATAAACAATGTCGTCACATATTACATAAGTGCTTATAGATATACGTGTGGTAAGCAACATGGTAAGGTCCAGTGTTTACAGATTTCAAGTGAAAGACCTTCAAACGACCCAATAAGTGTGGACTGCTCCTTACCGATCAATGTGAGAGATTACTGTACCATGTTCTCCAGGGGGACCATGCCAGCCAGAATTTGTCATGAGCTAACTTAGCCCAGCTGCTAAGTTCTTACATCCTGTAAAGTTCCTGGACTTTCTCAGCCCAGTCAAACACACTCGGCGGACACTCACTTAACCAGAACCAAGGAATAACTAATTTGATGAGCATGGAGCGTAAGAGGTGGTTACCAGTAGGTCTAGCCTGCATGTTATGATTAAGGAATACCTCACAATGCATGAGTGTGTTTGCAGAGGGGCATATCCGCCGTAATGCTGCTTGAATGTCCCTCCAAAAGACAGACAAGCGGGAGTATGACCACCATATGTGTAACATTGAGCCAATATCCCCGTGACACCTCAAAAATCTGCTGGAATTAGCGGGTTCATTTTGTGTAAGGTGACAGGAGTGCAGTACCCCCTGGTGACAATTTAATATGCATTTTCCTGGATCCGAGTACATTAAGAGTGGCCATGGGACGCAGACAAAATTTGCCTAGCTTCTGTCTTAATGAAATCTACCCCTTGGTCTTTCTCCCATTGCACAAATAAGTTAGGTTTTGGATTAGCACAATGATCTAGTAACTTCAGATAAAGAAGAGAGATTAGACCCCTGCTCGGCATCTCAGAGACCAGAAGCATTTCATACCATGAATTAGAGGCCCCCACTTTGTTAACTTTCAAGAATTGAGAACACATATTATGAAAGTGATTGTATTGACTCTCGGACCAAGGTTTGGAGGTGTAGTGAGAATTTATCGCACCTAGTGAGGGTATGGAATTATTCTTTAACATATCTAAAATAGTGGTGCTACCCAAAGTGGGCCAGATCCCCAGATCGTCCTTATAGTCACACCTTAAGAGATAGGGTAGCAATCCGGCGGGGGAAAGTGAAGGAGGCCAGTCTAATACTCGCATAGTGGAGAATATGTACTGCCATGTATATAATACCCCTTTAAATAATGGGTGAATTATCAGCCCTACGTGGGGAGAAAAGGGGGTCAGTCACAGAGAAGCTAGATCCGCTGGGGAGAGCATGTGCTGAGCTATAGATACCCCTAGCTTATTCGAGTGGGGGTTTAGCAGTTCCAATTGTTGGCGCAATTGAATGGCCCTGTAATAAGCAGTAATGTCTGGGAGGCCAAATCCTCCGTTGTGTCTAGGAAGCGACAAAAGGGGGTATGACAGTCTAGGTCTGGAATTTTTCAACACAAAGGCCGAAAACAATTTCTTGACCGCTGTAAGGAAACTAGCCGGAACCTGGATAGGCGCTGTTTGCATAATATATAGCAACTTCGGAGTGATATAGGTTTTTAGCAAATTCTTACGTCCCATTCAGGACATGAAAGGTATGTCTAGATTTTTTAACTGATGGGCAATATCCTTTAATAGGATAGGGAAATTTAAGCGGTACAGGGAGTCGATATTGTGGGCCACCTTAATCCCTAGGTAAACTATGTGAGAAGATGGTACATTAACACCCATAGCCAAGCATTTTGAGAGATTAATTTTAAAGTTAGACAAGTCGCCAAACCTATTAAAAAGAGAGAGTAGGGCCGGGAACGTCTGCAACAGGTTCGTGAGGAACAGAATCATATCGTCCGCGAATGTGGCTACATGGTGGGTAAAAGCCCCTACTGTCAGCCCTTGGATATTACTGTCTTGTTTAATGGCTTGGATCAATGTCTCTAAGCACAGTATAAAAAGGGAGGGTGAAAGCGGACATCCCTGCCACGTGCTGTTCTTTATGTTAAAAACCGGGGAAAGAATTCCGCTGGCATACGGGCAAGAATATAAAGATAAGACAGCGGTCCTTACAAACACTCCCGAAAAGCCGAATTTGATAAGCGTCAGTCCTAGGAATCGCCAATCTACGCAATCAAATGCCTTTTCGGTACTATGGAGCGTATATCCAATACGTTTTCGCTTGGCGTATTCCAAGGCCTGAAGTACTCTATAGGAATTGTCCCTTCCCTCTCTCACTTTGACAAAGCCCGTTTGCTCCAGTGAAACAATTTTCTGAAGAAGGGCGATACGTGCTGCCAACACCTTTGCCCACAATTTAGTATCGGCGTTTAATAATGAAATCGGCCTATAGCTAGTTGTTTTCTCTGGGTCCTTCTCTGGCTTGGGAAGTACTACTATATGCACCTCTAAGGATTGTTTAGCAATAGAGGTACCCTGCCAAACCGCATTAAAATAATTTGCGAGATAGGGCCCAGATAAGGGAAGAATTTTTTTGTAGTAGGCAACAGGGAGGCCATCAGGACCGGGGCTTTTCCCTAATGGGGTGGAGAATAGGGCAGATTTTATTTCGTCTAATTGAACAGGAGACTTAAGGGCTTTGGCATCGTCTACATCTAAAGAAGGAAGGTGAAGGGAGTTCAGAAACTAACTCGACGATCTAGACACTAACTCAGAGTGGGGCTCATCCTTGAGGATATTATATAAGGACTGATAGTATGAGGAGAAGGCTGCAGCTATATCCGCCGTACCCGTGCTAGTTACTCCTGAGGTCAGTTTTATAGATAGAATAAGGGTCCGCTCATAATAAGGGCTGTCATAATTTTATTACCCTTATCTTAATGAGCATAATGAAGATGTTTTATCTTCATATAGGCTCCAGCTGCTCTAGTATTGAGCACATCCCTAAGATAGTTGGTCACTGATAAAAAAAAATGTATGCACATTTTACACTGGAGATATACCCCTGGTAATGTCACTGTCAGAAGCAGGCACCGTGTATTGAAAAAGTGCACTGTATGTCACTGATTATTTTTTACAGAGCACACGTTACACTGAAGATGTAGCGCATCTAATGTCACTGTCTGAAGCAGACACAATCTACGGAAAAATTTCATTGCATGTCACAGATATTTTTGGGATGCGCACACTTCATGTGGCGCAGATAATTTAACTGTCCGCAGCGACCTATTAGACATAATTTAGCTGTAACAGAACGCCGAAAGCGCACTCGGTCTCCCATTAGCTGCAGACCTAGTGCTTAGCTTCAGGAGCGATGATCTGTGTTCGGCCTCATACCCTGGGCAGCTTTGCTAGCTGGGAGGCTCCCAGCTCCTAGGTCTGCCTTGAGCGTCGAGCTGATCACTCGGTGCTCGACTTGTCTGTCTGTCGGTCATGTGACGCTGGCCACGTCACATGCCCTCACTCCCCACTATAAATACAGGCAACCTGCTGGCTAGACGTTGCCTGTGATACTGGTCCATTGGTGCTTCCTTGTCCTTTGGTTCTAGTCTGCGGCTTCTTGTTCTGATTGACCACCTGACCTTGTGACCTCGGCTCGTTCTTTGACCTCAACTTCGTCTCATCCTTTGTACGTATTTGCTCTCCTGGATTTGACCTTGGCTCTGACTGTTGACCTTGCATTTGCCCGCTCTATTTGTACTGCCCGCTTCTCCTGGTTCTGACCTTTGGCTTGTTGACCTTTCTCATCTTTCCTCTGTGCACTTATGTTAAAAGTAAGGGACCGTCGCCCAGATACGCCCCATCACCTCGGGCAGGTAGTGTAAGTAGGCAGGGACAGGGGTTGAGGGTCAAGTCAGAGTGAACCTTCTTTCCTTCCTCTCTGATCCCTGACATTAGCGCAGGATACACAAAAAATATATATTGCTGCTGCCACACATAATATTCCTTAAAAGGACTTTTGGGTCTCTGAAAAGTTTTTCTAAAAAAACTAGTGCAATATCACTCCCTACACTGTCTGTTCCTTCCTATGCACAGCTCTCCCTGACTAATACTGAGCCAAACACTTGCCTTCAGGTGCTATATAGCATCCGATGACGCGTTCCGGCCAGCCAATCACTGTAATGCCAGTAACCAACATGGCTATGGCATTACAGTGAGGGCAGTACTTATCCGCACGGCTATTGGCTGCGTAGCATTTCGCTCGAGCACATGCAATACTCGGCCGAGTACTGCCATGTGCCGAGCATAGCGATGCTCGAGGCGAACTGCTGTTCGGCCGAGTATGCGCAATCAACACTATTGCTTACTAGTGATGTCGCGAACATAAAATTTTCAATTCGCGAACAGCGAACGCTAACTTCCGCAAATGTTCGCGAACGGGCGAACCGGGCGAACCGCCATAGACTTCAATTGGCAGGCGAATTTTAAAACCCACAGGGACTCTTTCTGGCCACAATAGTGATGGGAAAGTTGTTTCAAGGGGTCTAACACCTGGACTGTGGCATGCTGGAGGGGCATCTATGGCAAAACTCCCATGGAAAATTACGTAGTGGACGCAGAGTCGGGTTTTAATCCATAAAGGGCATAAATCAACTAACATTCCTAAATTGTTTGGAATACCGTGCTTTAAAACATCCAGTTTGTGTATACGATCAGGTATGATGTTGTATCGATGAGGTAGTGTAAGGGTTACGCCCGCTTCACTGACATTGACAGACCAAACTACCCTTTTAATGCACCGCAAACAGTTCATTTGCACAACCGCAAACTCCCCATTTGCACAAGGTTGGATACCAAGCTAGCCACGTCACGGTGATGTCATTGAAGGTTTCTTCCTCCACCCAGCCACGTACAACATCAAGGGTCCCCAAAAGGTGAATTGAATTGATTTTTCGAACGGGGAGCTGGTTAAAAAAAACGCTGGCTCCCTCCCCTTTGTTTTTATCCACGGTGACTGCGTCTGCGCCGTGCAATTTACTGTCACACCCGATATGAGTATAATTTTCTGTAGTACTATTCTCATCAGTTTAATCCCTTTAACGTCCCCAATCTGGGTGCCATTTATTGAATAGATTTTTCGAACGGGGAGATGGTTAAAAAAACGCTGGCTCCCTCCACTCTGTTTTAAACCACGGTCACTGCGTCTGCGTTGTGCAATTTACTGTCACACCCGATATGAGTGGTATTTTCTGTAGTACTATTCTCATCAGTTTAATCCCTCTAACGTCCCCGACTCCCCAATCTGGGGGCCATTTATTGAATAGATTTTTCGAACGGGGAGATGGTTAAAAAAAACGCTGGCTCCCTCCACTCTGTTTTAAACCACGGTGACTGCGTCTGCGCCGTGCAATTTACTGTCACACCCAATATGAGTATAATTTTCTGTAGTACTATTCTCATCAGTTTAATCCCTTTAACGTCCCCAATCTGGGTGCCATTTATTGAATAGATTTTTCGAACGGGGAGATGGTTAAAAAAACGCTGGCTTCCTCCCCTTTGTTTTAATCCATGGTCACTGCGTCTGCGCCGTGCAATTTACTGTCAAACCCGATATGAGTGGTATTTTCTGTAGTACTATTCTCATCAGTTTAATCCCTCTAATGTCCCTGACTCCCCAATCTGGGGGCCATTTATTAAATAGATTTTTCGAACGGGGAGATGGTTAAAAAAACGCTGGCTCCCTCCACTCTGTTTTAAACCACGGTGACTGCGTCTACGCCGTGCAATTTACTGTCACACCCGATATGAGTGGTACCTTCCACTGTGGTGTCCCAATAGCGACAAATTTTTTGAAGGCCTCAGACTCTACCAGCTGGTATGGTAAAAGCTGGCGGGCTAAGAGTTCCGTCAAGCCAGCTGTCAGTCGCCGGGCAAGGGGGTGACTTTGTGACATTGGCTTCTTATGCTCAAACATGTCCTTGACAGACACTTGACTGTGCGCAGAAGAACAGGAACTGCTGAAGGTGAGAGATGGAGTGGCGGGTGGTTGAGAGGGGGCAGAGAGGACAGCAGTGGTTGACGTGGCTGAAGTTGCTGGACCAGGAGGAGCATGGTGGCTTTGAGTTTGTGTGCTGCTTGTACTCATGTGTTGATCCCATAGGCGTTTGTGATGTGAGATCATGTGCCTTCGCAAAGCAGTTGTACCAAGGTGGGTGTTGGACTTCCCACGACTCAGTTTATTTTGGCACAGGTTGCAAATGGCAATGCTTTTATCAGAGGCAGACACACAAAAAAAATGCCACACTGCTGAGCTTTGCAATGACGGCATTCTGGTGGTGGCAACAGCATGCGTTGACTGGCGTGCTGTCTGGCTGACCCCAGGTGCCGATACATGCTGTCTGACTGTGCCACTAACTCCTTGCGAAGACCTCCCCCTGCTTCCAACTCGTCTCCTCATTCTCTCTGTCTCCCCTTCAGAACTTTCCCCCTCTTCTTCTCTTCGAGCAGGCACCCACGTGGCATCCGTGGACACATCGTCATCATCAACCGCTTCACTTGTATCTGACACCTCAGCAAAGGAAGCAGCAGCGGGTACAACATCATCATCATCATCATCATCATCACACTGTACGTCCATGTGTGTAATCCTGCCTGACTGAGACATATCCCCGTAATCTACATCATCTGGCAAAAATGGTTGCGCATCACTAATTGCATCCAACTGATGTGTAAATAACTCCTCTGACGGATCAAGTGAAGCAGCTGTGGTGGCTGTGGTGGTAGTGGTGGTGGTGGCGACAGGCGGGTGCGTGGTAACTTGAGAGCAGGTGACCGAAGCTGAGCTGGAGGAGGATGGTGCGTCAAGGTTCTTAGCGGAAGCTGTTGAAGATTGGATGTCCTGTCTAAGCCAGTCAACTACGTCCTCAGAATTTTTCGGGTTCAGGGTACGTGGCCTCTGAAAACTGGGCATTATTCCAGGGACAGTGGAAATCACAGCACCACGACCACGACGGCCCCTGCGGGGTGGCGTGCCTCTGCCTGTCATTTTTTTTTTTTAGATAAGTGGTACTACGCGTGCTAGGTACTGTGCCACCCGGTATGAGTGGTTGGCACTGGCAGTGGGCACACTACAGTCTGTGGAAGTGGGCCTGACACACACTGGCAGCAGGCAAGCAACTGAATTTAGACTACTGTCTAAAAATTAAATGCCTTATTTATCGGCAAGCTACTGTGCCACCCGGTATGAGTGGTTGGCACTGGCAGTGGGCACACTACAGTCAGTGGAAGAGGGCCTGACACACACTGGCAGCAGGCAAGCAACTGAATTTAGACTACTGTCTAAAATGAAATGCCTTATTTATCGGCAAGCTACTGTGCCACCCGGTATGAGTGGTTGGCACTGGCAGTGGGCACACTACAGTCTGTGGAAGTGGGCCTGACACACACTGGCAGCAGGCAAGCAACTGAATTTAGACTACTGTCTAAAAATGAAATGCCTTATTTATCGGCAGCTACTGTGCCACCCGGTATGAGTGGTTGGCACTGGCAGTGGGCACACTACAGTCAGTGGAAGAGGGCCTGACACACACTGGCAGCAGGCAAGCAACTGAATTTAGACTACTGTCTAAAAATGAAATGCCTTATTTATCAGCAAGCTACTGTGCCACCCGGTATCAGTGGTTGGCACTGGCAGTGGGCACACTACAGTCAGTGGAAGTGGGCCTGACACACACTGGCAGCAGGCAAGCAACTGAAATTACACTAAAGTGTAAAAATTAAATGCCTGTTTTTGATGCAATGTCCTGTGCCACACGGGATGACAGGGGTGGGCACTGGCAGTGGGCACACTACAGTCAGTTGAAGTCGGCCTGACACACACTAGCAGCAGGCAAGCAGCTGAAATTACACTAAAGTGTAAAAATTAAATGCCTGTTATTGATGCAAAGTCCTGTGCCACACGGGATGACAGGGGTGGGCACTGGCAGTGGTCACACTACAGTCAGTTGAAGTCGGCCTGACACACACTAGCAGCAGGCAAGCAGCTGAAATTACACTAAAGTGTAAAAATTAAATGCCTTTTATGCAAAGTCCTGTGCCAGCCGGTATGAGTGGTGGGCACTGGCAGTGGGCACACTACAGTCAGTGGAAGTCAGCCTGACACACACTGGCAGGCAACTAACCTTAGATTAAAGTGTAAAAATTAAATGCCTTTTATTGATGCAAAGTCCTGTGCCACACGGGATGACAGGGGTGGGCACTGGCAGTGGGCACACTACAGTCTGTGGGCCTGTAGCTTCCCTCACACAGGCAGGCCAGGCAACTGCAATATGTATATAAAGGGGAAAAAAAAGCAGACTAATGTTGCAGCCCTAAAAAGGGCTTTTTGGGGTGCTGTCAGGACGCTGTCCTTACAGCAGAGATCAGATGAGTCTTTCAGGACTGGAGTGGACACTGAATTCACTAGCCTAGCTATCGATTTCCCTATTAAATCAGCAGCAACTACACTCTCCCTCCTCTCACTAAGACTGCAGCTTCAGAATGAATCTAAAATGGATGCTGTGCAGGAGGTGGGAGGGTCTGGGAGGGAGGGTATGCTGCTGATTGGCTGGAATGTGTCTGCTGACTGTGAGGTACAGGGTCAAAGTTTGCTCAATGATGATGTATAGGGGGCGGACCGAACATCGCATGTGTTCGCCCGTTGAGGCGAACGCGAACAAGCTATGTTCGCCGGGAACTGTTCGCCAGCGGATAGTTCGGGCCATCTCTATTGCTTACCCCTTTACTATATAAGAACCTCCCCAGCAGCCATTTTCTGCAGTTTTTTACAGTTCTGAGAGACAGCAGTATTAGTTAGTTAGCTTATACAGTTGTGTTTAAAGTTATTCAACCCCCACTGAAATTGAGTGTTTTGGCCAGTTTGACATTGATTTTGATCATTTCAGTCATCTTGTTTACAATTAAATCAAAGAGGCACTTGTAAGTCAGACAAATATAACATAACATTTATAATGAAATAACCACAAATGTCTTTTCTGTGCTTACATCATTATCAGTTTTATTCAACTCCCAAGTGACATTCAATCTTAGTACTTATTACAACATCCTTTCCAGGTATAACAGCTTTTAAAAGTGAAGCATAGCTTGACACAAGTGTCTTGCAGCGATCTACGGGTATCTTCGCCCATTCTTCATGGGCAAAAGCCTCCAGTTCAGTCACATTCTCAGGCTTGCGCGCTGCAACTGCTTTCTTTAAGTCCTACCAGAGGTTCTCAATCGGATTTAAGTCTGGTGACTGCTATGGCCACTTCAAAATGTTCCAGCCTTTAATCTGCAACCATGCTCTAGTGGACTTGGAGGTATGCTTGGGATCATTGTCCTGTTGAAAGGTTCAACGTCTCCCAAGCCTCAGGTTTGTGACAGACTGCATCAAATTTTCATCCAATATCTCCTGGTACTGAAGAGAATTCATGGTACCTTGCACACGCTGAAGCTTCCCTGTACCTGTAGAAGCAAAACAGCACAAAAACATGATAGACCCCCCACCATGCTTCACATTAGGCAAGGTGTTCTTTTCTTCATAGGCCTTGTTCTTCCTCCTCCAAACATAGCGTTGATCCATGGGCCCAAACAGTTCTAATTTTGTTTCATCAGTCCACAGAACACTATCCCAAAACGTTTGTGGTTTGTCCACTAGAGATGGCCCGAACTATCCGCCGGCGAACAGTTCCTGGCGAACATAGCTTGTTCGCGTTCGCCTCTGCCGGGCGAACATATGCGATGTTCGGTCCGCCCCCTATACATCATCATTGAGCAAACTTTGACCCTGTACCTCACAGTCAGCAGACACATTCCAGCCAATCAGCAGCATACCCTCCCTCCCAGACCCTCCCATCTCCTGAACAGCATCCATTTTAGATTTATTCTGAAGCTGCAGTCTTAGTGAGAGGAGGGAGAGTGTAGTTGCTGCTGATTTAGTAGGGAAATCGATAGCTAGGCTAGTGAATTCAGTGTCCACTCCAGTCCTGAAAGACTCATCTGATCTCTGCTGTAAGGACAGCGTCCTGACAGCACCCCAAAAAGCCCTTTTTAGGGCTGCAACATTAGTCTGCTTTTTTTTTTCCTTTATATACATAATGCAGTTGCCTGGCCTGCCTGTGTGTGAGGAGCTGCAGGCCCACAGACTGTAGTGTGCCCACTGCCAGTGCCCACCCCTGTCATTCCGTGTGGCACAGGACTTTGCATCAAAAAAAGGCATTTCATTTTTACACTTTAATCTAAGGTTAGTTGCCTGCCAGTGTGTGTCAGGCGGACTTCCACTGACTGTAGTGTGCCCACTGCCAGTGCCCACCACTCATACCGGCTGGCACAGGACTTTGCATAAAAAAAGCATTTAATTTTTACACTTTTGTGTAATTTCAACTGCTTGCCTGCTGCTAATGTGTGTCAGGCCGACTTCAACTGACTGTAGTGTGCCCACTGCCAGTGCCCACCCCTGTCATCCCGTGTGGCACAGGACTTTGCATCAAAAAAAGGCACTTAATTTTTACACTTTAATCTAAGGTTAGTTGCCTGCCAGTGTGTGTCAGGCTGACTTCCACTGACTGTAGTGTGCCCACCGCCAGTGCCCACCACTCATACCGGCTGGCACAGGACTTTGCATAAAAAAGGCATTTAATTTTTACACTTTAGTGTAATTTCAGCTGCTTGCCTGCTGCTAGTGTGTGTCAGGCCCACTTCCACTGACTGTAGTGTGCCCACTGCCAGTGCCAACCACTGATACCGGCTGGCACAGTAGCTTGCCGATAAATAAGGCATTTAATTTTTAGACAGTAGTCTAAATTCAGTTGCTTGCCTGCTGCCAGTGTGTGTCAGGCCCTCTTCCACTGACTGTAGTGTGCCCACTGCCAGTGCCAACCACTGATACCGGGTGGCACAGTAGCCTGCCGATAAATAAGGCATTTAATTTTTAGACAGTAGTCTAAATTCAGTTGCTTGCCTGCTTCCAGTGTGTGTCAGGCCCTCTTCCACTGACTGTAGTGTGCCCACTGCCAGTGCCACCCACTGATACCGGGTGGCACAGTAGCTTGCCGATAAATAAGGCATTTAATTTTTAGACAGTAGTCTAAATTCAGTTGCTTGCCTGCTGCCAGTGTGTGTCAGGCCCGCTTCCACTGACTGTAGTGTTGGCACTGGCAGTGGGCACCACTCATACCGGGTGGCACAGTAGCTTGCCGATAAAAGGGGCATTTAATTTTTAGACAGTAGTCTAAATTCAGCTGCTTGCCTGCTGCCAGTGTGTGTCAGGCCCGCTTCCACTGACTGTAGTGTGCCCACTGCCAGTGCCAACCACTGATACCGGGTGGCACAGTAGCTTGCCGATAAATAAGGCATTTAATTTTTAGACAGTAGTCTAAATTCATTTGCTTGCCTGCTTCCAGTGTGTGTCAGGCCCTCTTCCACTGACTGTAGTGTGCCCACTGCCAGTGCCAACCACTCATACCGGGTGGCACAGTAGCTTGCCGATAAATAAGGCATTTAATTTTTAGACAGTAGTCTAAATTCAGTTGCTTGCCTGCTGCCAGTGTGTGTCAGGCCCGCTTCCACTGACTGTAGTGTGCCCACTGTCAGTGCCAACCACTGATACCGGGTGGCACAGTAGCTTGCCGATAAATAAGGCATTTAATTTTTAGACTGTAGTCTAAATTCAGTTGCTTGCCTGCTGCCAGTGTGTGTCAGGCCCGCTTCCACTGACTGTAGTGTGCCCACTGCCAGTGCCAACCACTGATACCGGGTGGCACAGTAGCTTGCCGATAAATAAGGCATTTAATTTTTAGACAGTAGTCTAAATTCAGTTGCTTGCCTGCTGCCAGTGTGTGTCAGGCCCGCTTCCACTGACTGTAGTGTGCCCACTGCCAGTGCCAACCACTCATACCGGGTGGCACAGTAGCTTGCCGATAAATAAGGCATTTAATTTTTAGACAGTAGTCTAAAAAGGTGGCACAGTACCTAGCACGCGTAGTACCACTTATCTAAAAAAAAAATAACAGGCAGAGGCAGGCCACCCCGCAGGGGCCGTCGTGGTCGTGGTGCTGTGATTTCCACTGTCCCTGGAATAATGCCCAGTTTTCAGAGGCCACGTACCCTGAACCCGAAAAAGGACGTAGTTGACTGGCTTAGACAGGACACCCAATCTTCAACAGCTTCCGCTAAGAACCTTGACGCACCATCCTCCTCCAGCTCAGCTTCGGTCACCTGCTCTCAAGTTACCACGCACCCGCCTGTCGCCACCACCACTACTACCACCACAGCCGCTTCACTTGATCCGTCAGAGGAGTTATTTACACATCAGTTGGATGCAATTAGTGATGCGCAACCATTATTGCCAGATGATGTAGATTACGGGGATATGTCTCAGTCAGGCAGGATTACACACATGGACGTACAGTGTGATGATGATGATGATGATGTTGTACCCGCTGCTGCTTCCTTTGCTGAGTGAGGTGTCAGATACAAGTGAAGCGGTTGATGATGACGATGTGTCCACGGATGCCACGTGGGTGCCTGCTCGAAGAGAAGAAGAGGGGGAAAGTTCTGAAGGGGAGACAGAGAGAATGAGGAGGCGAGTTGGAAGCAGGGGAGGTCGTCGCAAGGAGTTAGTGGCACAGTCAGACAGCATGTATCGGCACCTGGGGTCAGCCAGACAGCACGCCAGTCAACGCATGCTGTTGCCACCACTAGAATGCCGTCATTGCAAAGCTCAGCAGTGTGGCATTTTTTGTGTGTCTGCCTCTGATAAAAGCAATGCCATTTGCAACCTGTGCCAAAAGAAACTGAGTCGTGGGAAGTCCAACACCCACCTTGGTACAACTGCTTTGCGAAGGCACATGATCTCACATCACAAGCGCCTATGGGATCAACACATGAGTACAAGCAGCACACAAACTCAAAGCCACCATGCTCCTCCTGGTCCAGCATCTTCAGCCACGTCAACCACTGCTGTCCTCCCTGCCCCCTCTCAACCACCCGCCACTCCATCTCTCACCTTCAGCAGTTCCTGCTCATCTGCCCACAGTCAGGTGTCTGTCAAGGACATGTTTGAGCATAAGAAGCCAATGTCACAAAGTCACCCCCTTGCCCGGCGACTGACAGCTGGCTTGACGGAACTCTTAGCCCGCCAGCTTTTACCATACCAGCTGGTAGAGTCTGAGGCCTTCAAAAAATTTGTCGCTATTGGGACACCACAGTGGAAGGTACCCGGACGAAATTTTTTTCAAAAAGGCAATCCCAAACCTCTACCATGTCATTGAAAAGGAAGTCATGGCATCTCTGGCATACAGTGTTGGGGCAAGGGTCCATCTGACCACTGATACCTGGTCTGCAAAGCACGGTCAGGGCAGGTATATCACGTATACTGCGCATTGGGTCAACCTGCTGACGGCTGACAAGCATGGAATGCGTGGCTCCGCAGCGGAGTTGGTGACACCACCACGACTTGCAGGCAGACCTACTGCCACCTCCTCTACTCCTACTCCATCCTCTTCAATATCCTCCTCGGCTGAGTCCTCTTCTGCTGCGGCGTCTGGCTGCACATCAACTGATTCCCCCAGCTCCCCAGGGGCTATTCCACATCCCGGATACGACAGTGTCACGCTATCTTGGGGTTGACTTGCCTGAAAGCAGAGAGCCACACAGGACCAGCACTCCTGTCCGCCCTGAACGCACAGGTGGATCAGTGGCTGACCCCGCACCAACTGGAGATCGGCAAAGTGGTGTGTGACAATGGAAGCAATCTGTTGGCGGCATTAAATTTGGGCAAGTTGTCACATGTGCCGTGCATGGCACATGTGTTGAATCTCATCGTACAACGTTTTGTGTCTAAGTACCCAGGCTTACAGGACGTCCTCAAGCAGGCCAGGAAGGTGTGTGGCCATTTCAGGCGTTCCTACACGGCCATGGCGCACTTTTCCGATATTCAGCGGCGAAACAACATGCCAGTGAGGCGCTTGATATGCGACAGCCCGACACGTTGGAATTCAACACTCCTAATGTTCGACCGCCTGCTCCAACAAGAAAAAGCCGTCAACGAGTATTTGTATGACCGGGGTGCTAGGACAGCCTCTGCGGAGCTGGGAATCTTTTGCCACGTTACTGGACACTCATGCGCAATGCCTGTAGGCTCATGCGTCCTTTTGAGGAGGTGACAAACCTAGTCAGTCGCACCGAAGGCACCATCAGCGACCTCATCCCATTTGTTTTCTTCCTGGAGCGTGCCCTGCGAAGAGTTCTGGATCAGGCTGTAGATGAGCGTGAAGAGGAAGAGGAAGAGTTGTGGTCACCATCACCACCAGAAACAGCCTTGTCATCATCGCTTGCCGGACCTGCAGCAACGCTGGAAGAGGAGTATGAGGAAGAGGAGTCAGAGGAGGAATGTGGCGGCTTTGAGGAGGAGGAAGACCAACCACAGCAGGCACCCCAGGGTGCTCGTTGTTGTCACCTATCTGGGACCCATGGTGTTGTACGTGGCTGGGGGAAGAACAGACCGTCAATGACATCAGTGAGGACGAGGCGGGAAATGAGTAGCTCTGCATCCAACCTTGTTCAAATGGGGTCTTTCATGCTGTCATGTCTGTTGAGGGACCCACGTATAAAAAGGATAAAGGAGAACGATCTGTACTGGGTGGCCACGCTACTAGACCCCGGTATAAGCAGAAAGTGGCAGAAATGTTACCAAATTACCGAAAGTCGGAAAGGATGCAGCAGTTCAAAACCAAACTAAAAAATATGCTTTACACAGCTTATAAGGGGATGTCACAGCACAACGGGAATCTAACAGGGGAAGAGGTGAGTGTAATCCTCCTCCTACCACGGCGGCAAGGACTGGACGATTTACAGATGTGTTGTTGATGGAGGACATGCGGAGCTTTTCAGTCCTACTCATCGCCACAGCCCTTCGGGATCCAGCCTTAGAGAACGACTCGACCGACAGGTAGCAGACTACCTCGCCTTAACAGCAGATATCGACACTCTGAGGAGCAATGAACCCCTTCACTACTGGGTGTGCAGGCTTGACCTGTGGCCTGAGCTATCCCAGTTCGCGATAGAACTTCTGGCCTGCCCTGCTTCAAGTGTCCTGTCAGAAAGGACCTTCAGTGCAGCAGGAGGCATTGTCACTGACAAGAGAAGTCGCCTCGGTCAAAAAAGTGTTGATTACCTCACCTTCATAAAGATGAATGAGGCATGGATCCCGAAGGGACTGACAGTGGGGGATACGTTTGACTAACAAAGGCCTGATTACATGCCTTGGCCTCAAAATGGTCCCCACGCTGCTGTATTTAATGTCTGCATACCGGATGACTTTCGTGAATTCTCCACCACCAACTAGGGTTCAAGCCGCAATGTTTTAGTCACTTTTCTGCCTGGAAAACATAAATTTTCCGGCCGCTGCTACAATAAGCGGCTGCAACAGTGCCATTATTTTTCAGGCATGTGTACATGCCTAATTTTTCTGTCCTATGGTGCAGCACTGTGGCTGCAAAAACAAACAAAAAAAAAGGCACATACAAGTGTCAATTCCCCTTCGTGATCGTTACCTTGTTGTGGTGAAGGGGCTTGCGTATCACAATGAAGCAATCATCATCACCTCTATAAGTGTGTTGGCAATGTTGCCACACCCCAGATGATAAGGCCGTTGCTTCATTATGGTCAGACCAAAAGCGATCGGACGGCTGGATAATATTTCATAGAAAAAACATTAATTTACCTTTTTTTTATATGTTGTATGGGTTTTTAATACATAAAATAAAAAATCATAATAAAGTCTCTTAATAGTTTATTAGAAATGATGCAGGCAATTAAAAAAATCCCCATCAATTCCAATACAAAGCAAGTACAGAGCTCAGAACTAAATTATTTCATGATGTCGTAATGGTTCGCTAATTCGACAATGGTTAATCAATTCGACCGGATAGGGTCCGTAACAGGGATTAAACTGATAGGAATAGTACTAGTTAAGACACCACTCATATAGGGTGTCACAGCACATTGCTCTGTGCACGCGCAGTGCCCCAATTTGGGAGTAAGAGGACCGACCAAGCTGCTTTTCCATCTCCCGGTTCCTGAAATCAATTCAGTTTAGTGTATGAGAGTTTGGTCTGTCACTGTGAAGGCAGTCGAAGGTACCCGGCCTAAATTTTTTTCACAAAAGGCAATCCCTGATATGGGACGTAACAGGGATTAAACTGATGAGAATAATACTACAGAAAATACCACTCATATCGGGTGTGACAGTAAATTGCACGGCGCAGGCGCAGTCACCGTGGTTTAAAACAGAGTGGAGGGAGCCAGCGTTTTTAACCATCTCCCCGTTCGAAAAATCTATTCAATAAATGGCCCCCAGATTGGGGACGTTAGAGGATTAAACTGATGAGAATAGTACTACAGAAAATACCACTCATATCGGGTGTGACAGTAAATTGCACGGCGCAGGCGCAGTGACCGTGGATTAAAACAGAGTGGAGGGAGCCAGCGTTTTTAACCATCTCCCGTTCGAAAAATCTATTTAATAAATGGCCCCCAGATTGGGGAGTCGGGGCGTTAGAGGATTAAACTGATGAGAATAGTACTACAGAAAATACCACTCATATCGGGTGTGACAGTAAATTGCACGGCGCAGGCGCAGTGACCGTGGATTAAAACAGAGTGGAGGGAGCCAGCGTTTTTAACCATCTCCCGTTCGAAAAATCTATTTAATAAATGGCCCCCAGATTGGGGAGTCGGGGACGTTAGAGGGATTAAACTGATGAGAATAGTACTACAGAAAATACCACTCATATCGGGTGTGACAGTAAATTGCACGGCGCAGACGCAGTGACCCGTGGTTTAAAAACAGAGTGGAGGGAGCCAGCGTTTTTAACCATCTCCCCGTTCGAAAAATCTATTCAATAAATGGCCCCCAGATTGGGGACGTTAGAGGGATTAAACTGATGAGAATAGTACTACAGAAAATACCACTCATATTGGAGGAGGTGACAAACCTAGTCAGTCGCACCGAAGGCACCATCAGCGACCTCATCCCATTTGTTTTCTTCCTGGAGCGTGCCCTGCGAAGAGTTCTGGATCAGGCTGTAGATGAGCGTGAAGAGGAAGAGGAAGAGTTGTGGTCACCATCACCACCAGAAACAGCCTTGTCATCATCGCTTGCCGGACCTGCAGCAACGCTGGAAGAGGAGTATAAGGAAGAGGAGTCAGAGGAGGAATGTGGCGGCTTTGAGGAGGAGGAAGACCAACCACAGCAGGCACCCCAGGGTGCTCGTTGTTGTCACCTATCTGGGACCCCATGGTGTTGTGCGTGGCTGGGGGAAGAACAGACCGTCAATGACATCAGTGAGGGCGAGGCGGGAAATGAGTAGCTCTGCATCCAACCTTGTTCAAATGGGGTCTTTCATGCTGTCATGTCTGTTGAGGACCCACGTATAAAAGGATAAGGAGAACGACCTGTACTGGGTGGCCACGCTACTAGACCCCGGTATAAGCAGAAAGTGGCAGAAATGTTACCAAATTACCGAAAGTCGGAAAGGATGCAGCAGTTCAAAACCAAACTAAAAAATATGCTTTACACAGCTTATAAGGGGATGTCACAGCACAACGGGGAATCTAACAGGGGAAGAGGTGAGTGTAATCACTCCTCCTACCACGGCGGCAAGGACTGGACGATTTACAGATGTGTTGTTGATGGAGGACATGCAGAGCTTTTCAGTCCTACTCATCGCCACAGCCCTTCGGGATCCAGCCTTAGAGAACGACTCATATTGGGTGTGACAGTAAGTTGCACGCGCGCAGGCGCAGTGACCGTGGTTTAAAACAGAGTGGAGGGAGCCAGCGTTTTTAACCATCTCCCGTTCGAAAAATCTATTCAATAAATGGCCCCCAGATTGGGGGACGTTAGAGGATTAAACTGATGAGAATAGTACTACAGAAAATACCACTCATATCGGGTGTGACAGTAAATTGCAGGCGCAGGCGCAGTCACCGTGGTTTAAAACAGAGTGGAGGGAGCCAGCGTTTTTAACCATCTCCCGTTCGAAAAATCTATTCAATAAATGGCCCCAGATTGGGGACGTTAGAGGATTAAACTGATGAGAATAGTACTACAGAAAATACCACTCATATCGGGTGTGACAGTAAATTGCACGGCGCGAGGCGCAGTCACCGTGGTTTAAAACAGAGTGGAGGAGCCAGCGTTTTTAACCATCTCCCGTTCGAAAAATCTATTCAATAAATGGCCCTCAGATTGGGGACGTTAGAGGATTAAACTGATGAGAATAGTACTACAGAAGATACCACTCATATAGTGTGTGACAGTAAATTGCACGACGCAGACGCAGTGACCGTGGTTTAAAACAGAGTGGAGGGAGCCAGCGTTTTTTTAACCATCTCCCCGTTCGAAAAATCTATTCAATAAATGGCCCCCAGATTGGGGACGTTAGAGGGATTAAACTGATGAGAATAGTACTACAGAAAATACCACTCATATCGGGTGTGACAGTAAATTGCACGGCGCAGACGCAGTCACCGTGGATAAAAACAAAGGGGAGGGAGCCAGCGTTTTTTTAACCATCTCACCGTTCGAAAAATCAATTCAATTCATCTTTTGTGGACCCTTGGTGTTGTACGTGGCTGGGTGGAGGAAGAAACCTTCAATGACATCACCCGGACGTGGCTAGCTTGGTAGTGTAATTCCATCCATATTCCTTAACTTACTGACTCAGTAAGTTAACGATATGGATGGAATTATTTAGCAATGCTAAGTTGAAATCGCAATGCGATTAAGCAAATATATAAGAATCACATTGCGATTTCAACTTAATTCTCAGATCCGACAGTACATTCTACTGGAGGAGGCGTTCCCATGGTGATCGTTAGCTCAAAGTTGTAATCGCAATGCGTTTATTGCGGTATATTATCCCTCTGGGTGTCTTTTACAGCCTTTTTAGTGCCCAAAAGTTCGGGTCCCCATTGACTTCTATGGTGTTCGGGTTCGGGATGAAGTTCGGGTTGAGTTCGGATCACGAACCCGGACATTTTCCGGAAGTTCGGCCGAACCTCTCGAACCCGAACATCCAGGTGTTCGCTCATCTCTAGTTCTGGCATGGAGGCCTTCATTAAGCAGTGTGCGCCTTATTGTCTGAGCTGAAACTTCAGTACCCGCATCTGACAAATCTTTTTTCAGTTCCTCAGCAGTCACACGGGGACTTTTCTCCACTTTGTGCTTCAGGTAGCACACAGCAGTCGAAGTCAGCATCTTCTTTCTGCCACGACCAGGTAGCGTTTCAACAGTGCCCTTTGCCTTGAATTTGCGAATGATGCTTCCTATGGTGTCTCTTGGTATGTTTAACATCTTTGCAATCTTCTTATAGCCATTGCCCTTCCTGTGAAGAGAAATCACCTCTTCTCTTGTCTTCCTGGACCATTCTCTTGACTTCACCATGTTTGTAAACACACCAGTAAATGTCTAGAAGGAGCTGACTATCACAGTCATATTAAATCTGCCTAATTGGTGCTTATTGTGCTTGATTGCTGCTCCTTGACATCCACAGGTGTTTTCAATACCTGATCGAAAACACTTGAATGAACCTCTGTTCTTAAGAGCGGTAATCTTTAAGGGGTTGAATAATTGTGTCAATGAAGAAATCACAAAAAAAACATTTAATACTGTATTACAAAAACAATTGATGTCATTTTAGTTGCATTTGGTAAAGTCCTTGTAAGATTTCATTCTGAACACAATTACAAATGTACACTAAATTCCCTAAAACCCTTTACAGCATTGGGGGTTGAATAATTTTGAACACAACTGTATATATAATACAAATAGTTAGTGGGAGATAGTCAGTGTAGGTTAGATTGTGATATAGTGCAGCTGATAGGTTCCAGTGCAGGGTGTTTGGTATTGTGATATGTTCTGCTGTCCATAGATGCATACTACAGACATAGTAATGTGATCTCACAAGTTCACAACAATACTTAGTGCACCAATCACTAATATGTAGTCAGACCTGCTAAAATGTGAAGTTGCACGTATAGCGCAAAAATATGCGCATCATTAATTGCCAATTTGCACAATTGCAAATATATCGGAGCACTCTATCTGCATATAAAGCTATTTTAATGTTCTGCCGTGCCAACCCTTGAAAACTGTAGCTATAGTGACCCATGCCTGTATTGCGTGCACATTACACGCATATTACATTGCTGATTTTTGCAATCAAGAAAATAACTGCAAATTCGTGAATATATGATGAATATTCTACCAAATATTTGTGAAATATTGTGAATTCGAAGACTGCCCCTGCCGGTCATCACTAGTTGTGACATCACAGGGCTGATTGGCTGCAATTCAGATTTGGTTTTCCCAAAATTCAGATCGAATTCCCATTCATCAACTTCGATTCGCTCAGCTCTAATTAAAATGTTTAGACCCAGGGCAAAGGCAGCAAACCGAAAGTTTACCCCAAAGGAAAGTCTGGCTACAAATTGACATTTTCAATGTTCTCTCTAAGTTGTTTGCTCTGGAAAGTAATTAGTTAAAACAGCATACTAATTAGGTCAACCAGCCCAATAACAGCTCTACCTGTCTGCTGTGTTGTTTTGGCAGGAGTAGTTTTGCATGTTGTGCCAAGTACAGCTACATTAGCATTTAATTTACATAAATGTATTTCTTTTTTTCCAAAATTCTGAAAAAATCCTTTCAATAACAATTTTACTTTATTTTTATGCTGTGAACTGTTCATCATAAGTCTCGGTTTAGGCAAGGGTGATATTGCTGTTTTATGGATGCAATTGCAAACTCTAGCTTGACTGTGGGGTTAATAGCCAGAACTATCACCATAATAGATCATATGACTACAGATGTAGCATAGTTAACCTTAAGGTACCACACATGACGCCCGGATCAGAGGAGCGCACATTGTGGGAAAATGCACGATTTTTCCACGAGAGTGAAAAGCGTTTTAATGTGTTTTGAACACGCGTGCGAAAAATCGGCATGTTTGGTACCCAGACCCGAAGCCGGACTTCATCATTGAAGTCAGATTTCGGGTTCAGTATTCTTTATATTTTATTATTTTCCCTTATAAAATGGTTATATGGGAAAATAGTGGCATTCTAAATACAGAATGCTATGTTAACAGGGCAATAGAGGGTTAAAAAAAAAATAATCAACTCCCCCTCCTCCCATTGATCGCTTAGGTGCAAGGAACATCTTCTATCTTCATATCTGTTAGTTGAAGGACCTTTTGGTGACGTCACTGGGTCACATGATCCAATCATGGAAGCTTTTGATTAGACCATGTGACCCAGTGACGTCACCGAAGGTCTTTTACCCAGCAGAATGACGAAAGAAGAATGATTCCAGCACCTACACGATCAAGAGGAGTAGGTGAGTTAAAGTTGTTTTTATTTTTAAACCCTTTCTTCCCCTTTTTACATAACATTCTGTAATTAGAATGCTATTATTTTCCCTTATAACCATGCTATCAGGGAAAATAATAAAGATAGGGTCCCCATCCCGATTGTCTCCTAGCAACCATGTGGGAAACTCGCACCGCATCCGCAGTTGCTTGCGGATGCTTGCGATTATCCCGCAGCCCCATTCACTTTTATGGGGTCTGCGTTGTGTGAAAAACGCTGAATATAGAATATGCTGCTATTTTAATGCAAAAGTGATGCAGGAAAATCACCGCTCATGTACACAGCCCCATAGAAATGAATTTGGATTTAGTGCGGGTGCAATGCGTTCACCTCACGCATTGGACCCGCGCGGAAATCACGCCAGTGTGAATGCAGCCTAACTCTTGCAGCATGCTACTTTAGTTAATGTAGTACATCTATGAGAAGAGCATTAAGTTAATAGAGTAGCGTGCCAAATGGTTGGTTGCTGCTTGTTACATCTGTATATTACAATTTTGTTTTTTTATTCTAAAGGTTACATATAATTTTGAAAGTGTGATACATACCGTATTTTTTGCATTTTAAGATGTAACAAATTATAAGACGCACCCCAATATTTTGGTTTTCATCAGACATCATATCAGACCCCCATAAATATCAGGACATCAGATCAGACCCCCATATTAGGACATAAGACCAGATCCCCATATCAAGACATCACATCAAACCCCCATATCAGACCATAGATCAGCCGTCCATGTCAGAAGGCAATCAGCCCTCCATGTCAGACCCCCTCAGACTTCAGATCAGCCCACAATGTCAGACCCACATCAGCCTTTATATCAGCCCTCAATGTCAGACCCCCAATCAGAGTTCCTTGCTAGAACACCATCAGAACTCAGATCAGATTAAAATAAAAAACTCCTCTTACACCTCTCCTGCACTGAGGCTCCTCTTCACCTCCAGCAGAAGTTGCAATCCTCTATCTTCTCCAGCCCGCGCTGCACTGTCACCTGACTGCATGCAGGGTCAGGTCATAGTACTTACACTATGTCCTGACACTATACGCAGTGAGGACAGTGCAGCACTGGCACCAGGAAGGAAGACCAGGGAGGGTGAGTACCGGAAGCACTTGCAGTGCTTCACTCCCCGCTTCTGATACCTAATGAAAACTAATGAGCTCACTAGTATTCGTAAGATGCACGCCCCCCCCCCCCACACACACACACAAAAAAGTGCGTCTTATAAAGCAAAATATACCGTGTATACAGTATACAGGGTCATTTATCAAACTGGTGTAAAGTAGAACTGGCTTAGTTTCCCACAAGAACCAATCAGATTCCATTTTTCATTTTCGAAAGGAGCTGTCAAGAATGAAAGGTGGAATCTGATTGCTTGCTATGGGCAACTAACCCTGTTCTACTGTTCACCAGTTCGATAAATGACCCCAATAATATTTATAGAGGAAGAGAGGAATACTGTATATCATATGTCTACTGTATATTATATTTTTATGCATTGTCATATTTCTATAAGCTAGTCAATGAAGATGTTCCCAGATGCTCTCACATAAATTTTAATTCCACTCCATTTTAACCCATCCTAGTCGAACAAACTATTCCTAAATGTTATCCAGCTTTCAAACTTTGTATCATTCTTGTTTTCTGTGCAACAATCTCAATTTGTAAAAGTCATAAAATATATTTTACAGGCCTTTAAGCTACTAAAATTTAAAATAACCTGTTGTAGTAAATTCATTGTTATAATTTAGCCATACTAAGGTTGCATTATTATTTACATATCTAAAACAGGGTTTAAAAGCTTCACTAGTTTTAATATCGGCAATAAAGCAAAGCTGTTCCATTACTGGAATTCTTTCTTTTTTCTGCTGTTGAACTTCTCATTATCAAATAACAATCTATTTAGAAAAGCCATTTCACAACACAATTAAAGTTAATCAAAATCTGTTGTTCATGCTGGTAAACTCATTGAAAATATTTTATGATGTTGCATTTTGTAACAGGATATCGATCTATATTACGATCTCTTCACTGTAACTTATGGTAAGGCCCGGGTGACTGATAAAATATTGGAAAATGTTTATACCAAAAGATTTAGCTCACATTGGAAATCATTAAAGGTGAGAAGCTCTTATACCATTCGATTAGGAGTGTTTTTCTGAGGTACAGTATATGTATTTTTTTTTTATTTATATACTTGTATTATCCCACTGCTATGGTGGGGATACACTGCAAAAGGGGTGTAAAGCTGTGTTTTCATGTAACATATGCATTTCGTGTATTTGTGCAGACCAAGGAGTTAATAGGCTATACCCTCTCTACATAAAGAGAAGTGAATAGAACAAAGCAGTCAGAGTCAATGTGTGTGTAGAGAGAGACAGTGTCCAGACAGTTATGTGAGATTTGAGAGTAAAGCCAGCCTTGGATGAGATACAAGCTAGAGCAAGGCAAGAGAAAAACCAAAGAAAGCTCAGAAAACTTGCTGGTGTTTCCAGGAGATGCAAAGTGGAGCCCTGTGGAGATAAGGTGCCTGAAAGAACTTTATAGGCTCTATGGCAACATTGTATAGAAGTGTAAAGAATCCTGACCCTAGACAAACTTAGAGAAGGCAGAATCTGGATATTCCCACGATACTACAGTCCTTCGAGGAAACCTGTAGTAACCTTAACTGTAAGTATGGCAACCTATACAAAAGGTGCAGAGCATAGTCTAATGTTGGAGTCTTTCCTGTGGCTACATCGTATAAGAGAAAGTGCAGCACCCCTATTTCTGCACGCTGATTAGCGTTGATCATGAATTTTCGAATTGCGTATTTTAATCGCGAATATCAGCACTTCGAGAATTCACGAATATTTAGAATATCGCGAAATATATTCGCAATTGCGAATATTCATATTTTTTTAAATTCCAGTTTATGCGAATTTTTTATATGCAAATTTTCGCAATCAAGAAAATAATGTCATTCTTTTCTTGATTGTGAAAATTCGCATAAAATTCGCATAAAAATTCGCATACACTGGCTTTTAAAAGATACCTTTTAAATACTAGTTTATGCAAATTTTTATGCAAATTTTGTATGCAAATTTTTGCCATCAAGAAAATAATGACTGGAGATTATGAATTCGCGAATTTTCGAATATATGGCGAATATTCGCCCAAATATTCGCGAAATATCGCAAATTCGAATATTGCCTCTGCCGCTCATCACTAACGCTGATGCAAAAGTCAGCTGGAGAAGTACAGTGTGAGGAACATTTATTTTAAAGAGGCATCTTAGCCTATTAACCACCTGTGCAACAATATAATCTGTGAAATCAGTCGAATTTTCATTTTGTGTACAAACTGCTGGTCCATGTATGCCAAGAACTGTAACTTATGTACCTGAACTTCATTCTTCAATAAAGAATTGTTCTACTGCCTCATTACTTTCAATGCTGCAGTGGACCTTGCATTCCACTACAGTTTATTACCATCAAGGGCACCATCAGGCCGGAGAACCCAATGAACAAAGGTGTGCCCTAAAGGGAAGAAACTACAATCGATTTTATCCTCTCATCTGCTCTCCTCTCCTTGGCTTGCTGCATACTTATCTAACCATGCCAACCCCCCCCCCGACCCCTACTTCTTTTTGATAGCTTCGGAGAGGAGAAGTGGCACTGAAACAGTGGTGGTTCAGGAAGGTAAGTTTATTATTTCTATTAATCTGATAGGTTACCTCCTGGTTTAAAGCACCTTTTAAGCAGAGTTACAATCACCAATTAATGGGAATATGGAAGCCTTGCTATAGGATATTGCAATGGTTGGTTTAGTAAAAGACTTCAAAATGGTATAGATGGCTTTCCTGAAATAAAAGTGATTACAAATGATGTATTAGATTGATGGAGACAGTTTTTTTTACAGAAATTTGTAAATGTAACCCATAGTTTTGTTAATTAATTGTTAAAATAATGAGCTATCACCTTAGCTTTTCCTTTTCTCATTTTAAGAGGGTTATCCAGGATCAGCATATTGATGGCCTATAACGCGCTTGTGAGAGTAATGTTTTCTCTTCTTTGTTTAAAGGGGTTCTCCGGGAATTAAGAAAATGAAAATAATTAAATATTACGTTATTATAAATATATTCTCAAATACCTTTCATTATTTATAATGGCTCGTTTTGTCTGGGGAGTAATCATCAGGGGCAGTGGCGTACCGCCAATATAGGCAGGGAACGCCACTGCTATGGGGCCCGCGGCACAGGGGGGCCCGGAGCGCATGGTAGGCCCCGCCCCCTACTCTGCACAGACAGTTTGAATAGACGGGCCCTCCCCTGTTTATTTACTTTTTTAGGACTCGGGAATGCAGGCTCAGGAGGACCGCAGGGCAGCAGCATTATAAGTCAGCAGGCATGCTGAGCCAATGAGGAGCTGGCTCTACACACGTGCCTGCTGACGTTGATTGATGCTGCCAGGTCCGCGCGCTCAGAAAGAAGCATGCAGAGCTCAGAGAGAAAAAACCTCTGCATGCCATCAGCGGTGCTCCCCCTCCTCCTACGTGCCTTCTGACTGCTCCTCTCCTGCAGCCTCCATGTAGAAAGGTAAGTGACCAATCTATGTTTGTTATGTGTGTGTGTATATACAGTATATCTATTAATGCATGTGTGTATATGTGTCCATATTTATCTATGTATGTGTGTTTATATGTGTCTATATATATCTATGTATGGGTGTTGTGTGTGTGTATATATATATATATATATATATATATATATATATATGTGTGTGTGTGTGTGTCTATGTATATGTATGAATGCATGTGTCTATATATATATTTATAATATGTGTATCTATTGTCTATGGTCTATGCCTATGCATGTATTTGTCTTTCTGTCTTTCTCTCTCTCTCTCTCTCTCTTTCCAAAAAAAATAAAAAAATATATATATATATGAAATATGTTGGTGATCCTATTTATTATATGTGTGTGTGTCTGTGTTCCTGTCTGTGTTCCTGTGTGTGTGTGTGTCTGTGTCCCTGTCTGTGTGTCACTATCATCATGCCCAGAGTGTTCCTATGTCTTCACGCAGCTACATCAGGACATTCTGTGCAGGGCAAGAAGAAGGAAGAGGAGGCAGCGCTGCCAGCATGGAGTCCGTGGGAGGCACACTAATGACGTAGGTAACACTACTACATGATCTACACTAGTGTTATCTGCGGTTTTACATAGGACTGCAGATAACACTACCACATGATCTACACTAGTGTTATCTGTGGTTTTACATAGGACTGCAGATATCACTACCACATTATCAGCACTAGTGTTATCTGTGGTTTTACATAGGACTGCAGATAACACTACCACATGATCTACACTAGTGTTATCTGTGGTTTTACATAGGACTGCAGATAACACTACCACATTATCAGCACTAGTGTTATCTGTGGTTTTACATAGGACTGCAGATAACACTACCACATGAGCTACACTAGTGTTATCTGTGGTTTTACATAGGACTGCAGGTAACACTACTACATTTTCGGCAATCAGAGTGCCATCACTGTGTTATGTGTAGGAACGTATGTATACATTTCCTTATTGAAAAATGGGAGTGTGGCAGGAGAGGAGCCAGGACAGGAGGTGCGATGGGCCAGGGGTGGGTAGTGGGAGGGGTTAGGGGGCCCAATCAGAATCTTGCTATGGGGCCCAGTGACTTCTATGTACGCCCCTGATCAGGGGAAACAAAATGGCCACTGTCCCATTAGTTCATACAAATTCTGTCCTGATCACACATGAGGACAAGTTACTTTACAACACTGAGGTAAAGCGCTGCCTCATCCTCCTCTCTACAGTACTTGTCAGAGATCATAATCCTGAATACAGATGATAGGAACTTTAGCTGAATCTCTGAGGAGTTTAGTTCATGGGGAGATATAAACTACAGAGAGGACAGACAGGACAGGCTGTGGTAATGTGGGGCTGTGGTAATGGAGACTGCCTCCTTTCATGTCTCCTCATTATCTCGATTCCCACAGAGTTTCACCTGTATTCAGGATCATGATTCCTGACAAGCAGAACAGAGAGGAGGATGAGGCAACACTATGGGTCATTGGGGTGAAGTGACCCGTCCTCCTGTGTGATTAGGACATGTTTTGTGTGTACTAATAGTCCTTAGACAAAACTAGCCACTATAAATAATGAAGCATATTTGTGAATATATTTATTACAAAATATTATTTAAGTATTTTCATTTTTTTTATTCCTGGAAAACCCCTTTAACCTTAGTCTGTCTACATGTATGCTGCACATATAGTGAGGTATGCAGAGTTTTGCAGTTTCTCCCCATTTAAGTGCATGGGACAAATCTGCAGTAACCTGCACTGGTCAGTGCTACTAAGTAAATGGAATGCTGTAAGACCTGCTGAAGTAAACACTGAAGAGGCTGTAGAACCTCTAATGATTAATATGCTGATCCTTGAAAAGCATTTTATAAAATCCCATAACATTTATTTAACCTCTAATGTATAAATGTTAGCATTACTCTTCTAGGTGGAGACTGAGCAGTATGTACTGTAAGAAGCATTCCACAGACCTTTATTTTTTCTTAAATGAAATCAGGTTCTTGGACTCTACTATGAAGATTCTGAATGGCTTAACCATCTATTCTATTTCAGATAGAACAATGTTGTACAATAACACCACAAAATACAGTCAAGGTAAGTCATACATTCTCCAATTCAACATACAGAAACAAATATATGAGACTTAAAATAAAAAAATTCCTGTTAATTTCGCGAATCTATTCCAACAAAACTATATATCAATCTGCCCAGCCCCTGCTCAATAATATGCTGCCTTCAGATTGCACTGCATCTTGTGGAGACAGTCACTGTCGGGTAGTTAAAGTCTCAGAACTCATTAGCCCTTCGTTTCTATTTTTTTTAATATAAATTAGTTTAAAAAAGTAAGTACATTAGGAAAATTAAGGGTATACACAGCACTATACCCGCCACTCCTCTCACCCCTTGTGCTGTGTGTAAGGGGGAAAAAAGAATAAATAAAGGAAATTATATACGATGCATTCAGGAAGTCTTCAGACCCTTTCACTTTTTTTCACATTTTGTTATGTTGCAGCCTTGTGATAATATCAAGAAAATTCAAGTTTTCCCCTATGAATCTTCACCTTATACCCCATAATAGAGAAAGTGAAAATAGATTTCTAGGATAAACTAAAATGTTGCATGGACATAAGTATTTTCACTTTTTGCTATGACACTTGAAAATTAGCTCAGAGGCCTCCCATCTGTTGTAAATTAGGTTGATTGGATATGATTTAGAAAGACACACCCCTGTCTATATAAGCTCTGACAGCTGACAAGCCATGAAGAGAGAAGAACAACCTCTAGAGCTTAGAGACAGAATTGTGTGGAGGTGCAAATCTGGAATATAGATTTCTGCTGCACTGAAAGCTACCAAGAACACAGTGACCTGAATAATTCTTAAAGGAAATAAATTTAGAACAACCAGGACTCTAACGACCAGGACTCTTCCTAGAGCTATCAACTTGATCAAACTAAGTAATCTGGGGAAAAGGGCTTTGGTAACAGAGGTGACCAATATCTCAATGGTCACCCTTGCTGAGCTCCAAAGATCCTGTGTGCATTTACATAAAAGTTCGGGTTCGGCTTCGGTGTTCGGAGATTTCTATGGCGCATTTTAAAAGCCTGCAAAGCAGCCAATCAGCAAGCGTCATGCTACTTGCCCCAAGAGGCCATCACAGCCATGCCTACTATTGGCATGGCTGTGATTTGCCAAGTGCAGCATGTGACCCAGCCTCTATTTAAGTTGGAGTCACGTAGCGCCGCACGTCACTCTGCTCTGATTAGTGTAGGGATAGGATGCAGCTGCTGTGAGGGTGAGATTAGGCAGGGAAAACTCAGCAAAAACACCTAATGAAGTGATCGATCTACAGCTGTGAACCATTCAACTTCTGCTAGTTAATTGCTCAATGGGTTTTAGGCTTCCTAGAGCGTTTTTCTGTCACTTTGGCTGTGCTTATTGTCACCCCTAGAAACTCAGGATAGAAATTTCTATATTTTATTGAGGGGTGAAATTCAATTGCAAAAAGAGCAATCCCCTAAATCTGGTGTTCCAGCTGTGGCTAGCCAAGTGTAATACTGTCTGCTGTCTGGCAAAGGATAGATTTTTTTTCTGGGGTGAAATTCAATTGCCAAAATAGCAATACCGTAAATCGGTGATTTCAGCTGTGGCTGGCCAAGTTTAATGGTGTCCGGCAAAGGATAGATTTTGTTCTGGGGTGAAATTAATTAGCAAATATAGCAATCCCCTAAATCTGGTGTCTCAGCAGTGGCTGGCCAAGTTTAATAGTGTCCAGCAAAGAATATATTTTGTTCTGTGGGGAATTTCAATTGCCAAAATAGCAATCCCCTAAATCAGTGATTTCAGCTGTGGCTGGCCAAGTTTAATAGTTTCCGGGAAAGGATAGATTTTTTTTCTGGGGTGAAATTCAATTGCCAAAATGGCAATACCGTAAATCTTGTGTTCCAGCTGTGGCTGGCCAAGTATAAATCTGTCTGTAAAAGGGTATATTATACTCAGCGTGTTAGCGTCTAAATACAAAGCTTGATAAATAAATCCTCCATATTTGCAAACGCTACCGTGAATCTCCAAGTGTATTTCTTTCCGTAAAAGGGTATATTACACTAAGTGTTAAAATACAAGTGCTGACAGCATAATCCTCTACATTTGCACACACTTTTGTGCATCTCCAAGTGTATTTCTTTCCGTACAAGGGTGTATTACACTAAGTGTTAAAATAAAAGTGCTGAAAGCATAATCCTCCTTATTTTTCACACGCTACTGTGCAGTGAGCAATTCTGTCCGTAATACTGTGTGATTCTGTCCGTAAAAGGATACCTTTCATCCAGTGCCTAAAAACTAGGCCTACAATCAGGGCCGTTGCAAGGATTTTTGCCGCCCTAGGCAAAAGAAAAGTTTGCCGCCCCCCATGTGACATCACCCATATGATCTGCCATATTAAAGGGGTTCTGCAGTTTATTTAAACTGATCGGCAGGGGTCCGACACCCGGGACCCCCGCCAATCAGCTGTTTGAGAAGGCAGCGGCGCGGGCAGTAGCGCCTCAGCCTTCTCGAAGTGATGTCATGATTAGTATCATTGGCCTGGGTGGGGCTTCATTCAAGTGAACAGAGCTTAACCCCGCCAAGGCCAGTGATACTAGTCGTGACATCACTGCGCCTGCGGTAAACAGCAAGAAGGCCGAGGCTCTCCTGACAGCGCCGCTGCCTTCTCAAACAGCTGGTCGGCGGGGGTCCTGGGTGTCAGACCCCGGTCGATCAGATGCTGATGATCTATCCAGAGGATAGATCATCAGTTGTAACAAACTGCAGAACCCCTTTAACTAACGCCAGTTCTCTCTCTCCCCCCCCTTGTCATTCTCTCCCCCCTCTTGTCATTCTTCACACTCCCCCCCTTGTCATTCTTCACCCCCCCTTGTCATTCTCTCCCCCTCTTGTCATTCTTCACACTCCCCCCCACTTATCATTCTCTCCCCCCTCTTGTCATTCTTTACACTACCCCCCCTTGTCATTCTCTCCCCCTCTTGTCATTCTTCAATCCCCACCCTTGTCATTCTCTCCCCCTCTTGTCATTCTCTTTCCCCCTCTTGTCATTCTTCCTCCCCCCCACTTATCATTCTCTCCCCCCTCTTGTCATTCTTTACACTACCCCCCTTGTCATTCTCTCCCCCTCTTGTCATTCTTCAATCCCCCTTGTCATTCTCTCCCCCTCTTGTCATTCTTCACCCCCTTGTCATTCTTCACATTCCCTTTCCCCCTCTTGTCATCCCCCCCCCTTGTCATTCTCTTTATCCCCTTGTCATTCACTTTCCCCCCTTGTCATTCTCTCTCCCCCCCCCTCCTTTGTCATTCTCTTTCCCCCCTTTTTATTCTCCCCTTGTCATTCTCTTTCCCCCCCCCTCCCTCCGCTACCTCTAGTGTAGCGCGGCCGAACTCTTTATGCTCCACGGGTACAGGAGCTTTCGTTTCCTGTACCCGGGCGGACTGACAGGAAGCACACACTGTGTGTGCACTTCATGTCAGTTCGGCCAGGTACAGGAGACAGATGCTCCTGTACCCGCGGACCTTAAAGAGCTCAGCCACGCTACAATGAAGTGACAGGAGGGAGTGCTCAGCCAGGGCGGTGCGCCCTCATGGACGCGCCAGCCCGTTGAGTGCTGAAGCTGCCAGAGGCTCAATTCAGAGTGCTCGGGCGGCTGGAGCATGAGGCGGGGCCGGCGCTCCTAGCAGCGCCCCTTCCTAAGGGGCGCTCTACGCAGCGGCCTATTCCGCGTATAGGACGCTCCGGCCCTGCCTACAATTGATATTCCCCCAAATCTGTGGTTACTGCTGTGCCTGTATTAGTGTAATACGGTACATAAATAGATAGCCAGATAGTGTTAGGTGCCTGTAAAAAAAAAGGCCTGAATTTGAACTCAATGCATTGGGCCAAATATTTTTTTCTTATTGTGGTGAACGGTAACAATGAGGAAAACATCTAGTAAGGGACGTGGACATGGTCGTGGTGGTGTTAGTGGACCCTCTGGTCCTGGGAGAGGACATGGCCATTCTGCCACATCCACACAAACTAGTGAACCAACTACCTCAGGTCCCAGTACCCGCCAGAGTTTACAGCGATATTTGGTGGGGCCCTATGCCGTTCCAAGGATGGTAAGGCCTGAGCAAGTATAGGCGCTAGTCGATTGGGTGGCTGACAGTGGATCCAGCACGTTCACAACATTACCTCCCACCCAGACTTCTGCAGAAAGCACACAGGTGGTGCCTGAAAACCAAGCCCATCAGTCTGTCACATCACCCCCATGCATATCAGGGAAACTGCCTGAGCCTCAAGTTATGCAGCAGTCTCTTATGCTGTTTGAAGACTCTGCTGGCAGGGTTTCCCAAGGGAATCCACCTAGCCCTTCCCAAGCGGTGGAAGACATAGAATGCACTGACGCACAACCACTTATGTTTCCTGATGATGAGGACATGGGTTTACCACCTCAGAGTCCACACGTCTCTGATAATGAGGAAACACAGGTGCCAACTGCTGCGTCTTTCTGTAGTGTGCAGACTGAACGGGAGGTCAGGGAGGAAGACTGTGTGGAAGACGATGCAGAGGATGATGAGGTCCTAGGCCCCACATGGAATGAAGGTCGTGCCACTGACTTTCATAGTTCAGAGGAAGAGGCAGTGGTGAGACCGAACCAACAGCGTAGCAAAAGAGGGAGCAGGGGGGCAAAAGCAGAACAGCCTCCGCCAAGAGAGTTCGCCTGCTACTAGCCACCGCCACCAGGGACCGAACACCCCAAAGGCAGCTTCAAGGAGTTCCCTGGCATGGCAGTTCTTCAAACAATGTGCTTATGACAAGACCCGAGTGGTTAGCACGCTGTGCCATCAGATCCTGAAGCGAGGCATTAACGTTCTGAACCTTAGCACAACCTGCATCACCAGGCATCTACATGCAAAGCATGAGCTGCAGTGGAGTAAACACCTTAAAAACAAGGAAATCACTCATGCTCCTCCTGCTCCCTCTTCTGCTGCTGCCTCGGCCTCTTCCTCCGCCTCGAGAGGAACGTTGGCACCTGCCGCCCAGCAAACAGAGGATGTGCCACCAACACCACCACCTCCATCACCAAGCATCTCAACCATGTCACACGGCAGTGTTCAGCTCTCCATCTCACAAACCTTGGAGAGAAAGCCTAAATTCCCACCTAGCCACCCTCGAGCCCTGGGCCTGAATGCCAGCATTTCTAAACTTCTGGCCTTTGAAACGCTGTCATTCAGGCTGGTGGACACGGACAGCTTCAAACAGCTGATGGCGATGGCTGTCCCACAGTACGTTGTTCCCAGCTGCCACTACTTCTCCAAGAGAGCCGTGCCTTCCCTGCACAATCAAGTATCCGATAAAAACAAGTGTGCAGTACGCAACGCCATCTGTGGCAAGGTCCACCAAACCACAGATACGTGGACCAGTAAGCACGGTCAGGGACGCTATATCTCCCTAACTGCACACTGGGTAAATGTAGTGGCGACTAGGCCCTAGGCGGAGAGTTGTTTGGTGCACGTCCCTACGCCGCCAAGGATCGCAGGTAGAGTTGAGCGAACAACTGGATGTTCGGGTTCGAGAATGTTCTGGTTCGGGATCCGAACTCGACCCGAACTTCATCCCGAACCCCATTGAAGTCAATGGGGACCCGAACTTTTGGGTACTAAAAAAGGTTGTAAAATAGTCCAGGAAAGGGCTAGAGGGCTGCAAAAGCCAGCAAAATGTAGGTAAATCCCCTGCAAACAAATGTGGATAGGGAAATAAATTAAAATAAAATAAATAAAAATTAACAATATCAATTGGAGAGAGGTCACATAGCAGAGAATCAGGCATCATGTTACCCACCAATGGAAAAGACCACTTTTCGATAATTAGGCCCCTGGCACCCAGACGGAGGAGAGAGGACGCATAGCAGAGAATAAGGCTTCATGTCACCATGTCACCCACCACTGGAACAGGCCACTTTCAGATAATTAGGCCCCTGGCGCCTAGACGGAGGAGAGGTTCATTCAACTTTTGGTTGCACGGCAATATAATGGTAAAATTAAAAAAAGAGGATTCAATAAAGAAGTGCCCCGGAGTACAAGAATATATGGTAGAGGGGGAGGCAGTTATAAATGTCTATTCTGCACAAGGGATGGACAGATCCTGTGGGATCCATGCCTAGTTCATTTTTATGAACGTCAGCTTGTCCACGATGGCTGTGGACAGGTGGATGCGTTTCTCAGTAATGACGGCCCCTGCCTTGCTGAATACACGTTCAGACAAAACGCTGGCCGCCGGGCAGGCCAGCACCTCCAAGGCATAAAAGGCTAGCTCTGGCCATGTGGACAATTTGGAGACCCAGAAGTTGAATGGGGCCGAACCATCATTCAACACGTGGAGGGGTGTGCAGACGTACTGTTCAACCATGTTAGTGAAATGCTGCCTCCTGCTAACACGTTCCGTATCAGGTGGTGGTGCAGTTAGCTGTGGCGTGGTGACATAACTTTTCCACATTTCTGCCATGCTAACCCTGCCCTCAGAGGAGCTGGCCGTGACACAGCTGCGTTGGCGACCTCTTGCTCCTCCTCGGCCTTCGCCTTGGGCTTCCACTTGTTCCCCTGTGACATTTGGGAATGCTCTCAGGAGCGCGTCTATCAGTGTGCGCTTGTACTCGCGCATCTTCCTATCATGCTCCAGTGCAGGAAGTAAGGTGGGCACATTGTCTTTTTACCGGGGATGCAGCAGGGTGGCAAACCCGTAGTCCGCACACGTTAAAATGTGGGCAACTCTGCTGTCATTGCGCAGGCACTGCAGCATGGAGTCGCTCATGTGTGCCAGGCTCCCCAGAGGTAAGGACAAGCTGTCCTCTGTGGGAGGCGTATCGTCATCGTCCTCCGTATCCCCCCAGCCACGCACCAGTGATGGGCCTAAGCAGTGTTGGGTGCCACCCCACTGTGAACCTGCTTCATCCTCCTCCACCTCCTTCTCATCCTCCTCGTCCTCCAGTAGTGGGCCCTGGCTGGCCACATTTGTACCTGGCCTCTGCTGTTGCAATAAACCTCGTTCTGAGGCCCTTCTAACAGACTGATCTGAAAGTGCTAAAAATGAACCCTCATCCTCCTCCTCCTGGGCCACCTCCTCTTCCATCATCACCCTAAGTGTTTTCTCAAGGAGACATAGAAGTGGTATTGTAACGCTGATAACAGCATCATCGCCACTGGCCATGTTGGTGGAGTACTCGAAACAGCGCAACAGGGCACACAGGTCTCGCATGGAGGCCCAGTCATTGGTGGTGAAGTGGTGCTGTTCCGCACAGCAACTCACCCGTGCGGGCTGCAGCTAAAACTCCACTATTGCCTGCTGCTGCTCGCACAGTCTGGCCAGAAGGCGGAAGTTCCGCTGTAGCGCAGACAGGCGAGCAGTGGCAGGATGTGAAGGTTGGAAGCGCGCACAGATGGTCCGCACTTTATGCAGCAGCTCTGACATGTCGGGGTAGTTGTGAATGAGCTTCTGCACCACCAAATTCAGCACATGCGCCAGGCAAGGAATGTGTGTCAAACCATGCTTACTGGTCCACGTATCTGTGGTTAGGTGGACCTTGCCACAGATGGCGTTGCGCAGTGCACACTTGATTTTATCGGATACTTGGTTGTGCAGGGAAGGCACGGCTGTCTTGGAGAAGTAATGGAGGCTGGGAACAACATACTGTGTGACAGCCATCGCCATCAGCTGTTTGAAGCTGTCTGTGTCCACCAGCCTAAATGACAGCATTTCAAAGGCCAGTAGTTTAGAAATGCTGGCATTCACGCCCAGGGTTTGAGGGTGACTAGGTGGGAATTTACGCTTTCTCTCCAAGGTTTGTGAGATGGAGAGCTGAAAGCTGCCTTGTGACATGGTGGAGAAGCTTGGTGACGCAGGTGGTGGTGTCGGTGGCACATCCTCTGTTTGGTGGGCTGCAGTTGCCGACATTCCTCCCGAGGCGGAGGAAGAGGCCGAGGCAGCAGCAGAAGAGGGAGCAGGGGAAGCCAGAGTGAGATCCTTGCTTTTAAGGTGTTTACTCCACTGCAGTTCATGCTTTGCATGTAGATGCCTGGTCATGCAGGTTGTGCTAAGGTTCAGAACGCTAATGCCTCGCTTCAGACTCTGATGGCACAGCGTGCAAACCACTCGGGTCTTGTCATCAGCACATTGTTTAAAGAAGTGCCATGCCAGGGAACTCCTTGAAGCTGCCTTTGGGGTGCTCGGTCCAAGGTGGCGGTGGCCAGTAGCAGGCAAGCTCTCTTGGCTGAGGCTGTTCTGCTTTTGCCCCCTGCTCCCTCTTTTGCTACGCTGTTGGCTCGGTCTCACCACTGCCTCTTCCTCTGAACTATTAAAGTCAGTGGCACGACCTTCATTCCATGTGGGGTCTAGGACCTTATCGTCCCCTGCATCGTCTTCCACACAGTCTTCCCTCCTGACCTCCTGTTCGGTCTGCACACTGCAGAAAGACGCAGCAGTTGGCACCTGTGTTTCGTCATCATCAGAGACGTGCGGACTCCGATGAGGTGGTATTCCCATGTCCTCATCATCAGGAAACATCAGTGGTTATGCATCAGTGCATTCTATGTCTTCCACCACTGGGGAAGGGCTAGGTGGATTCCCTTGGGAAACCCTGCCAGCAGAGACTTCAAACAGCATAAGAAACTGCTGCATAACTTGAGGCTCTGACAGTTTTCCTGATAAGCATGGGGGTGATGTGACAGACTGATGGGCTTGGTTTTCAGGCACTACCTATGCGCTTTCTGCAGAAGACTGGGTGGGAGGTAATGTTGTGAACGTGCTGGATCCACTGTCGGCCACCACATTGACTAGCGCCTGTACCTGCTCAGGCCTTACCATCCTTGAAACGGCATTGGGCCCCACCAAATATTGTTGTAAATTCTGGCGGGTACTGGAACCTGAGTTAGTTGGTTCACTAAGATGTGTGGCTGTGGCAGAATGGCCACGTCATCTCCCAGCACCAGAGGGTCCACTAACACCACCACGACCGCGTCCGCGTCCCTTACTAGATGTTTTCCTCATTGTTACCGTTCACCAAGCACCACAATAAGAAAAAAAATATTTGGCCCAATGTATTGATTTCAAATTCAGGCCTTTTTTTTACAGGCAACTAACACTATCTGCCTATTTATTTATGTAGCGTATTACACTAATCCAGGCACAGCAGTAACCACTGATTTAGGGGATTATCTCTTTTAGGGCTAGTATTTAGGCCCTGGATGAAAGGTATCCTTTTATGGACAGATTTACACTTGGCCTGCAACAGCTGGAACACCAGATTTAGGGTATTGCTATTTTGGCAATTGAATTTCACCCCAGAACAAAATATACCCTTTGTAGGACACTATGAAACTTAGCCAGCCACAGCTGAAACCACTGAATTATGTTATTGCTATTATGGCAATTGAATTTAACCCCAGAACAAAATATACCCTTTGCAGGACACTATGAAACTTGGCCAGCCACAGCTGAAACCACTGATTTATGGTGTTGCTATTTTGCCAATTAAATTTCACCCCAGAACAAAATATATGTTTTTGCGGACACCATGAAAGTTGACCAGCCATATCTGAAACCACTGATTTATGGTATTGCTATCTTGGCAATTGAATTTCACCCCAGAACAAAGTATACCCTGTTATGGACCGATTTAAACTAGACCTGCAACAGCTGGAACACCAGATTCAGGGTATTGCTATTTTGGCAATTGAATTTCACCCCAGAACAAAATATACCCTTTGCAGAACACTATGAAACTTGGCCAGCCACAGCTGAAACCAATGATTTATGGTATTGCTATTTTGGCAATTGAATTTCACCCCAGAACAAAATATATGTTTTGGCGGACACTATGAAACTTGGCCAGCCACAGCTGAAACCACTGATTTATGGTATTGCTATTTTGGCAATTGAATTTCACCCCAGAACAAAATATATGTTTTGGCAGACACTATTATACTTTGCCATCCACAGCTGTGACACCAGATTTATGGTATTGCTATTTTGGCAATTGAATTTCACCCCAGAACAAAATATATGTTTTGCGGACACTATGAAACTTGGCCAGCCACAGCTGAAACCACTGATTTATGGTATTGCTATTTTGGAAATTGAATTTCACCCCAGAACAAAATATATAATTTTCAGGACACTAAGAAACTTGGCCAGCCACAGCTGAGACCACTGATTTATGGTATTGCTATTTTGGCAATTGAATTTCATCCCAGAACAAAATATATGTTTTTACGGACACTATGAAACTTGTCCAGCCACAGCTGAAACTACTGATTTATGGTATTGCTATTTTGGCAATTGAATTTCATCCCAGAACAAAATATATGTTTTTACGGACACTATGAAACTTGTCCAGCCACAGCTGAAACCACTGATTTATGGTATTGCTATTTTGGCAATTGAATTTCACCCCAGAACAAAATATATGTTTTGGCAGACAATATTATACTTTGCCAGCCACAGCTGTGACACCAGATGTCTGGTATTGCTATTTTGGCAATTGAATTTCACCCAAAACAAAATATATGTTTTTGCGGTCACTATGAAACTTGGCCAGCCACAGCTGAAACCACTGATTTATGGTATTGCTATTTTGGCAATTGAATTTCACCCCAGAACAAAATATATGTTTTTACGGACACTATGAAACTTGGCCAGCCACAGCTGAAACCACTGATTTATGGTATTGCTATTTTGGCAATTGAATTTCATCCCAGAACAAAATATATGTTTTTACTGACACTATGAAACTTGTCCAGCCACAGCTGAAACCACTGATTTATGGTATTGCTATTTTGGCAATTGAATTTCACCCCAGAACAAAATATATGTTTTTACGGACACTATGAAACTTGGCCAGCCACAGCTGAAACCACTGATTTATGGTATTGCTATTTTGGCAATTGAATTTCATCCCAGAACAAAATATATGTTTTTACTGACACTATGAAACTTGTCCAGCCACAGCTGAAACCACTGATTTATGGTATTGCTATTTTGGCAATTGAATTTCACCCCAGAACAAAATATATGTTTTTGTGGACTCTATTATAGTTTGCTAGCCAGTGCTGGGACACCAGATTTAGTGGATTGCTATTTTGACAATTGAATTTCACCACAGAAAATAATCTATCCTTTGCCAGACAGCTGACATTATTATACTTGGCTAGCCAAAGCTGGAACACCAGATTTAGGGGATTGGTATTTGGGCAATTGTATTTAACCCCTTAATAAAATATAGAAATTGCCATCCTGAGTTTCTAGGGGTGACAATTAGCACAGCCAAGCCCCTGATGTAGGCTATAGCAAAAAAAAAAACTAGTATGGATGGATTGATGGACTTGGTGGCAGCTTGTTCTGGTGCTCCACAAGTAACAAAATGGCCGCCGATCACCCCAGAAAATAAGTGACAGAAAAACGCTCTGTGTAGCCTAAAAACCAGTGAGCAAGTAACTAGCAGAAGTTCAATCATTCACAGCTGTAGATCGATCACTTCATTAGGTGCTTTTGCTGACTTTTTCCTGCCTAATCTCGCCCTCACAGCAGCTGCGTCCTCTCCCTATATTAATCAGAGCAGTGGTACGTGCGGCGCTACGTGACTCCAGCTTAAATAGAGGCTGGGTCATATGCTGCACTTGGCCAATCACAGCCATGCCATTAGTAGGCATAGCTGTGATGGGCTCTTAGGGCAAGAAGTAAAACGCTAGCTAATTGGCTGCTTTGCAGACCTTCAGAAAGCGGGAAGTAATCGCCGAACAACGAACCCGAACCCAAACTTTTTTGAAAATGTTCAGGTCCGTGTCCCGAACACCCCAAAATTCGGTACGAACCCGAACTATTCTCAAACTGTTCGCTCAACACTAATAACAAGTAATATAACACAAATATGTGAGATGACCCAGGTATTTACTAGCTACGGTATGTGCCAAAATTCTCATCAACACTGCCTGCCCTGCAAGGTATAAAGAGGTCTTCAACTTTTCATAAAAATTGCCTTCTGGCAAATATATGGATAGTAAAGATTGTCACTGCTCCTCAGAATCCTCCTAAGAGACCAATATATGGACTCCCCACCAGACATACTCTAGTTTTCAGTTACTGAGGGTTGCCCTCCCCCACCACTGTCCGACATACATTGGTACCCAATATACTCGTCACCCCCACAGAGCTGTACCAATCACATTTAGATGACCCCCCCTCCCACAGACTAATCACATTCAGACTCACCATCCCTACACCCCCTAAAGTAGTCAGATAGCTTGTTCCCCATCCCCCCAGAAATCATTTTCAGACTCATCGCTCCTTCCCCTCTATCCCCCAAAGTAGTCAGAAAGCTGGTTTCCCTTCATAACCAGCCTCCCTTATCCTCCTAACAATCACATTCAGGCTTTCCAACCTCCCTCCACCCCCAATCTGGTCACAGTGCTTGTTACGCTACCTCCTTAAGCTCACAATCCTGCCCCTCATCCCAATTTGCTCACATGCTTGTTCCCTCATGTCCCCAAACTCACCTCCAACCCCCCACGCCCCACTGCAATTTTGGCCATATGCTAATTCTCCCCATTCAAATTTGGTCACATACTTGTTTCCCCATCTCCCCAAGCTCACCTTTCAGCCCCCAGTCCCAATCTGGTCACATTCTTATTTGCCCCTCTCTCCACCCCCAATCTGGTCACAGTGCTTGCTTCCCCTTCTTCTCAAGCTCACCATCCTGCTCCTAACTCCCAATACATTTAAATACCTTTGTTCATTTATGGCAGTCCTGAGGAGGAGAAGCAGCAGTGAGTGAGGTACCAAAGCGGGCAGCCAGTAGCGTAAAAGAGTGCCACTTTCTGCTATCGCTCCTCTGTTGAGACTGGGGCATGAAGCATGAAGGGCAGGCCTAGCAGACATGTCATGCATGACGTGTCTGAAGATCTTTACGTTCAGAGATACAGCGTGGTGATTTGGCATCCAACAAATGGCGACAAGACTGAAAAGTCTTGCCATCATGTGGGGACAGCTGGCCTGCACGCAGAACGTGTGCCACAGGTTGCTGACCCCTGAAATAGGTTTTCTAAACTGGTCAACCATTTCAATCTTTATTAGGCTACTTTCACACATGCATCAAAGAAATCTGGCATACTGTCTCTTCTCCAGATAAGGCATAGCTGTATTGCCCCTCAGCAATGATCAGTCCAGATTCGGTAGACTAAATCCCGATATATATTTTGTGTGGTGGCCAGAACCCAGCTGCACCCAATTATAGTAAATTGAATCCAGCGGGCACACAGTACTATCCGGCTATGTCAAATCAAGAGAACTCCAGAAAGTTATTCTCTACAGGAACAGCCTGCTAGATTTTTTAGATGTATATATGAAACTAGCCACAGACAACAAGTCTGGTAACCAATACTAATAAACTGTTTCTGCTTCCTCTTTTTGCTAACCTACAGACAGCTAAAGTTGATGCAGATTAAGGCCTCTTTCAGACGGGCGTTGCGGGTGCACTCCGTCAAACAGTGCGGGTGCGTTGCGGGAATTGCCGCGATTTTTCCCTGCGAGTGCAAAGCGCTGTCATGCGCTTTGCACGCGCGGGACAAAAATCGGCACTTTTGGTACCCAGACCCGAACCTGCACTTCTTCACAGAAGTGCATGTTTGGGTCAGAAATTGTCCCGCTGGTATTATTTCACATTATAACATAGTTATAATGTGAAAGAATACCCTTGGCCATCTCCCTAATGTTGAACCCGGTGCAGAATGGGTTAAAAATAATAAACTAATCATAACTTACCTGGTCCATTTGATCGCGAAGCCCGGCCTCCTCTCCGTTAGCTTGAAAGATGTAAAGGACCTGTGATGATGTCACAGCATCACATGGCCAAATCACCTGCTCCATCACTATAGTGATGGAGCATGTGATGGTCCATGTGACCACGTGACATCATCCAAGGTCCTAAGCACTATCCACAGCCTGAGGATAGTGATTAAGGACCTTGGATGATGTCACATGGTCACATGGACCAATCACATGCTCCATCACCATAGTGATGGAGCAGGTGATTGAGCCATGTGATGACGTCATCACAGGTCCTCTAGATCATCGATGCTGCAGGGAAAGAGAGGACAGATCGCGACTACGCGATCAAGTGGCTAAGGTAAGTTAACTTTATTATTTTTAACCCCTTCCACTTCATTTTACTATGCATTCTTTATTAAGAATGCTATTATTTCCCCTTATAACCATGTTATAAGGGGAAATAATAGAGATTGGGTCCCGTTGCTAAGCAACAATGCGGGAAAATCGCAACGCATCCGCACTTGGTTGCGGATGCTTGCGATTTTCCCGCATCCCCATTCACTTCTATGGGGCCTGCGTTGCGTGAAAAACGCAGAATATAGAACATGCTGCGATTTTCACGCAACGCAGAAGTGATGCGTGAAAATCACCGCTCATGTGCACAGCCCCATAGAAATGAATGGGTCCGGATTCAGTGCGGGTGCAATGCGTCCTCCTCACGCATTGCACCCGCGCGGAAAACTCGCCCGTGTGAAAGGGGCCTAAAGAAGGAACACATCGCTGCTGGGTCAGACTTCACACAGGGTGGGTTTGTTTGTAGTCTGTAGCTATGGTAACACACCGCTCCAAATATAATCTGCAAGCACAAAACGGTAAGATTTTCTTTTTTGACTCAAGACTATTTGAAATATTGCTTTATTTTTTGTTACATACTTTATGTACTACAGCAATAAACAAAACATGGTTTCCAATGTGTACTGAAGATTACTTTTAGATAATACTTTGAAGAGTGCTTTATGGAAAGGAAGAATATACATACATGACAATTTTTGCACAGTTATACCTGTGAGATCTACAGTTTTTACATTAAACATACATGGATTTGGGATTTTCTGCAATACACCTCATTGATATCAAAACATCTCAATTATTAAATAGTCAAAAGAAAAAAAATTCCAAACAGCAAAACTGGATGAAACAGACAATCTTTCTTGCTGGCTGGATTAAAGTAACCATCTATTTTTACATTATGTGCTGACTCGCTGTAGCAGGGAAAATGCAGTGTTTCTAGATCAAATTCTCCTGTACAACTTGGCAGGCTATAGTAAAGCACTTTAAAATCCAATTGCATTTGGTGACAAGAATTGGATTGTAATTAGATTGCAATCATTGTAAATCAAAAACATGGCCCATCTCTCCTTTTAAACCCTCTATCAACCGTGCGGCAGCACAGAATGGTGTTGCTTTGTTCTTTTTTTGTTATTAGAAATAAATCCCACACTGTTATGTAAGACAGCTTCTGATTATCAATTTCAGTGGTCTCAGGATAGTGGTATATTGTTCAGAGCCTTGACAAAAAAATTGCTACAGTACTGCTTTATATGCTTCCTGGCAGGAGAAAGAAATGCTACAGTTCACAGAGCAACATACTGATCATAATAGGAAGGGTGATAAAATGAATCAGCCTGTTATTGAATTAAAATGTTACTATTTCACACTGTAGCAAACAATGAATGGTAACATTTAAGACTATAATTTCTATTATTACTGTTTAGATCCATTATCTAGTTTGTAAACCATTTTTGTTTGAAAAGTCCTTGCTATAATTCATGATTGGAAGACTCCTAAAGCTGGTATACTTGACTGTCACTGCCAGGGCCAGCCACCAGTGCGTGCTTATTTTGCGGCAGTGAAAATTATGGGGTGTGCTGTGATTCCAGGCACAGTCTCTTATACTGATAAACCTCCGTACCTGTGTAAAATATTAAGGGGGAGGAAGAAGTTCAATATCATATGCAGGGAATACAGGGGAGTTGTAATGATCTATTTGGATTATTAGAATCAGGTCTGTTAGGGCCTGTCAAAAAAAGATATATGGCACAATATGCTTTTCACAAGGTTTGGAGGAAAGTTAAAGAACTTATTGGGATTTCTGGATCGTTGCAATGCACCCCTTTATGGAATAATGTTAATTTAAAGGAGTTTAATAAAATGGATAATATTGCTTACTGGCGCAAACTAGGGATAATTTGGGTCGCACAAATCACACGAGAGGGGGCACTCCGGAACATTGAAGAGATTTTAGGCCAAAATTACGGTTTATTCGACCAGTTTAGGTATTAGCAATTAAAACACGCGTACACTCAAACTAGTAATAGACATTTAATGAAGATAAACTCACATGAATTTATAGACTTCTGTAGGTCGAATGGGACTCACTCCTTAAAGGTGTCTTTTATTTATAAAAAATTAATAGCCAGTTTGGAGCATAAATTCAAATTTAGAGGGGTGAGAAACTGGGAAGAGGAGGTGGATCTAATGAGTAGGCCAAATTGGTTAGAAATCTGTAAAAACATTAAATTGTCCTCGATGGCTAACAACTTCAGGTTAATTCAATACAAAATAACACATAGGATATATTATACTCCTAGCGATAGAACCAGATTTAGTAAGGGTAAGGAGTTTGGTTGCAATAAATGTGGACAAAACAGAGCAGATTTCATTCATGTGATATGGCTATGTCCACCGATACAGGCTTTTTGGAATACGGTCCTAGAAGTACTGATAAGTAGAACTAAGGCTACACCCAAATGGGGATTGGCAATCGCTATACTGGGCGAAACCCCACGTCTTGATATTGAAGAATTTGGGGTCAAAACACTATGGATGAAGGCACTTCTCCTAGCAAGGGTAATAGTCATAAGGAAATGGGGCTCCTCTCAATCCCCTAATGTGAAGGAATGGATGCAGTTGGTGGACAAAGTTAAAAAATATGAAGAAATTAGGGCTAAAACAGAAAAACAAAAAATGAGGTCAAAAAGGGAATGGAAAAGTTGGCACTGTTAAATCGCTAAGTTCCCAGTAGCTAAACTAATGTTTTTTGTTTTTTTTTCTCCTAGCCAGCTTAAACGAAGAGACTATGAGAACACCTCAAGAATTGAGGTGTTAAGCTCCTCTTTCGAATCGACACACAGCGAAGGGGTCGGGGTTGTGAGGGGGGGTTTGGAATAAAAAAAAAAAAACTAAGTGTCAATTTTATTGATATTATTGCATCCTGCTAAAAATGTGAAAATGATGAAATGTGTACATCTGAAATATATTGTAAAAGGATGTTTTTTTTTTCTATTGTCTGAAAAAAAATATATATATATATTAAGGGGACGTAATGAAAAATAAAAAATACACAATCCCACTCTGATCATGGGAACGGATGCACAAACGTTGTTCATCCGTTCTGTGCATTGGGGACCGCAATGCACGGGCAACGTCCGTGCGACGGAACGGACGGATCGAGACCCATTCAACTTGAATGGGTCCATGATCCACCTGCACAGCAAAAAAATAGAACAAGTTTTATTTTTTTGCGGTGCGGAGGCACAGACAGAAACGCCACAGAGGCACTCCATAGTGCTTCCATGGGGTTTCGATCGGTGCTTCTGTTCCACATCTCCGTGATTGTGGACCCATTCAAGTAAATGGGTCCACATCTGTGATGCGGAGTGCACACAGGCCGGTGCCCATGTATTGCGGACTTGCCGTATGCGGGTCGCAATACGGCCACGGGCACACAACGTTCGTGTGCAAGAGGCCTAACAGTATCATAGGGATCTATAATCCTGTGAGATCTGAAAGGAGCAAGGAAGGTTAAAGAAATACATTACGATATTACAGCTACCTTCTTAAATAATTTCTATAAAGGATTTTGATACAAACAGGAACATCTTTTCATTTTTATTTATTTTTTTCATTTTTTAAGGCAGTTATCGAATGAATGAGAGAAAAAAGATACAAAACATCCTGCACGATATGACAGTAAATATGCGGATGTGCATGGCTAAATTTATAAAGTCACAATAAATAATGCACTATAGTAATAAATTCAAACATAACATATGGACTAAGCCCTCACTCTAATAAAAAAATCGGAGACTCTTAGCCAATACATTTTAATCAAAATACTTCTGTGCCCATCTACCCAGCGCCAAGGAGGTCTTAGTTAAGACAGGTCCTACACTAAACCCTATGCCATTACGCATTTAGGTTCAGGAGCGCAGACCCTGCACATATAGTGTGTTGCACCTAATTAGATCTTTGTGCATGAACAACCAATGAGAGGAGGAGCACACACTCCTATATTTACCACCTTATTTGAGATCGTTGTGTATTTCCCTAAAATGTATAGCAATGGATTGCAATTTAGATAATTCCTCAATCTTCATTTTGGCAACCTGACAAATTTTACTGGCATGCTCCAAGGACCTCACCCTCAGCTCCCTTGTCATCATGCTGACATATAGGAGATTGCATGGACAGGTGATCAAATAGATCACTAATGATGTTCTACAAGTAATGTGATGCACTATATTATAATCACGTGTACCATCTGCATCTCCAAATGTGGTAGCTCTTACCATATATCTGCATGCTTGACAATTATTACACGGATAGGAGCCACATTTGGGGCCCCTACTCCCAAAACTACTCGGTGGAGAGGGAGGAACATAGTGACTACTAGTCAAAAGGTCATCTAAATTGTTGGAACAACGCCATGTGATTTGAGGGTACTCCAAGAGGGAAGCCTGTAGATCTTTTTCTGACAACAAAATTGGCCAATATTTGGTGAGTATTTGGCGTATCTTGCGCCATTGAGAGGTGAAAGAGGTTATAAAGCGGCAACCCCTGTTGTCCCACTGCTTAATAGGCTCTATTTCGATACCTATGAGATAAATCCCTTACTTTCACTTCGAAACGCTGGTCACTAGAGCAGATACGACGGAGGCATAAGAACTGTCCAACTGGGATAGCTTTAACTGTCTGTGGGTAATCAGAGGACTTAGCATTAGAGATGAGCGAACACCTGGAAGTTCGGGTTAGGGAAGTTCAGCCGAACTTCCCGAAAATGTTCGGGTTCGGGATCCGAACTCGACCCGAACTTTATCCCGAACCAGAACCCCATTGAAGTCAATGGGGACCCGAACTTTTAGGCAATAAAAAGGCTGTAAAATAGTCCAGGAACGGGCTAGAGGGCTGCCAAAGGCAGAAAAATGTAGGTAAATCCCCTGCAAACAAATGTGGATAGGGAAATGAATTAAAATAAAATAAATAAAATTTAACCAATATCAATTGGAGAGAGGTCCCACTGCAAGGAATCATGCATCATATCACTGAACACTGGAGAAGGCCACTTTCAGTTATTTTGGCCCAGCACCAAGACAGAGGAGAGAGGTCCCACAGCAAGGAATCATGCGTCATATCACCCACCACCGGAGAAGGCCACTCTCAGTTATTTCGGCCCAGCACCCAGACAGAGGAGAGAGGTCCCACAATAAGAAATCATGCGTCATATCAACCACCACCGGAGAAGGCCACTCTCAGTTATTTAGGCCCCAGCACCCAGACAGAGGAGAGAGGTCCCACAGCAAGGAATCATGCGTCATATCAACCACCACTGGAGAAGGCCACTCTCAGTTATTTCGGCAAAGCACCCAGACAGAGGAGAGAGGTCCCACATCAAGGAATCATGCGTCATATCACCCACCACCGGAGAAGGCCACTCTCAGTTATTTCGGCCCAGACCGAGGAGAGAGGTCCCACAGCAAGGAATCATGCGTCATATCAACCACCACTGGAGAAGGCCACTCTAAGTTATTTCGGCCCAGCACTCAGACAGAGGAGAGAGGTCCCACATCAAGGAATCATGCGTCATATCACCCACCACCGGAGAAGGCCACTCTCAGTTATTTCGGCCCAGCACCCAGACAGAGGAGAGAGGTCCCACATCAAGGAATCATGCGTCATATCAACCACCACCGGAGAAGGCCACTCTCAGTTATTTCGGCCCAGCACCCAGACAGAGGAGAGAGGTCCCACAGCAAGGAATCATGCGTTATATCAACCACCACTGGAGAAGGCCACTCTCAGTTATTTCGGCCCAGCACCCAGACAGAGGAGAGAGGTCCCACAGCAAGGAATCATGCTTCATATCAACCACCACCGGAGAAGGCCACTCTCAGTTATTTCAGCCCCACCACCCAGACAGAGGAGAGGTTCATTCAACTTTGGGTTGCACTGCAAGATTATGGTAAAGTTAAAAAAATGAGGATTCAATAAAGAAGTGCCCCGGAGAACAAGAATACATGGTTGAGGAGGAGGCAGTTAAAAATGTCTATTCTGCACAAGGGAGGCACAGGTCCTGTGGGATCCATGCCTGGTTCATTTTTATGAACGTCAGCTTGTCCACGTTGGCTGTGGACAGGCGCCTGCGTTTGTCAGTAACGACGCCCCCTGTAGTGCTGAATACACGTTCAGACAAAACGCTGGCCGCCGGGCAGGCCAGCACCTCCAAGGCATAAAATGCTAACTCTGGCCACGTGGACAATTTGGAGACCCAGAAGTTGAATGGGGCCAAACCATCAGTCAGTACGTGGAGGGGTGTGCAGACGTACTGTTCAACCATGTTAGTGAAATGCTGCCTCCTGCTAACACGTTCCGTATCAGGTGGTGGTGCAGTTAGCTGTGGCGTGGAGACAAAACTTTTCCACATTTCTGCCATGCTAACCCTGCCCTCAGAGGAGCTGGCCGTGACACAGCTGCGTTGGCGACCTCTTGCTTCTCCTCTGCCTTCGCCTTGGGCTTCCACCTGTTCCCCTGTGACATTTGGGAATGCTCTCAGGAGCGCCTCTACCAGCGTGCGCTTGTACTCGCGCATCTTCCTATCACGCTCCAGTGCAGGAAGTAAGGTGGGCACATTGTCTTTGTACCGGGGATCCAGCAGGGTGGCAACCCATTAGTCCGCACACGTTAAAATGTGGGCAACTCTGCTGTCGTTGCGCAGGCACTGCAGCATGGAGTCGCTCATGTGTGCCAGGCTCCCAAGAGGTAAGGACAAGCTGTCCTCTGTGGGAGGCGTATCGTCATCGTCCTCCGTATCCCCCCAGCCACGCACCAGTGATGGGCCTGAGCTGTGTCGGGTGCCACCCCGCTGTGAACCTGCTTCATCCTCCTCCACCTCCTCCTCATACTCCTCGTCCTCCAGTAGTGGGCCCTGGCTGGCCACATTTGTACCTGGCCTCTGCTGTTGCAAAAAACCTCCCTCTGAGCCACTTCTAACAGACTGGCCTAAAATTGCTAAAAATGACCCCTCATCCTCCTCCTCCTCCTCCTCATGGGCCACCTCCTATTCCATCATCGCCCTAAGCGTTTTCTCAAGGAGAAATAGAAGTGGTATTGTAACGCTGATAACGGTGTCATCGCCACTGGCCATGTTGGTGGAGTACTCGAAACAGCGCAACAGGGCACACAGGTCTCGCATGGAGGCCCAATCATTGGTGGTGAAGTGGTGCTTTTCCGCAGTGCGACTGACGCGTGCGTGCTGCAGCTGAAACTCCACTATGGCCTGCTGCTGCTCGCACAGTCTCTCCAGCATGTGCAAGGTGGAGTTCCACCTGGTGGGCACGTCGCATATGAGGCGGTGAGCGGGAAGGCCTAAGTTACGCTGTAGCGCAGACAGGCGAGCAGCGGCAGGATGTGAACGCCGGAAGCGCACACAGACGGCCTACACTTTATGCAGCAGCTCTGACATGTCGGGGTAGTTGTGAATGAACTTCTGCACCACCAAATTCAGCACATGCGCCAGGCAAGGGACGTGCGTCAAACCGGCTAGTCCCAGAGCTGCGACGAGATTTCGCCCATTATCGCACACCACCAGGCCGGGCTTGAGGCCCACCGGCAGAAACCACTCGTCGGTCTGTTGTTCAATACCCCGCCACAACTCCTGCGCGGTGTGGGGCCTTTCCCCCAAACATATGAGTTTCAGAATGGCCTGCTGACGTTTACCCCGGGCTGTGCTGAAGTTGGTGATGAAGGTGTGTGGCTGACTGGATGAGCTGGTGGAAGCAGAGGAGGAGAAAGCCGAGTAGGAGGAGGAGGCTACAGGAGGCAAAGAATGATGCCCTGCGATCCTTGGCGGCGGAAGGACGTGCGCCAAGGAACCCTCCGCCTGCGGCCCAGCCGCCACTACATTTACCCAGTGTGCAGTTAGGGAGATATAGCGTCCCTGGCCATGCTTACTGGTCCACGTATCTGTGGTTAGGTGGACCTTGCCACAGATGGCGTTGCACAGTGGACACTTGATTTTATTGGATACTTGGTTGTGCAGGGAAGGCACGGCTGTCTTGGAGAAATAGTGGCGGCTGGGAACAACATACTGTGGGACAGCCATGGACATCAGCTGTTTGAAGCTGTCTGTGTCCTCCAGCCTGAATGACAGCATTTCAAAGGCCAGTAGTTTAGAAATGCTGGCATTCAGGCCCAGGGCTCAAGGGTGGCTAGGTGGGAATTTACGCTTTCTCTCCAAGATTTGTGAGATGGAGAGCTGAACGCTGCTGTGTGACATGGTGGAGATGCTTGGTGATGCAGGTGGTGTTGTCGTTGGCATATCCTCTGTTTGGTGGGCGGCAGGTGCCAACATTCCTCCCGAGGCGGAGGAAGAGGCCGAGTCAGCAGCTGAAGAGGGAGCAGGGGGAGCCAGAGTGAGTTCCTTGCTTTTAAGGTGTTTACTCCACTGCAGTTCATGCTTTGCATGTAGATTCCTGGTCATGCAGGTTGTGCTAAGGTTCAGAACGTGACTCATGTCCTGTGGCCATGGCATATCGACGTATACAAGGCTTCTACGTCACAGGTGACAAACCAAATATCATATCATTCTCCAGCGACAGACCATTGAATTTTGGTTTATATTTGGAGTCCATTGGTCATAATGGGAAGATGAATAGAAATGCTAACAGGAATAACACCTTCATTAATGTCATGCCCATAAGAAATTAATGAAAAGAAAAGTATAACAATTTGTATATGTTCGTTTTTGTCTTATGCACTATGGCACTTTTATGGATTATGTGATTATAGTCCTTCAATTTGCACTTTTCACATTGTGGCCACAATGTTACATATTATGTACATTTGTACATCCTATTATGCATATCACACATGCACTTTAGATATAATATTTACATGCACTGGTATGAAAGTACTAATTTCTGATTTTATTGAACTAATAACTCTGAATTACATATATCATCCAGAGTGGTTTTACTACTATGAGCATTATGAATTATTATTTTTTGATATTTTTTGATATGAATATATTGAAGGTTGTGATTGGTTTCCCTATTTTGTAATATTGTCTTCCCATCAGTTCATTGCGCATCGTCTTTGTGCGCTGCATTGGGGAGTCGGGGATGTGCTCCATGTACCTGCTCCATGCAGATCATCACGGCAGCTGGCGGTGCATGACTGGCCTTGGATGTGGTGTGACGATGTTTTGTTGCGCTCCTTCTGGGCTGGTCGTGCTCCGCTGGTCTGTTGTGGTGGTTTCCATGGAGAGGGGCGGTGCCTATCTGATGTCTCCACTGACATCACCGAGCGCATGCCAAAACGATCTTAACTGACGCGGACTACACTATTTAAGCTGCACACTTTGGTGTATATTTACCTCCTGACGAAGCCGGTCCTTGGCGAAACGCACGTCGAGGTGCATTCATTCAAGACGACCCGCTCCTCTGCATTGGGTAATTACTTAATGGATCTTTATGTTTCTATGTGAGCTTACCAGGGGCATAGCGTGGGGGGGCCGTTGCCCCGGGCGCCACACTGCAGGGGGGCGCTGGCCGGCCATTGTAGATTTTTTTTTTTTTTTACATAACTAGGGTCGAGGGGGAATGGCATTCCTGCACTTTTTTCACAGCAGGAACGCTGTTCCCTTTTAGGGCAAAAGGACCAGGAAGCGGTAAAGACTTTGTACTCACCGCTTCCTGGTTCTCGGCTGTCAGGGCTGCGCACAGGCATAAGGCGCTCTGTGACCTCACGCTGTTCGCAGCCTTCACAGCACAGCCGAAAGCAGGAAGAGAGGAGCGGCGGCATCCAGGAGCAGGAGAGGGTAAGTGTTTTTTTTGTTTTATATTTTATGGGCTGGTGAGAGGCACTGACTGGGGACTGATGGAGAGGCACTGGGGGCTAATGGAGGGGGCACTGGGGGCTAATGAGAGGCACTTGGGGCTAATGAGAGGCACTGGGGGATAATTGAGAGGCACTGGGGCTAATAGGATGCACTGGGGGCTGGTGAGAGGCACTGGGGGCTAATGAGAGGCACTGGGGGCTAATGAGAGGCACTGGGGGCTAATTGAGAAGCACTGGGGGCTAATGGAGAGGCACAGCGGGCTGGTGAGAGGCACTGGGGGCTAATGAGAGGCACTGGGGGCTAATGAGTGGCACTGGGGGCTAATGAGAGGCACTGGGGACTAATGGAAAGGCACTGGGGGCTAATGGAGAGGCACTGGGGGCTAATGGAGAGGCACTGGGGGCTGGTGAGAGGCACTGGGGGCTGGTGAGAGGCACTGTTGGCTAATAGAGAGGCACTGGGGGCTAATGAGAGGCACTGGGGGCTAATGAAGAGGCACTGGAGGCTAATGGAGAGGCACTGGGGGCTAATGGAGAGGCACTGGGGGCTAATGAGAGGCACTGGGGGCTGATCAGGGGGTTTACTTGTTTCTTCAGTATAGTATTGGGGAGCACAGCAGCACAATATTGGGGGTAGTAGGATGGTTTGTCCAGAAGATGGGAGGATGATGGAAAAGTAGTAAACTGAGATTTTTTTGTTAAACTGCAGAGACGAGAAATGGCTGAAAAATGGCGGTCTGGTCTGAAAGGAGAAGATGGGGAAATAAAACATCTACATTAAAGGAGACGTCACTGGATGTAAGAGGTATGGGGCACTGTATTACCCTGTATGTTCTGTAGTGATGGGAGGTGGATATAGAATTTGGCCCACACTGTAGCAGCTCGGCCCCAGACTTCAGGTCATACTGTGCGTGTTCTGAATTCTGGAGGCTCACACCCATCTACTACATTATCTGTACTCAGAGAGTTATAACTGTTTTATCTGTGGGGTTACATATGACTGCAGGTGATATCTACTACATTATCTGTAAAAAAAAAAAAAAAAAGGGGGGGGGGGGCGGTTGGGCACAATACTTGGTTCGCCCCGGGTGCTGGCAACCCACGCTACGCCACTGGAGCTTACTATTGTGGTTAGATACTGAGTTTGCTCTTTCTTATGTGTTCTGATCTGCTATGCTGTCTGCAATTGTTTGAGTTATTAGTGGCCCTAGTTTGGCGCCCCCCCCCCTCCTTTTCTGGGGGGGTCACTCTATTATAAATGTACATTTTGTAGCCAGCACAGCATTGGTAAGTTTAGGCCATACAGGGTGTTAGATGCAGGTCATTATTAAGTGTGTCATTTTTTACTTGGTGTAAGGTAGCTGGCTGTCTGGTTTGTCTCCCAGTATATGCAACACATTACTTTCACATAAAGTTTGACAGCACACCAAAATGATTCATTTGCAAATACGTGTGAATTTATTTAGCCGGATTGCAAGTTCATACAGAAGCAACATTTCGGGCCATTCCTGTGCCCTTCATCAGGCTATTACATGTGAGAAAACATAATGAAATGGAAAACATGTCAGATAATTAGAGAGATTTATGGATTATAACAATTTATAACATCACGGGGTAAGGCTCGGTCCTATACATCTCAAACAAAGTGATCACATATATGGGTTATACTAATAGTAGGTGCATGCATGGTTATACCCGTGGACATGAGTGTCTCATGGGATAATATAATGCACGGATAGCTAGATACATAATATATGCGCCTTAGCTGATTATATCATACAGGTATGCACAGACCTTACAGTGGACGCTGAGCCCAATAGTAGGAATGTGACCAGAGGGTGAATATACAAGAAAGTACATGGGAATGTACAAGGGGGTACAAGGTATAGTGTGTAGTATAGGGAATAGGGTATAGTGCCAGATTGCAATACCAGGCTGGATCAAGGAGTGACAGAATAGCGGCAAGAGAAGGGATGAGATTAAGGCAATGAGGAATAATACACTTGTGGCAAATCTGGAGACAATAGTATGTGCTAATAGTATGTGCTTACCTATAAGGTGGATTCCTTAGGTTAATGCAATGCTTGTCTGGGATGGAGCGGATGGGGGGTGTCCTAAGTAGGGCGCCCTGTATGTTCATTGGTGATCAGTGGGTGGGCGTGCATATATTAAGCCCACATGTTGCAGTATTGAAGTTATGGGTGGCGTGCCCCGTAAGGGGATAACGCCGCCACCATGTGTGCCGATCTTCCGGCATCCAGCCGGAAGTACGGGGAGGAGGCGCGGCCCGGATGACGCGGTGCTGTAGTGCGCATGCGTCCCCGTCGCGGTGGCCATCTTGGATATGGGCACATGCCCATTTTCAGTATTCCTCATTATAAGGATATATATGAGGGTATAGTATTATAATTTATAGTTATTGTTAGGCCCTACTACATTTAAAGGAGGCGCACTTATCACTAGAGTTACAGATCAAATGTATACAATATCTTTACAGTAGTGTACCCAATTCTATAAAGTCCTTGATGGTAATGGCAATTTACGTGTAGCTAAATGTGCCGGTGTCAAGGAGAGTGCTGGTCATTGCGACCAAAGGTACAGTGTCATTAACAAGGACCTCTACAGTTACTAATTCTGGGTGGGTTAGTGTACCAGTATTTAAAATTGTCCAGAAAGCCACATTTGTGTGATAAAGAGTAAAGAAAAGGGGGAAAAAGAGGTAGAGAAGGAGGCAAATACAGCTAAAATCCTGTTATGCATTTATCACATACAAATCATGTACAAGACCCATTAGTGTTTTACATCCAAACGTGGGATCGCGATGTGTGCTTCGCGAGTGTCACCGACGAAAATCCATCACCTTTCAAAAATCGTACAAAGAATTGCAAACCATCCAGCACGTTCTACCCTCCAACGAAGTATGAGGTTGTGGAAACGTACATCACGCAGGTACAACAAGACCTTAAAACCTTGGAGAAAAAGAACAGACAAAGAAAGGTAAGAAATAATATCCCTAAGCAATTATTGTCAGCTCTTACATTCCTCAGCAATGATAGGAACACTATAATTAAACCTGCTGATAAAGGGTCAGGCATAGTCCTTATGAAAAAAGAGGACTATAGAAGTGAAATTTGGCATCAACTCACGGACACAACTATATACCAACCCCTCACTCACGATCCAACCAGGGAATATCACAAAAAACTGACACATATCATCGAGAAGGCCCTCTCTGGTGGCCTTATCAATAAAAAGACATTTGAATTTTTAGTCCCAGACAACCCACTCATCCCGGTCATTTATACACTACCAAAAGTACACAAAAACAGGGAACACCCACCGGGGAGACCGATTGTGTCGGGATGTGATTCACTATTCCAACCCTCAGCCAAAATGTTGGATTCCCTTTTAAGACCCTACGCCCAAACTGGGGCATCCTTCTTACAAGATACCACCGACTTTCTCAATAAAATCAAGGACATTCATCTGGACTGGAACAACTGCTTCCTGGTCACGATGGACGTGACCAGTTTATACACAAACATACCCACATCTGAAGGAATTGAAAGCGTAAAGGAGTCATTGATAATAGCCAATGAATTCTCAAAGGACGAACAAGAATTCATTCTTTCACTTCTCACATTTATCCTTACTCATAACTATTTTCTGTTTGAGGACCTATTCTTCCTCCAGACCTCTGGGACAGCCATGGGCTGCAATGTAGCGCCCACGTTCGCGGTCATTTACATGAACCATTTTGAAGATAAAATTGTTTATACCAATGCATTATTTAGAAAATATGCATGTTTTTGGTTACGGTTCATTGACGACGTCTTTTGCATTTGGCAGGGATCCGAGTCAGATCTGAAGGAGTTCCATGGAACTATCTCCACTAGTAGACCCATCATCTCTCTCTCCCTGAGTTTCAGCCAGACCGAAATAGCATTCCTGGATGTTCTCCTTAAAGTGAGAAATGATGTACTTACCACAGATCTTTACATCAAGCCTACAGACAAGAACAGTCTTCTCAGGTATAACAGTCACCATCCCAAGGGCCTCATTCAATCTCTACCCCGCTCTCAATTAATGAGAGTTAAAAGGATAGTGTCAGACCACTCTTTATCTAATGTCAGACTCAGAGAAATGTGTGATAAATTCTTAAAGAGAGGATTTCCTCCACACATCCTAGAGATGCACAACCGTGACATTCAGGGCATTCAGAGATCCACACTCCTGACACCTAAAAAGGTAACAACACCCACAAATGACAAAAGAATAACTTGTGTGACTACATACTCCCACATGAGTAAGGACATCAAAGACATATTACTTAAACATTGGCACATATTATCCAGGAACCTCCCCACCATATTCCACAACAAACCTCTTATGTTGTACAAAAGAGCCAGAAATATCCGCGACCAACTAGTAAAATCAGACATTGGCCCTAGCTCAAACCCCAACATTCAAGTCAGCTTGACAGGAACCCCCATCAAGGGAACTTTCCCTTGTCTTAATTGCGCACACGGTGGAAACGTCACAAAGGGCCCTGTGGGGAGTCGCTCTGGTAGACAGCGGTGCGGGTGCAGTTTAGAGGCAAAACAAGGAGTCCAGATTGTGCAACAAACAGTGTTTTATTCACACTTGCACACCATAAATGAAAAAACAGTCTCTTTGGTGACAGTTCACACACAACGGAAATAACGTGGCAAAACAAAAACAGGCCAACACAGGTTCAGTCACCTGGGAGGTGTAGGTGCAGGTTCGCACCACGCTGTCGGCCCAGCCGCAGGAGAATCCAGCTTCAGGTAGCCAGGAACAAAACACCTCCTTGCTGAGTTCTTTCCTCCAGGACAGAGAACTCCTCAGCCCTGTTAGCAGCTCCAGGATAATCACCACCTCCAGCTGCTTAGCTGGCTGAGCTTTTAAACCCAGCCCAAAACCAGGACTGGGTCGTGGGGAGCAGCCACCCACCCTACACTTTAGCTGCTCCCGGTAAGAGCCGGCCCGGATCGGCTTTGCAGCCATGCTATTTAAACTCTGTCAGTAGCACTAGCTGCTGCTGACATCAACAAAAACGGGCTCTTACCTCACCGAGGCTATGAACCTCGGTGACACATACCTGCCATCCACGACTGCACCCTGCACCTTACCACACACCCCCCCCCCTTTGTTCAACCCTGAGGGGGTGGACACATGTGAGGCAGTGGACGCGGGAAAGGGCATCTGCATTTCCCTGCAAGCGACCTGCCCTATGTTCCACGGAGAACTTGAAATTTTGAAGGGACAGGAACCACCTGGTGACCCGAGCATTCCTCTCCTTGGCCTGACTCATCCATTTGAGGGGGGAATGGTCGGTCACCAGACGGCTGAGGAACTCCCTGACTTCCTGAACTTGTTTGGAAGACAGGCTGTCTGCAATTTTTACCGTGGTTACGGCTTCACAGGCCTCGAACTGTGGGGCTGGACCCTTTTCACCTAGAAGCCCTGGCCGGGGGCTGTGGTCGTCGGCCGCGTCCCTATCTTTCCACGGCTTAAGTAAATTCACGTGGTACACCTGCTCCGGCTTGCGCCGCCCTGGCTGGTGTACCTTGTAATTCACTTCCCCTACCTTCTCGATCACCTCATAGGGGCCCTGCCACCTAGCTAGGAATTTGCTGTCAAGGGTGGGTACCAGAACCAAAACCCGATCTCCCGGATTGAAGTCCCGTACCCGAGCCTGACGGTTGTACACCCTACTCTGGGCTTGTTGCGCTGCCTCCATATGCTCCCGGACCAAGGGCAACACCCTTTCCATCCGTTCCTGCATCTGGGCGACATACTCAATGACACTTTTGTGGGGGACAGGCTGTTGTTCCCATGCTTCCTTGGCGATATCCAACAGGCCCCGAGGGTGTCTGCCATAAAGCAGTTCGAAGGGCGAGAACCCAGTAGAGGCCTGGGGTACCTCTCGCACTGCGAACATGAGATAGGGCAGAAGCAGGTCCCAGTCCTTCCCATCTCTAGACACCACCCTTTTTAACATATTTTTAGAGTTTGGTTAAACCTCTCAACAAGACCGTCTGTCGGATGGTAAACGGATGTCCGTAACTGCTTTATACGCAACAATTTACACAGTTCCTTCATTACTTTGGACATAAAAGGGGTCCCTTGGTCTGTCAGAACCTCTTTTGGCAGGCCCACACGGGAAAACATCTCCATTAACTCTTTGGCAATGAGCTTAGCTGAGGTATGTCGCAGAGGCACCGCCTCCGGATACCGAGTGGCATAGTCGAGAACTACCAGAATGTGTTGGTGGCCCCTAGCAGACTTTGGTACAGGCCCAATTAAATCCATAGCAATTCGCTCAAACGGTACTTCAATAATTGGCAGAGGTACCAGAGGACTACGGAAATGTGGCTGGGGGCTAGTTACCTGACAGGTTGGACAGGACTTACAATAATTTTCTACTTCCTTGAACACACTGGGCCAATAAAACCGCTGCAGTATGCGGTCCTGGGTTTTCTGCCACCCCAGGTGTCCCCCAAGAACATGTTGGTGGGCAACCTCCATGACAAGCTTGCGATACGCTGTGGGCACCACCAACTGTTCAACAGGTTCACCTCGGATTTGGTTCACCCGATACAACATATCCTGCAGAACAATAAATCGTGGGAACATTAATTCAGCCCCTGGTTTCTGGGGTTTACCATCAATTTCCAGCACATTCTCCCAGGCCCTGGTTAGGGTTTGGTCCCGGTGTTGTGCGGTCCCAAAATTTTCCCGGAGACATTGAGGTCTGCCAACTCAGGTCCCGGTGGCAAGTCCTCCGTGTCTCCCACCATTACACTCAGTGGGGTTGTCTCCCCACTACCGCTGCAGCAGTGGTCACCCCTACCGCTGGCCCTTCAGACTCGGGCTCCCAGGGTTCTGGCCTTCCAGGGGTATCAGGCCACTCTGCTAGGGTTACCCCTGTCTCAGGGCTATTAGTCACTTTCATCTCAGGCCACAGTGACGGAAAACCAGGAAGTCTCTCCCAATTATTAGTTCATAGGGCAGCTTTGTGGAGATCGCCACTTCACAAGTCCAGGTGCCGACCGCCGTGGACAGAGACATTACAGCAGTGGGATAGTCCTTTAAGTCTCCGTGTATGCACACCACACCCACTGTCCGGCCCGTATACTGGGTGGGCTGTACCAGGGCAGCACTTACCAGGGTTACCAGGCTCCTGAGTCCAACAGCGCCACTGCCAGGTTATCCCCGACTTGCACCTGGCACAGATGACGATTGTCTATTGTCCCGGGGATGCCGGTCGCACACAGTCTCCGGGCATACATGGAAGCCCGGTACCCATAATTAGTCTCCATGGGTTCCCCCACTGTGGACAGTTGGCCCTTATGTGTCCAGGCTCCCGACACTGCCAACAGACCACTGAGGACGGATCTGCAAGAGGTACATCCCGGGCGGGTTTGGCCGGCCGCCTGGACTGGGGTGGAGATTTCCGGGGTTTGACTGGCCCCCTCCCAAAAGAACCCCCTGCAGGTTTCTGGTGGCCTCATATCGCTCCACCAGGTCGACCATCTCAAGGGCATCGGTGGGGATACCTGGCCAATCCAGTGTTGAAGGGGGTAAGGCAAGGCCCTCCAAAACATGTCAGCCAGCAGCCGGTCCAGCATAGCAGTCGGACTTAGAACCTCAGGCTGCAGCCATTTTTGCAACCTGTGCAGCAACTCATAGTACTGCGGCCTGGCGGGTTCAGCCACTTTGAAGTCCCACTGGTGGACCAGCTGAGCCCGGACCAACACGTTTACCCCCAGTCTGGCCAGGATCTCCCCCTTCACCGTGGAATAGTCAGCAGCCTGGTCGTCTGCCAAATCAAAAAAAACTTGCTGGGGTCCGGATGCCAGGAACGGAGCAACCACCTCGGCCCACTGGTCACGGGGTAACTTTTCCCTCACGGCGACCTTCTCAAAAACCGCCAGGTACGTCTCAACGTCGTCTGCGGGGGTCATTTTTGGGATCACCGCACGGACCGCTTTCCGGGCATCATGGACGTGGTGGGACGCTCCTGCCGCCTGTAACGCCATCACATGTTGTAGCAGTAGTTGGTTGGTCTCCCGCTGCTGCACGTTAGCCTCTATGAGAGCCTTCACAGCAGCCTCCATATTGCCAGAAACTCCTGCTTGCAGCTTTGCTGGCTTAATATATTCCATGCACTTTAGAAAAACAAAACTTCGGCGTTCACGCCAGCCTCACTGCGCATGCGCGCATCCTCCACCAAATGTGGGGAGTCGCTCTGGTAGACAGCGGTGCGGGTGCAGTTTAGAGGCAAAACAAGGAGTCCAGATTGTGCAACAAACAGTGTTTTATTCACACTTGCACACCATAAATGAAAAAACAGTCTCTTTGGTGACAGTTCACACACAACGGAAATAACGTGGCAAAACAAAAACAGGCCAACACAGGTTCAGTCACCTGGGAGGTGTAGGTGCAGGTTCGCACCACGCTGTCGGCCCAGCCGCAGGAGAATCCAGCTTCAGGTAGCCAGGAACAAAACACCTCCTTGCTGAGTTCTTTCCTCCAGGACAGAGAACTCCTCAGCCCTGTTAGCAGCTCCAGGATAATCACCACCTCCAGCTGCTGAGCTGGCTGAGCTTTTAAACCCAGCCCAAAACCAGGACTGGGTCGTGGGGAGCAGCCACCCACCCTACACTTTAGCTGCTCCCGGTAAGAGCCGGCCCGGATCGGCTTTGCAGCCATGCTATTTAAACTCTGTCAGTAGCACTAGCTGCTGCTGACATCAACAAAAACGGGCTCTTACCTCACCGAGGCTATGAACCTCGGTGACACATACCTGCCATCCACGACGGCACCCTGCACCTTACCACAGCCCTTACTTTACCCATCCGTTAACAGGCAAAAAATACGGTATAGGAGGCCATTTCTCATGTTTGACGAGTTATGTAGTTTATTTAATCAAGTGTCCCTGTGGCCTTGGATACGTGGGGGAAACCATACAAAAAATAAAGGATCGTATTGGACAGCATAAATCCAACATCAGGAATAGAAAATCTGAGGCTCCCCTGGTAGACCACTTTATAACACACTCACACACTGTGAGCCAACTCAGGTTCCAAGTAATTGACTGGATAGCACCCCCAAGACGGGGCGGGAACCGTGAGAAACTTCTCCAGGAAAGAGAGATGGTGTAGATACGCCGGCTTAATACGCTACAGCCGGATGGTCTCAATAGAGATTACTGCTGGAATTAATACTGTATACCATTGATTACTCTGCTTTGAACAATTACAAATATTGTTCCTTTTCAATAATTCTGTTGTGTCCTTCGCTCCTTTTTAGATCGTATGTGATCCAATAACGAGTGGTGACACTCGCGAAGCACACATCGCGATCCCACGTTTCGATGTAAAACACTAATGGGTCTTGTACATGATTTGTATGTGATAAATGCATAACAGGACTTTAGCTGTATTTGCCTCCTTCTCTACCTCTTTTTCCCCCTTTTCTTTACTCTTTATCACACAAATGTGGCTTTCTGGACAATTTTAAATACTGGTACACTAACCCACCCAGAATTAGTGACTATAGAGGTCCTTGTTAATGACACTGTACCTTTGGTCGCAATGACCAGCACTCTCCTTGACACCGGCACATTTAGCTACACGTAAATTGTGATTACCATCAAGGACTTTATAGAATTGGGTACACTACTGTAAAGATATTGTATACATTTGATCTGTAACTCTAGTGATAAGTGCGCCTCCTTTAAATGTAGTAGGGTCTAACAATAACTATAAATTATAATAAAATCCCTGTGACGTCCGTGCGTGTGTGCCGAATACTCAACTGCGCATGCGCGGCGCACAGAGCATTTGGCACACACTCAACGGACACTGTTCAGATGTTGCCAGGCGGCAGGGGGCCGGTATATACAGACTGCTCAGTATATTCTAACTTTAAGCGTCCCCATCACTATGGGGACGCCTCTGTGTTAGAATATACTGTCGGATCTGAGTTAGATCGTGAAAACTCAGATCCGACAGTATATTCTAACACAGAGGCGTTCCCATAGTGATGGGGACGCTCAAGTTAGAATATACTGAGATACGTGTACAGACCGGCCCCTGCTGCCTGGCACCATCTGATCTCTTACAGGGGCTGTGATCCGCACAATTAACCCCTCAGGTGCCGCACCTGAGGGGTTGATTGTGGGATCACAGCCCCTGTAAGAGATCAGATGGTGCCAGGCAGCAGGGGCCGGACCCCCCTCCTCCCAGTATTAAAATCATTGGCCAGTGCGGCCTCCCCCCTCCTCCCTCTGACAGCGGTCGACAGCAGGAGGAAACGTGGGCCCGGAACTGTCTCCCTCCCGTCCCCTCTCTGCTCCCTCCCTTCTCTGGCCCAGCAACAAGGTAAGCCAAAGGGGGGGGAGGGATCAAAGTATTTGTATTTCCTCATGTGCCGCCAGCGTGCCTGCCTGCTCCATACCCCCTCTGCTCTCTATGCAGCAGCGCTTTCATTCCCCTCCCCCCTCTGTGCAGCAGCCCTTTCATTCCCCCCTCCATGCAGGAGCCCTTTCATTCCACCCCTCCATGTGCAGCAGCCCTTTCACCCCCCCCCTTCCTCCGTGCAGCAGCCCTTCCATTCCCCCCCCCCCTCCGTGCAGCGGCCCTTTCATTCCTCCCCTCCATGTGCAGCAGCCCTTTCATTCACCCCCCTCCGTGCAGCAGCCCTTTCATTCACCCCCCCATGTGCAGCAGCCCTTTCATTCCCCCCATGTGCAGCAGCCCGTTCATTCCCCCTCCCCCATGTGCAGCAGTCCTTTCATTCACCCGGCCCTGTGTGCAGCCCCTTCATTCACCCGGCCCTGTGTGCAGCCCCTTCATTCACCCCCTGTGTGCAGCCCCTTCATTCACCCCCGTGTGCAGCCCCTTCATTCACCCCCGTGTGCAGCCCCTTCATTCACCCCCGTGTGCAGCCCCTTCATTCACCCCCTGTGTGCAGCCCCTTCATTCACCCCCTGTGTGCAGCCCCTTCATTCACCCCCTCTGTGCAGCCCCTTCATTCACCCCTCTGTGTGCAGCCCCTTCATTCACCCCCCCCCCTGTGTGCAGCCCCTTTATTCACCCCTCTGTGTGCAGCCCTTTCATTTACCCTTCCTGTGTGCAGCCCCTTCCTGTCATTCAGCCAAAGCTTTCAGACCCTTCATTGGGGAGGGGGCGGCGGGTTGGTTGGGGGCGGTGACGGGGAGGGACCCCCATGGATCAGTATTGCACCGGGCCCCGCTCAGAGTTGAAATACTATGAATAACTGTTCTTATAATAACGATCTTCACCTCTTCACTTACTACATAGTGAGGCAGGAGGCCGGACGGGCACTGGCAGCGTAACTGATTACGTCATGCGCCTGCACCGCCTGCTTCATTAATAAAGTGGGCGGAGCAGGGGCGTCACTTAGTGAGTTACTCTGCCAGTGACCGCCCACCCGCCCAGCCTCCTGCCTCACTATGTAGTAAGTGAAGAGGTGACGATTGTTATTATTAGTACAGTTATTCATAGTATTTCTATTCTGAGTGGGGCCCGATACCATTACATTCACAATAAACAGCGACACTGTTATGGGGGAATCTGTGGATGAAACATAGCATACAATGCTATGTGTCATCTACAGATACTCCCATAACAGTGTCAGCCACAGATCCCCCCATTATAGACCCCCCCCCATAACAGTGTCAGCCACAGACCCCCCATAACAGTGTCAGCCACAGATCCCCTCCATAACAGTGTGTATCCTTCACAGATCCCCTCCATAACAGTGTGTCCTCCAGAGATCCCCCATAACAGTGTGTCCTCCGCAGATCCCCCATAACAGTGTCATCCGCAGATCCCCCATAACAGTGTCAGCCACAGATCCCCTCCATAACAGTGTGTCCTCCACAGATCCCCTCCATAACAGTGTGTCCTCCAGAGATCCCCCATAACAGTGTGTCCTCCACAGATCCCCCATAACAGTGTGTCCTCCACAGATCCCCTCCATAACAGTGTCAGCCACAGATCCCCCATAACAGTGTGTCATCCGCAGATCCCCCATAACAGTGTCATCCGCAAACCCCCCCATAACAGTGTCAGACACAGATCCCCCCATAACAGTGTCAGCCACAGACCCCCCATACCAGTGTCAGCCACAGACCCCCATAACAGTGTCTCCTCTACAGATCCCCCCCATAACAGTGCCAGCCACAGATCCTCCATAACAGTGTCAGAACTAATGTTCTAGCGCCCGTTATTGTAACGGGCCTAATGTCTAGTAAATTATAATACTATACCCTCATTTATATCCTTATAATGAGGAATACTGAAAATGGGCATCTGCCCATATCCAAGATGGCCACAGCGACGGGGACGCATGCGCACTACAGCACCGCGTCATCCGGGCCGCGCCTCCTCCCCGTACTTTCGCCTGGATGCCGGAAGATCGGCACACATGGTGGCGGCATTATCCCCTTACGGGGCACGCCACCCATAACTTCAATACTTCAACATGTGGGCTTAATATATGCACGCCCACCCACTGATCACCAATGAACATACAGGGCACCCTACTTAGGACACCCCCCATCCGCTCCATCCCAGACAAGGATTGCATTAACCTAAGGAATCCACCTTATAGGTAAGCACATACTATTAGCACATACTATTGTCTCCAGATTTGCCACAAGTGTATTATTCCTCATTGCCTTAATCTCATCCCTTCTCTTGCCGCTATTCTGTCACTCCTTGATCCAGCCTGGTATTGCAATCTGGCACTATACCCTATACCCTATACTACACACTATACCTTGTACCCCCTTGTACATTCCCATGTACTTTCTTGTATATTCACCCTCTGGTCACATTCCTACTATTGGGCTCAGCATCCACTGTAAGGTCTGTGCATACCTGTGTGATATAATCAGCTAAGGTGCATTTAATATGTATCTAGCTATCCGTGCATTGTATTATCCCATGAGACACTCATGTCCACGGGTATAACCATGCTTGCACCTACTATTAGTATAACCCATATATGTGATCACTTTGTTTGAGATGTATAGGACCGTGCCTTACCCCGTGATGTTATAAATTGTTATAATCCATGAATCTCTCTAATTATCTGACATGTTTTCCATTTCATTATGTTTTCTCACATGTAATAGCCTGATGAAGGGCACAGGAATGGCCCGAAACGTTGCTTCTGTATGAACTTGCAATCCGGCTAAATAAATTCACACGTATTTGCAAATGAATCATTTTGGTGTGCTCTCAAACTTTATGTGAAAGTCTCGCGCAGTCCTTGGAGTGGAGACGGGGACAACACCCTTGACGAGCACCCTGTATATCACGGAAGTGGTTTGAGTGCTGTGGTCCTTCTCGAAATGAAGTATATGCAACACATGAGGCAGTTGGGATTGTTGTTCTGCAACCCCCTATGAATTTGTGTCTTGTGATCTTTTGTGATTTATTGTACCTAATAAAATTATATATTTTATATATGATTGTGGTATGTTATATTTTTATAAGGGTTAGTAATGAAATGATGTTGGTGAGGTAGATTCGACATTAGATCCTTGTGTATTTTCAAAGGACTGGGATTGTTGTTCTCCAACCCCCTATGAATTTGTGTCTTGTGATCTTTTGTGATTTATTGTACCTAATAAAATTGTATATTTTATATATGATTGTGGTATGTTATATTTTTATATAGGTTAGTAATGAAATGATGTTGGTGAGGTAGATTCGACATTAGACCCTTGTGTATTTTCAAAGGTAATCGGGAGTTCTCTTTTGTATATTGCTAATTGTTGATCTGCTTTTGCACCCTGCTTCCTCTTTTGCTATGTGACCACCACCTTTTCCTCCGAACTGCAAACGTCCCTCCCATGACCTTGATTCCATGTGGGGTCTAGGACCTCATCATCCTCCATATCATCTTCCACACACTCTACACCCCTGCCTTCCTTGCCGGTCTGCACACTGCAGAAAGCCACAGAAGTTGGTACCTGTTTTTTGTCATCATCACAGACGTGCTGCGGTGGTCCTCCCGTGTCCACATTCTGAAACATGAGATGCACTCAATCTGTTCCACTTCTGGGGCAGGGCTATGTGGACGGCTTATGGAAACCCTGCCAGCAGAGTCATCAAAAGCATAAGAGACTGCTGCATGACTTGGGGCTCCGACTGCTTTGCTGATTTGCAAGGGGGTGAGGTGAAAGACAGATGCCCATGGGCTGCAGGTGCCAACTCTGCGCTTTCAACAGGGGAGCGGGTGGGAGACAATGTGAAGGAACTGGCGGCACTGTCAGCCACCCAATCTACTACCACCTCTACTAGTTCTGGCCTCACCATTTGTACACCAGTATTCAGGCCTACAAAATAACGCTGAATGTTCTGTCGCCTACTTGCACCTGAGGAAGGTGTTTCATTTGGGCGTGTAGCTAGCACAGATCGACCACGTCCTCTCCCTGCAACAAGAGCTCCACCAACACCAGCAGCACCATGACCAGGTCCCCGTCCTTTATTTGATGCTCTCCTCATTCTTTGAGGTCACCCACCAAACTAACAGACAGATTAGCTATAGTAATTTCCCTATCACGTATGTAATGCAGGTGTACCTGACACAAAAATTGGGTATATTTCACCCACTGACCTAACAGACGAATGAACTATATTTTTTTTCCAGTCAGGTATGCAATGTAGGTGTACCTCACAAGAAGAATGGGAATATGTCATCCACCAATATAACAGACAGATTACCTATATTAATTTCCCTGTCATGTATGCAATGCCGGTATACCTCACACAAAAATTGGGTATATGTCACCCACCGAACTAACAGACGGATTAACCATTTATTTCCCTCTCAGGTATGCAGTGCAGGTGTATCTCACACCAAGAATGGGAATATGTCACCCACCAATCTTACAGATGGATTAACTATATTAATTTCCCCCGGCTCCTCCCCAATGGCACTGACAGGAGGGTGTTCCCACCCCCTGGACAGGAAACAACACTGGAGCTCCAGATTAAAAAGGCCTCCTCTCCTTAACTAAACCAGTGTTGTTTCTTTTCCCCGGACAGCGTGTATGCTTTTGTCAGTTCTATGAAGATCGCACAGCCTTACTGTTTCCCCAGCTTGGGAAGGCAGCTGCAGAGGTTGCAGAGGTTGGAGGTTCTGGGGATGCTCTGGCTAAATAGATGGCACCTACTCTAAGGAGCAGGAGGAGGGCCCGAAGCGGATGACGTCATTACACCACGCACGTATGCGTCTTGGCATGGGGAAGTGCTTCATCGTGGGGAATTGAAAAATGGAGTGTGCCTGACAGCATTCTGTGGCATTCTCTCCCCTCCTGCATGATGTTGGCTCCCCAAGATGATGCGGCTCGCAAGCCTATGGATCCTAGAAGTCCCCCCAGCCCGGTAAGCCTGCAATTGTATGCATTAGGATTGAGTCTATAATACTAAAGTAGGTGTTGGTGGTGGAGGTTAAAGGGTATAAGTTACTAGCCCCATTTAGTAATCATTGATTTTTAGGGCAGAGAAACCTCCACTACCAAAATGCAAGGAGATTCTGGGCGGAAAAAGTGTGCGATATGCAGAAAGTCCTTTGTCTCTAAGTCCAAAAAATCTCTGTTTGTGAAGTGTACAGAGAAAGTTGTATCTGAGTCCATGGGGAGTATGATTAGGGAGGAAGAAAATACGGCAGTGGAGTCAAAGCTACCTCCCTCATCCCCACAGGCTTCCACCTCTCATTAATCCTACAGTCCCCATTATACAAGTTTGATGTCGATGAAGGGGAGATGTTTGATGATAGCTCTGACTCCTCAGAGGACGGTTAAGGGAAACCGTTATTCCTACCAGAAGAGTCGCAAAGTCTTCTAAAGACAATAAGGGTTACTATGAATATAGAAGACCCTAAGGAGAGCCAGTCGGTACAAGACCAGATGCTTCAAGGTCTGGGAGAGAGAAAGAAATGTGTATTTTCTGTATTAGAGATCTAATCTCTAAAGAATGAAGAGACCCGGAGAAAAGAGCTCCAGTTGCAAACTCCTTTAAGAGAAAATATCCTTTTGCAGACTTGGATGCGACCTTATGGAATAAAACTCCTAGGATTGACGCACCAGTGACCTGCATCTCAAAGAAAACCGCCCTTCCATATGAGGATATGGGCAAATTATGTGATCCCATGGATAAAATTTTTTAGAGCTTGCTCAAGAAAGCATGGGAGACCAATACTGCGATGCTTAAACCCAGTATTTATTCCACCTGTAGAGCTAGGTCCTTGTCGGTATGGCTAAAACAGTTAGAAAATCATCTGACAGCTGGAACCCCTAGAGAGGAGATCTACCAACGTTAAAGCAAGCAACTAGCTTTCTAGCCAATGCCTCGGCTGATTTAGTGAAATTGTCTGCCAGATCAGCCGCAATTTCTAATGCAGCCAGATGGGCCGTCTGGCTCCGCTCCTGGTCAGGGGATACAGCATCTAAGAGTCGCCTATGTTCCATACCCTGTGAAGGAGACTGTCTTTTTGGGTCTGTTCTTGACGACATCCTCGAAAAAGCTTCAGACAGAAAAAAAAGGATGCCCTACAGAAAATCGTTTTTTTCAGCAGAGTCCTTTCAGAACCAGAAAAACATACAGAGAACAGACCAAAAGAGAAAATAGTACTTGGGAAGATGGCAATCCTCAAGAGGGAGAGCAAGAGGATTCATCTTTAATCCAGACAATCCGACAAAATCCTCTCAATGATGCCAGATGCCCTGTCGGAGCAAGATTGAGAAATTTTGTTCCAGAATGGAAGAAAATAAACACCTCTCCTTGGATCTTAAACTCCATTCAAGAGGGTTTCAGCCTAGAGTTTAATTCCTATCCAAAAAACCTCTATATAATCAACTGTCTTTAGAGGCAGAATTATTTGTTCTTCTGAAAAACAAGTATTGATCTCGGTTCCAGAGCACCAACAAAGAAATTGATTTTATTCTCCAATTTTTTTAATCAAGAAACCGGAAGGGTCATTCAGACTCATAATAAATCTGAAGAAACTAAACAAGTACTTAACGTACTAAAAATTCAAGATGGAGACCATGAAGTCGACCATAAATCTCCTTCCACACAATTCCTATATGGTAATGATGGATCTAAAAGATGTATATTAACACGTGCCAATCCTCAAGAAACATCAAAAATACCTGAAAATTGCTGTGTACATAGTAAGCTGCCTTCATCATTTCCAGTTCCAAGCCCTGCCATTCGGGTTGTCCTCTGCTCCGAGAATCTTCTCCAAGGTAATATCCGAGATAACAGGTCATCTCCATCTACAGGGAATCCACATAATTCCCTACTTGGACGACTTCCTAGTTGCAGCAAAGACAAAAGACGAACTTTTACTCCATCTAGGTTAAGTAAAACAGATATTCCTTTCCCTGTGATGGATTATAAACCGCAAAAAGTCAAATTTCATCCCTACTAGGCAAAAAGTATTTCTAGGTGTTCTGCTGGACTCAAACCTTCAGATGTCTTTTTTCTCCTGGAAGAAAAGCTACTGATCATAGATCAGAATGTCTCTCTATTTTGCAAATTGAAAGTCTCCATGATCAGAAGTATCATGACTGTCTTAGGTCACCTAACATCCTCTATACCCGCAGTCAGATGGGCGCAAAGCCATACAAGAATATTACAATCCTTTCTTCTAAAATCCTGGGATGGTACTCAAATCTCCTTAGAAAAAAAAGGTAAGCCTACCATCAAGAGTGTTACAGTACCTAACCTGGTGGAGAATAAAAAGAAATTTACAAACGGGAGTCTACTGGTGTCAGAAAGATCTGTTAGTAGTCACTACAGATGCCAACAGCAGAGGCTAGGGAGGACATACAGCAGACCTAATAGTTCATGGACTTTGGAACGACTCCATGACAACTGCCTCGTCCAAACAAAGCGAAATTGCGGCAGTGTACGGGGCTCTACTAGCACTCCATGCAAAGATACCCCTGTGTCAAGTAAAGATCCTGTCGGACAACACGACAAAGGTTATATAAACCGACAAGGGGGCACACGGAACAAGGTTCTGGCCGAGATCGCAAGAAGGATTTTTCTATGGGCAGAGAGACATCTAACTTCCTTATTAGCAGTCCATCTAAAGGGAAGCACAAATCTTGTGGCAGATTACTTAAGCATGCAGACAATAAACGAAGGGGATTGGGTCATGAGTCCTGACGTATTTCAGCAGATCACAACAAGATGGGGCGTTCGAATCCTGGACTTGTTTGCAAACAAATGCAACAGCAAGGTGCTGGGATTTTGCTCTCGATCCCCCCAGGATCAACCAGAGATCCTAGATGCCCTGTCTCGCACATGGCCAAGGGTCTACTATACGCATTCCCTCCTTTCAGCCTAATACCCAGAATACCCTAAAGAAAGTTACGCAGGAGATCATGTTTGCTCCTTTCTGTCCAAGGAGAGCCTGGTTCTCCCTGCTTCTAAATCTATCAAGAGGGGAATACTAGACTCTCCCAGCACTTTCAAATCTCTTATTTCAGGGGCCGGTTTACCAGCCCAAGGTCTCTCAGCTCAGATTGACGGCTTGGAAATTAAACGCCTAATCCTGAAGAATAAACGACTCTCTGATCCGGTAATCTCGACCATATTAATAGGTAGGAGGACAGTCACCTCTAAAATTTATCTTAGAAGGCCTTTCTTGCCTACGCAAGAAGCAAGAATTATCTACGATCCCTCACCAATAATCCCTTCATTTTAGATTTATTGCAGTCAGGGTTAGACAAGGGTCTCAATCCCTCTATCCTAAGAGTACAAATATTAGCCCTGAGTGTGTTTATGGATGTAAAACTTGCAGGACAGTCTTTGAAAAAACTATTTTTTAAAGGCACAGTAAGAATTTCACCAACCATACGTTCTACCATTCCAACATGGGACTTAAATCTGGTCCTTACAGTATAAGGATAAGAGACACTATCTCCTTGTGTTATACCAGCAAGAATAGTGTTTCCCCACCAGGACTTAAGGCCCACTTGACTCGAGCTATGTCAGCCTCTTGGACAGAAAACACTGCTATATCAATTGAGCAGATTTGCAAAGCGGCTGCCTGGGCCAATCCTATGACCTTTTTCAAGCAATATAGGCTGGATGTGACATATAGTCAGGACTTGTCCTCCGGGCGTAGAATCCGTTCTACAATGGTCCCTCCCTGAAATATAACTATTCTCGGTTATTCCTCCTGTCAGTGCCGTTGGGGAGGCGCCAGTGAAAAGGGTTTATTACTCTTACCGGTAATTGTTTTTTCTATTAGCCTCCCCAACGGCACTGGGAGTTTCCCTTCCTTGCTTTCTTTTGTTTCTGGTAAGAATATAATTACCTTGTTGAATTGTAATGAAATTCAATTAATAATAATAATTTTTTCTTGAATCATTTCTGTGTCCTTGGTTATTAACTGGTTTAGGTAAGGAGAGGAGGCCTTTTTAATCTGGAGCTCCAGTGTTGTTTCCTGTCCAGGGGGCGTGGATACTCTCCTGACATGCCGTTGGGGAGGCTAATGGAAAAATCAGTTACCAGTAAGAGTAATTACGGTAACCCTTTACCTCTCACGTATGCAGTGCAGGTGTACCTCACACAAACAATGGGTATATGTTACCCACCGAACTAACAGACGGATTAAATATATAAATTTCACTGTTACGTATGCAGCGCAGGTGTAACTCACACAAAAAAATGGGAATATGTTACCCACCAAGCTAACAGACAGATTAACTATTATATTTTTGTGTTAGGGGTACAAAGATGGTGGATTGCACCCACAAAAAAAACCGCTATAGGTCACCCACAGAATTAACAGCCAGATTAATTATTATATTTCTGTGTCAGGGCCAGGGGAGCAAAGATGGTGCATTGCACCCACAAAAGATTGCTATAGTTCACCCACAGAATTAACTGCCAGATTAATTATTATATTTCTTTTTCAGGGTTGCAAAGCTGATGTATAGCACCAACAAAAAATTCACTATACGTCACCAACAGAACAAATAGCCAGATGAGATTCCTGACACTGTCCCTCACTTCAGCTGCCTGCTTCCTGTCCCTGCACTACTCAGAGCTGATGGGTGGTGCTACACGTGATTCAGCTTTTATAGAGGCTGGGCCACATGATGCACCGGCCAATAGCAGCCATGCCATTACTAGGCATGGCTGTGATGGCTTCTAAGTGACCACAGCTTAAGAGCTTGTTGATTGGCTGCCCTGCAGCCTTTCAACAAGCTTTATTAAATGCCCAAACACCGAACTCGAACCCAAATGTTTTTGGCAAAGTTCGGGTTCGGGTCCAGGTACCCAAAATCGTAAAGTTCGGTACAGATACTACGTTGATGTATTTTCTAAAGTGCAATTCGTGTGTTATAACTAATAGCCTGTTTTCTTACGGCCAGCTTTGTTATTTATCATTTTACTGTTTTTTCACCAGCCATATAGAATTCATCCTTTTAGATTTCAGTCTGTGAATTTATATGCAAAGTATATGGGCTAAATATTTTTAGAAAGTATATTATACATGTCATTTATGACGCTACAGTACATTCCTCATTAATGTATGATGTGCATTGACAGCATAAAGCTTTGAATTGCATTTTTTATTCTAATATCTCTATATATTTCTAAGCTCAATAAAAAGAAACTATTTATTGCAGCATTTTATAAATATTAAGAAGCTCATATTATATTTCACAATCATTAATGAAACATGAGCCCATCATTATAATTGAATGAATGATTGAGAGTGTACAAGACCAAGACTGACAAAGAAGTCTTAAAGAAAAAATATACCCAAAAATAAACCATTAATTGCTTATGTCTTACTAAAGGGAGTCTATCACCTACTTTGAGCATTTTAGACCACTCAGATCTTATTATAAAATATTTTCCTCCCATTAAAATAGTACCTCTCTTGTGTCCCAGGTAAAGATCCTGAAAAAAGTACTTTATACATTTATGCAAATTAGCTGTCTCAAGTGCCCAGGGGCACAGTTACCACCGCAAGTGCCCAGGCCAAGTGCTCAGGCCTCTCAGCTATATGCCCCGATAACCTCTTCTTTTGCAGTATTCTGACCCTCCTCTCCTACTGTATCATCCTTCTCTGGCTTGAAGATCTCGTGCAAGCACCAGTCTCCGACAGGCCCATACATGGGCACTGTTAAGATCAGCGCCTCTGTCCATAGTGGGCAGAGCAGTGTGCATGTACAGGCCCGCGATGGCCAGCACTCAAAAGAACGCCAAGCCAGAGGAGGAGGACACAGTAGGAGAGGAGGACAGGCCACAGGACTGCAAGAGGTGTGGTTATCTGGGCACATAGCTTAGGGGCTTGGGCACTTGCAGCCGTATCTCCGCCCCTGGGCACTTGCGACAGCTAGTTTGCATATATTTATAAAGTTGTTACATGGAACAGACACGAGAGGTACTATTTTAATGGGGGAAAACGTTCTATACAACTATCTGAGTGGTCTAAAATGCTCAGAATAGGTAACAGACTCCCTTTAATTTCCCAACCCAGTTATTAGCGTTTGATTGGATCAGGTAGGATCATATTTTAATCACTTGGGCACGGGACTCACTAAAACAGATTGAAAACACAATTGGGATTCCAACTCGTTGCTTCTTTGTTTCTTGACAAGCTTTCGTTTTTTCTTTTTAAGTCAGTACGGCTGAGGGCTCCCAGTGTGTGAGCATCAAAAATCAAACAAATACAAAGATCCCTGTGTATAAATAGGCTAACATTAATGCAACAGAGGCCAAAAGAGTGGACTTTTTTCCTCTGTCCACTCAATATGTTTCATTGTCTGAACTGCATCATCAGCGGAAACAGGTCAACAGGACCATTGTCTTGTTTCCCCTGATGACGCTGCACATGCAATGACGCAGTGACGGTGGACAGTAGTGTTTTTCTCAGCAATTTTAAACATCTTGTGTCTCCAAGCGCTCCATATTAAGAGAGGGTATCCAGAACCCTATAAGTGATAGAAACTCACTATCATGAGCACATCAAAAAGCTTTATATTGAATATCTGTAACAGAACTGGACACAAGTTTCTGTAACTTACACTAGTTCACACCATTTTCATATTTTATTTTATTATTTTAATAGAAACTAAATAAAGTAATTGTTTTAGCGTCTCTTTAATAGAAGACTGTTGAGCCTATAAGGTTGGCGCCACTTTGGGATTATTTTCATTCATATTGAAATCATTGCCTTCATGGGGCCCATTTTTTACCATTGGGTCTTTATCAATTTATACTGCCATTCTGAGGAGACCAGAGCCAGAGTGTAAATGCCTAGGTAGTTGGGGGAATTTCAAGCCAAAGGGAGAGAAAGTTGTTTCATTTTAAAAAGACAGTGTCATATTTGTCCATTGCCAAATATGAGAAAACAGACCTGAGACACAAGAATCTCCCCAAAAGACCACTCTACAAATTACCCAATACTTCACACCACAACCACCCCGGGAAAAAGAAAATCAGAGCACGAGGTAGTAGGGGAGGCAAACAAAAAAGGAAAATCATTTTAGGTACCAATGCAGCCAAAAAAAAATCAACAAGATCCTATATCTACCGTGAGGATTTTCAACCTTTCTACCCATATATTGACAACATCTGAGACCAAATTATTACAAAAAGGGCTCTCCTTTTGCCCTTACAATACAATTAATCCATTTGAGTTATCTTTAGATATGCAAAAATTCAGGAGGAACCTTACTTTTAGAATACATTTTGAATTAGAAAACACCAAAAACCCTCATGACAACTAAACTGAAAATGGAACCTCCACGAACCACCCATATACAAACACCAGAAGTCCGCCCAAAATCTAGCTTCTTCCCTCTCCAAAATCAGAGACATTGTATACCAACTTTCTTTGATCTGGTATCTACAAGCCTAAAAAAAATCACCTCTAATTCTGTATCCCTCAACCAAAAAGGGAATCTAACCAAATATGTCATAATGTCAAAAAAAACTTGGAAATAACAAGGAAATAATTATCCGCCCATCAGATAAAGTAGGTGGGGTGGTTCTCCACAATTAGAATGATTACGAAAAAGAGGCCCAAAACATCCTCAATGATACAACATATTACAAAAAAAAAATTGATTATCCATTCCCTGATATAACTAAGAAACTGAGCAACCTAATAAAAAATGCTTATGATAAACAATAAATAAATAATAAAACAAAAAAAAAACTTTTACTACCGAGATCTACATGTACCCCCTACTTCTACCATCTCCAAAAATCCATAAGAGTATAGAAAATCCACCAAATAGACCTATTGTCTCAAATACTAAATGTGCCACCAGTAATCTGTCACACTATCTGGATCTCTTCTTACAACCATACAGGAGAACATTACCCAGCTATCTCCACGATTCTAGCCAATTAATTCGCGAACTAAGGGACATCACATGGAAAGATACATATACCATACTCACTATGGATGTTACTGCCTTATATTCAAATATACAACACAAACAGGCGATAAAATGTAAGAACTACCCTGGAAGATGATACTACATTAAAACCACCTCAAGTTGAATTCCTCTTAGAAAGCTTATGGTTTATTCGGGAAAACAATTTTTTTTATATACTGTATAATAATACCACTTATCACCAATGTAGGGGGGACAGCAATGGGGCCGAAAGTAGCACCGGCCTTCACAAATCTATTTATGGGGGAGTTTGAAAAGAAATATATCCTAAACGATCTACCTCTAAGACAACAGATTATCTATTACAGAAGATTTATTGATGATATCTTCATCATTTGGAATGGAGATGCAAATTCAGCAATAGAATTCTGTAACGTTTTAAATAATACTGACTGGGGGATCTCCTTTACGCCGAACTACAAGACTGAAATAGAATTCTTGGACATTATTATTACCAATGTCTCTCAACAAAAACATAGTTTAAATCAGTCGATACAAAAGGTTACATACAGTATTCTAGTTTTAACCATAAGAAGTGGTTATAAAACATCCCTTACAGCCAATACAAACGTATGAGACACCATGAAGATTTCAAACTTGTCTACAAGTCCTTAAGAAAGAAAGAATGCAAATGGAAGCAAGTGTGAACTTCATTACCCAATATAATACATTAAATAAAAAAAACTGTCTGGTTTAAGAGCTGCACTTATACAAGCAAACAACGCGAGTTTATGAGCGTTTGCGTGTTTGAGTTCAAATGTGTGTTTTTATTAAGTGTGTGACTTTAGATTACGTGAGGGAGTATCTGTGAGAGCTAAATTATTTGTGTGTATTGCTAAGTGGCTGTGCCTGACTTTATAGTACTATATACCAAGTCAGAGCAGTGTAGTCTAGTTTATACACTGAATTGATTTTGCTGCCAGGTTTATTTCATAGCAGCTGAGAGTATACTGTGATTATTTCTCTTCCTTCTCTAGGGTGTTGCACAGGTGAGTAATTGGGGTGTGGCTATCAAATTAAGAGAAGTTAGAGGAAAAAAGCAGTCTGGTTTGACAGCTGCACTTATACAAGCAGACAAACAACGCAAGTTTGTGAGAGTTCTCGTCTTTGATTTCCAGTGTGTGTTTGTATTAAGTGTATGACTTTAGATTACATGACTTGAGATTCAGGGACTTTAGGAGGGGACTACGGTAAGTTAGATTCTTATCACTACACCATAGTGTATTTTTTCTAATTTCTTGTGTAATCCCCATTTAGTATGTGTTCCATTATCGACCGTGCACATATTGTCTAATGTATGCAGTCCTGGAACAGCCGTTTGAGGGTGCATATCTTTGTTCAAAATGTGAGCAAATTGCCCATTTGGAATCACACATTGTGTATCTAACCGGGCGAGTTTCAACACTGAGTAAAGAGTTTGCTGCTCACTGAGCAAGCACTCTATGGGGTAGATGTGGGGGAGAGTAGTAGCGAGTAGGCTCATAAAAGTGAGGTAGATAGCTGGATAACAGTTAGAAAGTGGGGTAGAAGGAAGAGTGCCAGGGAGGCTAGCCCTGATCTGACACACACCAACAAGTTTGCAAGGTTGGCAGATCAGGGGGGTGTCAGTTCAGGGAGAGCACTGCTGCAGCCAGACCCTTCCTCTGCCAGTCAGGGGAATGTCAGCTCCAGTAAGCAGGGGACCAGAAGAGCAGGGCATGCCAGACAGGTGATGGTAGTGGGAAACTCAATTATTAGGGGTACAGATAGGGTGTCACAAAGACCAGGATCATCGAATGGTGTTTTGTCTTTCTGGCACTCGAATTCGAGACATCACGGACAGAGATGTCGTGAACATAAAATTTTCTGTTCGCGAACAACGAACCCGAACTTACTCAACTTACTCAAATGTTCGCGAACAGGCAAACAGGGCAAACCGCAATAGATCTCTATTGGCAGGCGAATATTAAAACCCACAGTGACTCATTCTAGCTAACCTATTTTATGACATCTAAATCTACCCTAACATTTTATTTTCTAACCTACTTTTAAATGCTAATTTAGTTATTTAACATATTTTAATTACTTGTAAAATAAAAAAAATCACTCTACACCATGTCAAAAGCCAGGTATGTGCAGGCTAACTATCTATCCATAAGACAGGGTGTCAGCATACCTTACAATGACAGGTTTGAGCAATTTAAACAAACAAACATAAGTTCTCAATCCAAAAGGAGAGAAATTGCTTAGCATTGGTTGGCTATCTAGAGGGGCCTGGACCCTAGACCATTATCATTAGGGCGACAAAAATTGTAATTTTATATGCCAGCCTAACTCCTCTCTCACTGCCTAAGAGAGCTGCATAAACATTTCCCAACATTTAAATCTCATTTGCATACACATGACCAAGAAATGCTAATGAGCAATATAGCAGTATCTGCCTTGTTTGTAAACTGAAACACGATTTGCATAGCTTTCCCATAGTCCCATGTTATGCAAATGAGTTTATATGACAAAACAGAATAGAAAGATTAAAAAGTTAGTCTTTAAAAAATTGCAAAATCAAAAAACTGTGCAGCCTTCCTAATCATTGAGATGAGAGCTAGGTGGCATATAAAAAAAAAAAAAAAAAAAATGTTGTCACCCTAATGATAATCATCTATGTGCACAGGTCCCCCTAGATACCGAACACTAAACAGACAATTTCCCTTCTGGGAAAACTCCCTTCTGGGAAAACTGGTTAATACCCAGGCTGCCTTGCTAAGGTATGCTGATGATCTGTCTGTCTGATGGATTGTTGGCCCTGCATATACCTGGTGCTTAGCGGCCATAGGGGAGAACTGTTCTGTGTTGTCCATTGAATGTTTTATGTAATAATACAAATAATAATAAGATTTTATGATAGGCAGGCTAGGGTAAATGTCTGTAAGTCTGTCTTTGTCTGTTTTATAAAATACAAAGTGATCAGTTTTTTTAGTCAGCTACCTTACTGTATGTTAAAACTCATTTGCATACACATGGCCAAGAAATGCTAATGAGCAATATAGCAGTATCTGCCTTGTTTGTAAACTGAAACACAATTTGCATAGCTGTCCCATGTTATGCAAATGAGTTTATATGACAAAACAGAATAGAAAGATTATAAAATTAGTCTTTAAACAATTGCAAAATAAAAAAAAACTATGCAGCCTTCCTAATCATTGAGATGAGAACTAGGTGGCATATTAAAAAAATAAAAAAATGTTGTCACCCTAATGATGATCATCTATGCGCACAGGTCCCCCTAGATACCTAACCCTAAATAGACAATTTTCCTTTTGGAAAAACTGGTTAAAACCCAGGCTGCCTTGCTAAGGTATGCTGATGACCTGTCTGTCTGATGGATTGTTGGTCCAGCATATACCTGGTGCTCGGCGGCCATAGGGGAGAACTGTTCTGTGTTGGTAATTGGATGTTTTATGTAATAATACAAACAACAATAATAACTAGAAAGTGCTGTTTCTGAAGAAACCACAGGATGTTGGCTTGGAATATGATTGGCTGTTTGTGGCTCCACCTACTTTCTTGAATTTTAATGCCAGTCCTCAAGTGACCAATTGTGCCAAGCTTGAAGTCTGTGCCAATAACAGGCTAGGAGCTGCGGCAGTTTTACATTTTCCCATTTAAACCAATTGCTAAAATTTGATTGGCTGATATAGACTCCGCCCACTTTTAACAATTTTGACCCCAATGACCCACGGTGCCAAGTTTGGGTATTCTCATTTAAATACTGTGAAAATGGCAGCTTTTTAAAGTTTTCCCATTGAAGTCAATAGGGAAAATCTGATTGGTTGTAGTTTGCCCTGCCCACTTTTTCCGAATTTTGAATTGGACATAACCTACCACCTGATTTCTGAAATTTGAAGCCCCTGACATAAAAAATTTGAGAATTGCAGCATTTTTGGAAGTTAAAATTTTTCAAATTTTCACATTTTTCACACTCAAAGAAATCTGATTGGTTGATTTTGGCCCCGCCCACTTTTCAGAATTCTAATCCCAGTCCTCCAATGACCAACTGTGCCAAGTTTGAAGACTGTGCCAATAACCGTCTACGAGCAGCGGCAGTTTAAAAATTTTCCCATTTAAACCAATTGCTGAAATTTGATTGGCCGATTTAGACTCCGCCCAGTTATAAAATTTTTGACCCCAGTCACCCAATGACCCACGGTGCCAAGTTTGGGTATTCTCGCTTAAATGCTGTGAGAATGGTAGCTTTTTAAAGTTTTCCCATTGAAGTCAATAGGGAAAATCTGATTGGTTGTTTGTAGCTCCGCCCACTTTTTCTAATTTTGAATTTGACGTAACTTGCCACCTGATTTCTGAAATTTGAAGCCCCTGACATCAAAAATTTGAGAATTGCAGCATTTTTGGAAGTTAAAATTTTTCAAATTTTCACATTTTTCACACTCAAAGAAATCTGATTGGTTGATTTTGGCCCCGCCCACTTTTCAGAATTCTAATCCCAGTCCTCCAATGACCAACTGTGCCAAGTTTGAAGACTGTGCCAATAACCGTCTACGAGCAGCGGCAGTTTAAAATTTTCCCATTTAAACCAATTGCTGAAATTTGATTGGCCGATTTAGACTCCGCCCACTTATAAAATTTTTGACCCCAGTCACCCAATGACCCACGGTGCCAAGTTTGGGTATTCTCGTTTAAATGCTGTGAGAATGGTAGCTTTTTAAAGTTTTCCTATTGAAGTCAATAGGGAAAATCTGATTGGTTGTAGCTCCGCCCACTTTTAATGTCCCCAAAATGTGACATAAATTTTCAGGTTGACCCCATGACTAAGTGACCCAAGTTTGGTGACTTTAACTCTAAAGCTGTTTGAGTGACAAAGTTTACATTTTTCCAATGAAAGTCTATGGGAAAAATGGGATCTTCGGGGCCCGCCCCAGGGGCCCGGAGGGTGGGATCGGTTAAAAAGCACAAGCAACCTATTCGGGTATGTGCCGAACAAGTGTGCAAAGTTTGGTAATCCTAAAACTGTGGGAGGAGTAGCGTATAGAAATTTGCTAAATTTTCATTGGCTGTTGGTAGCTCCGCCCACTTTGGGGTGTCCCCTCAAATTTACCCATTTATTCGGGTTGACACCAACAATATGTGATCCAAGTTTGGGGAGCGTAGCTTCAAAATTGTGCGAGTGGGAGCGATTTGAAAATTTTCCTGTCAAAGTAAAAGGAAAAGTGGGTGTTCGGGGCCTGCCTCAGGGGCCCCGAGGGTGGGATCGCTAATAAAGCACAAGCAACGTACTTCGCTATAGGCCGAAAAAGTGTGGAAAGTTTGGGGTCTGTAGCACAAAAACTGTAGGAGTAGCGTTTAGAAAAACGGGGGCGGAGAATAATAATAATAATACTAACAATAATAAGCTGAAATAATCGAATAACAATATGTTGGCTTTGACAAGCAAACATAATAATTTTGTCTTTGTCTGTTTTATAAAGGACAACAATTATGAATAAAAACGTTTTATAGACATTATGCAAAGACAGTGTTTGATGATAATAGTATAGTTTTTCTGAGATCAAGGATCCTAATACAGGACTATATATATTTCTATAGGGTAAAACAGCCTGTCCCTTTAAGGTATTATACTCAATCAAACATACAGTAAGGTAGCTGACTAAAAAAACTAATGTCACTTTGTATTTTATAAAACAGACAAAGACAGACTTACAGACATTTACCCTAGCCTGCCTATCATAAAATCTTATTATTATTTGTATTATTACATAGAACATTTAATGGACAACACAGAACAGTTCTCCCCTATGGCCGCCGAGCACCAGGTATATGCAGGACCAACAATCCATCAGACAGACAGATCATCAGCATACCTTAGCAAGGCAGCCTGGGTTTTAACCAGTTTTCCCAGAAGGGAAATTTCCCAGAAGGGAAATTGTCTGTTTAGTGTTCGGTATCTAGGAGGACCTGTGCACATAGATGATTATCATTAGGGAGACAACATTTTTTTTTTTTTTTTTTTTTTTATATGCCACCTAGCTCTCATCTCAATGATTAGGAAGGCTGCACAGTTTTTTTTTATTTTGCAATTTTTAAAGACTAACTTTATAATCTTTCTATTCTGTTTTGTCATATAAACTCATTTGCATACCATGGGACTATGGGAAAGCTATGCAAATCGTGTTTCAGTTTACAAACAAGGCAGATACTGCTATATTGCTCATTAGCATTTCTTGGTCATGTGTATGCAAATGAGATTTAAATGTTGGGAAATGTTTATGCAGCTCTCTTAGGCAGTGAGAGAGGAGTTAGGCTGGCATATAAAATTACAATTTTTGTCGCCCTAATGATAATGGTCTAGGGTCCAGGCCCCTCTAGATAGCCAACCAATGCTAAGCAATTTCTCTCCTTTTGGATTGAGAACTTATGTTTGAAAGCTCATGATTGTCATTGTAAGGTATGCTGACACCCTGTCTTATGGATAGATAGTCAGCCTGCACATACCTGGCTTTTGGCATGAATTGAGTGGTTTAAGTTAAATGTAAAAGAAAATGATTATTAATGATATATCATTTTCAGAAAGGACTTTTTTTTTGGTTTGAGGGTTGGGGTGGACAGAGGACACTAGGTAATACTCTCCCTGCTTTAACATTGTAGCTTTAGATTGAATTTACTATTCCTGGCTTTGGTAGGAAGATAAGCTGAATGTAAGAATGCAGGGCGAATCTTGTTCGCTGGCAGAAGCAAACGCGAACAAGCAATGTTCCCTTCCCAGGGAACTGTTCTCACGGATTGGGTTGACTGATTACTGGGAGGGGCTGGAGAAGATCCAGCAGTCACGGTCCATATCAGAACCAATGACAAAGTTAGAGGTAGGTGGAGCATCCTTAAAAATGATTTTAGGGATTTAGGTCACAAGCTTAGGGCAAGGACCTCAAAGGTAATGTTTTCCGAAATACTACCTGTACCACGAACCACACAAGAAAGGCAGCCAGAGATTAGGGAGGTTAACAAGTGGCTCAAGAACTGGTGTAGGAAGGAGGGGTTTGGTTTCCTGGAGAACGGGGCTGATTTCTCTGTCGGCTAGAGGCTCTATCGTAGGAATGGGCTGCACCTCAATGGGAAGGGGCAGCTGTGTTGGGAGAGAAGATGGCTAGAGGGTTGGACAAGAGTTTAAACTATGGAGTGGGGGGAGAGTAATTACTTTACTTTATAGGATGGTAAGATAAAGTGCAGACAGAGACCGGGGGCAAGGAAATGGGACTGTGGGGGGAATGGAAAGAGGGACTAGAACAGTTCAGAAGAAAAGATGTAGGGTAGTGATGATCGAGGTACCAAAGTATTCAGGTGTTCGGCCCGAACACATTGCTATATAAGTGTGCTCGGCCGAGCACCCGAGTTTAATGGAAGTCAATGGGAGACAAAAAGGCACCCCCTGCTCTGAAGAGGGGAGGGTGCCTGGTCCATTGGAAAAGGTCAGAAAGCGACAAACACCACAGAAATGGATCGGAAACAGCATGGGGACAATAACTGGATTCATCTTGGACTCCCAGGTCGCTGCTGAGAACCATGTTGTCCGAGTTGTACGCCCAAAACCCCCCCAAAAAATCAATTTCACAGGAAAAATTGTTAGGAAACATTCTTTCCTGTATATTCAATTGTATATAAAGTGAAAGTGTTGCCAAAAATTATAAGCAAGAGGCACTCCAAAACAGCCTGTATATCACATAAAGGAGGGCATCACTCACATTGTGGTACAATTATTCATGTAGTGGGACTCCTACACTCATAAAGCCTATGCACTAAGTGAAAAGGCTGCCAAAAATTACTAAGAAACGGCACTCCAGTGCACCCTTTATTACACATAAAGGAGGGCATCATACACACCCTTGAAAAATTATGATTGGTGGCCTGCTGGTGACCCTCAAAAACATTTGGAGCAAGGGCCTGCTGGTGAGTCTCTAAAACAATAGGGGCGAGGGCCTGCTGCTGAGCATTGCAAAAAATGATGGGCGAGTGCCTGGTGCTTACTTGCCCTGTAAAATATTGTACATGAGGGCCTACTGCTGAGCTGACCCTGTCAAATATTGTAGTTAAGGGCCTGCAGGTGAGCTGACCCTGTAAAATATTGTAGGTGAGGGCCTACAGGTGAAAATGACCCTGTAAAATATTGTAGGTGAGGGCCTGCAGGTGAGCTGACCCTATCAAATATTGTAGATGAGGACCTGCTGGTGACCTGACCCTCTCAAATATTGTAGATGAAGGCCTGCAGGTGAGCTAACCCTCCCTGAAGAGGGACATGAGGAGATCTTGTGCTCTGATTCCCAAACTCTTCAGCATCCATAGTCAGAAGAAGATGAGGTGGATGATGCAGATGAGACACAGTTGTCAATAAGTGAGGGTCTTGTTAGGTCATCAACACAAGTCAGAAGGATGACCCGAGTGATGAAGTCGAACAGGGGGTGGTGGACAATGACACCACTGACCCAACCTGGGAAGGTGGCAAGCCAAGCGAGGACAGCAGTACAGAAAGGGGAGGGGGGATCCACAGCACCACAACAGGCTGGAAGAGGCTGTGGGATGGCAAAAAGAAGAAGGCGGGTCACACCAAATAGGCCCATGTACAGATGTCCTTAACCCAGCCCTTTGAACGTAAGTGCAAATACTCAGCCACCCACCCACAATTTGGCCCTGGAAATGTTGCCATTTAGGTCTGTGGACACTGAGGCTTTCCTCAGCCTCATGGTGGCGGACACCCCAGCAGCCACTATTCTTCTTGGTGCGTCAGCCCCACATTACACCAGCAATTGTGTCCCGTAACATCACTCGTGCCCTGACCAAAACAGTCCACTTAACGACTGACACACGGACAAGTGCTTTTGGCCAGGGACGCTACATTTCCGTGATGGCACACTGGGTGAAGCTTGTCGAGGATGGTAGCTAGTTGTACCCTGGGATGGCACAGATGCTACCAATGCCAAGGATTGCGGGCCCATTCCATCACGATTTTCACCACCACCTACATTAGTTGCAGCAAACCCCCCTTCTCCTACTCCTACTCAACTTTCACCTCTGAATTCTCATCTTGCAGCACCAGTCAGCCATCAGTTAGTAGCTGGAAGCAGTGTAGCACGACAGTGGGGAAGCGGCAACAGGCCGTGCTGAAGCTCATTTGCTAGGTGACAAATGGCACACCACCGCAGAACTGTGGCAGGGTATAAGGGACCAGACTGAGCTCTGGCTCTCACCACTCAACCTACAACCAGGCATGGTTGGTTGTTGTGTATGATAATGGCGGTAACTTGTTGGCAGATTTGGCGCTTGGAAATCTCACACACATGGCAATCATACAGCATATATGTTCCATGCACAATAAAGATCCCAAACTTATACATTAATATAACTAAAAAAATAACACGCGAGTGGAGTTGAACCACTGGCATGGCCTGTTAATTAACTAATCAATAACCAAATAACCATAACATATTTTACAACCACAATAACAATATTAGTACCAACAATAATACAACCACAAACCATAATAATAATAATAATAGAACAGAGGCAGGACAACACTCTCCAAGGCCTGGAACAGATTCATGACACCCCGCCAGCACCCTCACCCTGATGTGCAACCTAGCGTCACAAGGCGGGAAAAATTTTGTAAGATGGTGAAGGAGTACATAGCAGACTGAGTCAGCGTCCTCAGCGATCCCTCTGTGCCTTACAACTATTGCTGGACACTTGGCACAAACTGCCACTGTACTCCTTAGAGGTTCTGGCCTGCCCTGCGACCAGCATTTTGTCAGAGCGGGTATTCAGTGTTGCTGGGGGCATAATAACTGATAAGCGCATACGTTTGTCAACTGAAGATGCTGACAGGTCGACTCTTATAAAAATGAACAAGGCCTGGATTGCCCCTGACTTCTCTGGCTGCTGGCATTACAGTGAGGGCAGTACTTACCTGCACCTTTATTGGCTGCTTAAAACCCATGAAATGTGCGGGCGAAGACTCGAGGATTCCAGTCGAGCACATGCGGAACTGCCATATGCCAAGCATAGCGATTCTCGAGCCAGACGGATATTCGGCTGAGCATGCTCGCTTATCACTATTAATTACATATTAATTTGTCACAAATCACTATGTGAAAAGCTCAGCAAGTCAAACCTATCAATCAATGAAATAAAAATAATATGCAGCTCCAATACATAGCCACAATAGTTTTACCGCTGCTGGTCCCAAGAGTGAAGTAGGCTCAATTCACAATGTCTATATGCGTTTCTCCAAAATTCTACTGGTTAATGGGATAATCTCTTTGGGCCGAACCTTCCAATTTTGTATATACAGGCAAAGCACCGGATTCTCCGCGGAACATTAAAAGCGCACCAATAGGGAAGCACTGTAAATACTCCTCACAGTCACATGCACTTTTCGCTGATATAATCACGAGCACAGGTGGAAAACAGGTACATCACACCAGTATGTCCATTTAAAATTCCTCCAATTTCCTCTCTTCACATGCAGCTCTGACATCCTGGACACTGAGGAGCAAAACGGCAGAAAATGCCCCATTTCGAAGAGTGGACAGGGTCATTCTGCTCTTCTCTTGATTGAAAAAAGACCTGCTGAAGGACCTGTGCTGAGTGTGATGACGTCACTGTGTGCTCCCAGCATGATCACATGTCATATGTCACCATGTGATCATGCTGGGAGCATGCGGTGATATCATCACACTCAGTGCATGTCCTTCAGCAGGTCTTTTTCAATCAAGAGAGGAACGATCTTCCTGTGCTTGAGCAAGTGGATGAGTTGAGTATTTGTTTTCTGTTCTTTTTAAGACAACTCCAGCCGCTATTTTAGGAAAAATGATTTGTTACAATGACAAGCAGGGAAATTTGGTTTTGTTTAGAATCAAATTTTTCATAATATTTGGACCAAATTCCACTTCGTATTCTTTGCTTTGCTCGACACTAATGATTATGCTATTGCATTCATCTATTTTACATAGGTCTATTTTATTTGTGACCTATTATCATTTGGTTATAATTGTTTGACATTGATAGTTAAATGAGTTGTCCAAGTTATTTTAATTGATGACTTATTCTGACACCCAGCACCCTCCGCTGTTTGAAGAGAAGGCGTATGCCGTGCCAGCACTGCCTTCTCTTCATTGTTTACTTGCTCGCCGTCACAACCACGGTGGTGAGCAGGAATAACTACACCTAAGCCATCCCATTCATTTCAATATGACGGCTCGTTCCTATATAAGTTAAAATTATCTTTACCACAATACAAAATGAAGCACATTTACTTACTATATACAGTATGCATAAATCGTTGTACAGAGAGACATAAGCAAGCCAGAGTTAATACCTATAAATTAGGACATATCATCTACTTTTCAAATAGCATAAAATACACTATATAAAAACCAATAAAAGAATGACATGTGACATTTTATCTGTAGAAGTTTCGATTATTTCATGCTTAAAGGGAGTCTGTCACCACTATATGACTATATACAATGCCAGGTTGGGCTGGGGCATGCACAATGCGATGCTCATTGTGGACACCGCATCGATTTAACAAGTGTGCATGCGCTGGTTCGGCGAAGCAGTGCGCAGGCACGGGATCTCAGCACTTGCGAGTGCTCATTTGCATATGAATTAAACATAGTTTTTCCTGCTTCTGCAAGTCTAAAAAAAATAACAAAGGTACCATTAGAATCATGTATAGGTGTGCTATAAGACAATGTAAGTGTTGTATATGCTCATATAATGGTGACATTATAATCTCTTGTAATCTCTGTGGATTAGAAAAACGTTCAGCTATAATTTCATTTTTCTGTAGCTGGGAAAGAAATATGGTAATCCAGAATTGATTCCAGGTTGATGAATTACTGGAAAATAGCTGATTGGCTATTAAAATATATATTTTAGAATCTGCAGGTCAAATAAAAAATAATTGAGTATTTCTTACATTTAGCTATCAATCTTAGGAAAGAGATCACTTTCAGATATAGCAGTCTTCACTTTGCCTTTTGCTTGTAAAAGTTTGCGAAACAGCATTTATTCTTAAGGTTAACATAAATAAGGTAAAGTGGTGGCAAGTCCATGACATTATCAGCAAAAGATTGAATATCAAATATAGAGCACTCATTTTATGGCCCAGTATACACCCTGCCTTCTGCATTTATTCAAATAACCAGTAATTTCACTGGGCCATTACATGCTGTTATAAGCTTTTAGTGCCACCTACAGGACATATTAGAATAGGGAAGTGTATATACTTCACAATAGCTCACCTATAGTTTGTCATTCAAAACCTACATGAAACTATATGAGGATTACAAAGTATATCCCAAAGATTGTGTTCAGCACACTGCAATTTGCATGCAATGCAGTACATTCATACATGTCCTAGTAGGGCTAGGAACGTGTATAATTATTAGACCGCATTAAGGCTTATCATTTCAGATTCCACACTGAAAACCAACAACAAGTACAGTACAGTCATTGAAATGAGAGCATGCTGGCAATTCACAAAACCACAGCAGACTTGTTGTGTTGCTGCAGATTTTATTTTTTGCATTCCAAAGATCTACGCTACCTGCACATGGCGGAGCCCACACAGAGATAAAGCATAAGGCAGGTGTGCACCAATGAGGCGAGGTGAGGCGGTTGCCTCAGGCAGCACCAGGTAGGGGCAAGAGGGGGGCAGCAGAAGTGGTTTATCTGTTTCTGCAGTATAGTATTGGGAAGCACCGTGGGCACAGTATGTGGGGCTGTATTACGCTATATGTTTTGTAGCTCTGTATGTAATGTTTTCCAAGTATGTCTTTAACAGTAGAGCTGGAGTGAAAGGGTTAGGTTAAGAAATTGGCATTGGGGGGTGGGGGGGCCTTTTCATTTGTCGCCTCAGGCAGCAGAAAGGCTAGATGCACCCTGGCGAGAGGGAAAGATTTGCAGCTGTTCTGTTTTCGATCTGCACCTGGTTTTAGCTCAAGATCACTGAAAGAAATCACTGATCAAACACTAATGTGTGAGAGTAGCCTTACAGCCTTAGCCTTACGCCTCACACCTGAGCTCACGTTGTTTTAAATTTTAGAATAAAATATGCATATGTGTTAGGGTGGGTTAACGCTAGCGTTAGGGATTCCGTTATGGCTTTCCGTTATAACATGGTTATAACGGAAAATAACGGAATGCCCAGACAGAATGCAAAACGGAAGCCGTTAAAAGGCATTCCGTTTGCTTTCCGTCCTAATAGAAGTCTATGGGTAAAACGTCTGGGTCCCGTTATGCAAGACGGAAAACAAAGTCCACAGGACTTTGTTTTCCATCTTGCATAACGGGAACCAGACTGATCCGTTCTTCTTCCCATAGACTTCCATTAGGACGGAAAGCAAACGGAATGCCTTTAAAGGCTTCCGTTTTGCATTCCGTCATAATTCAAGTCTATGGGCAGAAGAACGGATCTGTTCTTTCAACTTATGGATTCTGTTATTTTCCGTTAAAACCATGTTATAAGGGAAAGCCATAACGGAATCCCTAACGCTAGTGTGAACCCACCCTTAAGTGTATATGTACAAACAGCTTTCATTTTTGTGTTTAACAAGATCCAGCTGCAGGTCTTAAGGTACAGTCACACTGCAAAGTTGTGTTGCAGTCATGATGTCGTTATAGGAACCACAGCATCTCATTTCACAATAGAAGTCAATGGGAAAATAGTTTTCTGAGACAGACCTGGCACTTTCCCAGTTGTGATAACTGCATCTGTTGTATTTGCGGTGGACTGTGCATGAAACATGCGACTGCGGATTGCATTGGTCATACAGTTGATTGGTCACTGGTGGTATATGTTTAATATATTTTACCACATGTATCACTATTTGAAGTTAATCAGAATATTAACCCTTTCAGTACCAAGCCACTTTTCACCTTATATCCCAGGCCGATTTTCTGACACATGTTATTTTATGCGGCAATAACTTTGGAACTTTATTTATTTAAGTTTTACACAATAATATCATTTTTGAAACAAAACAAATCATGTTTTAATGTCTCCATTGTCTGAGAGCCATACTTTTTATTTTTATGGTTAATTGTCCTATTTAGGGGCTCATTTTTTGAGGGAAGAGATGGCGGTTTCATTGGTACTATTTTGGGAGGCATATGCCTTTTTGATCACTTGGTATTACACTTTTTGTGATGTAAGGTAACAAACAACGGCTTTTTTTAAACCATTTTTTATTTTTTTTTAACGGTATTTGTGTGAGGGGTTAGGTCATGTGATATTTTTAAAGAGCATATTTTTGCGGACGCGGCAATACCTAATATGTGTAGTGTATTTTATTTTTTTAATTTTTATTCAATGATATGTGTTTTTTATTTTTACTTTTTTTTCACTCTTTTTACATTTGTTTTGACCCAGACCCACCTAGTTCTTGAAGATCCAGTGGGTCTGATGTCTATATAATGCAGTACAGTACACTATATATTGTACTGTACTGTATTTTTTACTTTACACTAGACTTACATCACCATGGCAAGCAGGATGCCTCTGAAAGCGTCCTGCTGCCATGGTAACCATCACCCGCTGCAAGAACAGAGCAGCGGGTGATGGGGAGGGAGGGGAGCGATCCCATGAAGAATTGGGGGCTGAAAAGGCACAGCAGCCCCCGATGGGAGAGGGAGGGAGCTCCCTCCCTGTTAACCCCTTCCATACAGCGGTCCGTACGGACTGCGGTATGGAAGGGGTTAAACTGCTGACATCTGTACGACACAGATGTCAGCAGTTTATAGCAGAGGGTCAGCAATGTGCTGACCCTCTGCTATAACCTCTAGACACCAGGGAATTAGAAAGGAGGCGGGCAGGGGATCCTGCCTGCCCCACCGCCCGCAATCCCCCCCCCTCCCTGCACCACCCACGGGTACAGTAATATTGCGGGGTGCACGGGGGGTTAAAAATAATACATTTAGGGCACATCAGAGATTACAGAAAGCGCAGCAAACCGCAGGTCTGAATTGACCTGCAGTTTGCTGCGATCGCCGGTATGGGGGGGCCACATGACCCCCCTCCGGCATTGTGACAGGATGCCCGCTGAATGATTTCAGCGGACATCCGGTTCTTATTAACCCTTGCCATGCCGCAATATAGTTTTAAAGTTATGACGTACCAGTTTGTCATGGGTCCTTAAGGACTCAGTAAACATGTCGTACGGGTACGTCATAAGTCCTTAAGGGGTTAAGTAATACCTTATAAGATAATTATCAAACAGCGATCCCCAAATGTTGGCAACATTTTGTAACTGTCATTTTATCTTTTTATGACATTAGAAGGCTTAGAATTTTAGAAACCATTTTTAAAATTTTCAACAAAATTTCCCAAACCATTTTTTCAAGCACAAATTCAGTTATAAAGTGATTTTGAGGGGCTTACATGATGGAAACACCCATAAATGACCCTATTTTATAAACTACACCCCTCAAAATATTCAAAACTGATGTTACAAACTTTGCTAACCCTTAAGGTGTTTAACAATTAAAGGAAAATGGAGGTGAAATTTCAAAATTTCATTTTGAGTGTAGATTTGTTATGTTAATCAATTTTTTCTTGCAACACAGGAAGGGTTAAAAGCAAAATAAACCTCAATATACGTTACTCTGATTCTGCAGTTTACAGAAATACCCCATATGTGGTGGTAAACCTCTCTATGGGCATGTGGCAGTGGTCAGAAGGAAAGGAGCGCCATATGGTTTTTGGAGGCAGATTTTTCTAGAATAGTTTTTGGGCATCATTTTGTGTTTGAAGAGACCCCGACGTACCCCTACAGTGGAAACCCTCAAAAAGTGACCCCATTTTGGAAACTACACCCCTTAAAGAATATATTAAAGGGGGTACTGAGCACTTTGATCCCCTAAGCGTTTTACAGAATTTAGAAACACTTGGCTGTGAAAATGAAAAGTTTTAGTTCTACCAATAAAATGTTGCTTTAGCTCCAAATTTTTCATTTTCACAAGGGTTAACAGGAAAAAAGCACACATAATTTGTTACCCATTTTCTCCTAAGTATGTTAACACCCCATATGTGGTGGTTAACTGCTGTAGGGGTACATGGCAGGACTCAGAAAAGCAATATGGCATTTGCAGTGCAGATTTTGATAGATTACGGGTGCCATTGGTTTTTATTTTATGAGTCATTGTCTTATGTAGGGTCTCATTTTTTGCAGGATGAGATGTCTGTTTGATTGGTATAAACCAACAAAAAATGTGGTGATAAGAAAGCAGGATGCGCTCATACCCATATGCAGTTGTGCATTTCTATAGGGGAGCACATCCTGCACTTGTAGTCCGTTGCTAATGGCAATCACCAGCAAAAAATGCATACAATGGATGATGCCAGCAACGGACTACAAGTACCACAATGGACATCCTACATAAGATGAAATTTATGTGGATGTGGCAAAAATTCTGAACAAACACAGAACCGGAGATAGGTGCACACTGCCGTCACACTAAACCCTCACACTGATGTTAAAAATTGAGAAGTTAGTTCGAAATATCCTACTAGGAGGACATGTCTTAAGCCTCGGGCACCAGCGTCAAGGTCTCTCAAGTAGCCCAAGGGCCCTAACACTCACCTACCTGCGCCATATGGGCGATATCAGGGGCCAGTGGGCAATTACAGGAGCATTAGGACGACTCACAAACATCTCCTCTGTTACCTCCAGCATGTAGCCATGCTTGCAATGGGAGGTGGGAGGTGTCTATGAGCCCTACCCAAGACTGACTGATATAGCCCAAAGCCTAGCAGGTGCACCAAAATGTGACCTGAAGATGAGAAACAGGCACATTTAAATTGGAGTTTATACACCTCTGTACATATATATATACATATAAACCAACAAAAAATGTGGTGATAAGAAAGCAGGATGCGCTCATACCCATATGCAGTTGTGCATTTCTATAGGGAGCACATCCTGCACTTGTAGTCCGTTGCTAATGGCAATCACCAGCAAAAAATGCATACAATGGATGATGCCAGCAACGGACTACAAGTACCACAATGGACATCCTACATAAGATGAAATTTATGTGGATGTGGCAAAAATTCAGAACAAACACAGAACCAGAGATAGGTGCACACTGCCGTCACACTAAACCCTCACACTGATGTTAAAAATTGAGAAGTTAGTTCGACATATCCTACTAGGAGGACATGTCTTAAGCCTCGGGCACCAGCGTCAAGGTCTCTCAAGTAGCCCAAGGGCCCTAACACTCACCTACCTGCGCCATATGGGCGATATCAGGGGCCAGTGGGCAATTACAGGAGCATTAGGACGACTCACAAACATCTCCTCTGTTACCTCCAGCATGTAGCCATGCTTGCAATGGGAGGTGGGAGGTGTCTATGAGCCCTACCCAAGACTGACTGATATAGCCCAAAGCCTAGCAGGTGCACCCAAATGTGACCTGAAGATGAGAAACAGGCACATTTAAATTGGAGTTTATACACCTCCGTACATATATATATACATATAAACCAACAAAAAATGTGGTGATAAGAAAGCAGGATGCGCTCATACCCATATGCAGTTGTGCATTTCTATAGGGGAGCACATCCTGCACTTGTAGTCCGTTGCTAATGGCAATCACCAGCAAAAAATGCATACAATGGATGATGCCAGCAACGGACTACAAGTACCACAATGGACATCCTACATAAGATGAAATTTATGTGGATGTGGCAAAAATTCAGAACAAACACAGAACCGGAGATAGGTGCACACTGCCGTCACACTAAATCCTCACACTGATGTTAAAAATTGAGAAGTTAGTTCGAAATATCCTACTAGGAGGACATGTCTTAAGCCTCGGGCACCAGCGTCAAGGTCTCTCAAGTAGCCCAAGGGCCCTAACACTCACCTACCTGCGCCATATGGGCGATATCAGGGGCCAGTGGGCAATTACAGGAGCATTAGGACGACTCACAAACATCTCCTCTGTTACCTCCAGCATGTAGCCATGCTTGCAATGGGAGGTGGGAGGTGTCTATGAGCCCTACCCAAGACTGACTGATATAGCCCAAAGCCTAGCAGGTGCACCCAAATGTGACCTGAAGATGAGAAACAGGCACATTTAAATTGGAGTTTATACACCTCCGTACATATATATATACATATAAACCAACAAAAAATGTGGTGATAAGAAAGCAGGATGCGCTCATACCCATATGCAGTTGTGCATTTCTATAGGGGAGCACATCCTGCACTTGTAGTCCGTTGCTAATGGCAATCACCAGCAAAAAATGCATACAATGGATGATGCCAGCAACGGACTACAAGTACCACAATGGACATCCTACATAAGATGAAATTTGATTGGTACCATTTTGGGGTACATACGACTTTTTGATCACTTGGTATTACACTTTTTATGAGGCAAGGTGACAAAAAATGGCTGTTTTGGTGTTTTTTTTTTTTTTTTACAGCATTCACCTGAGGGCATATCGTGTGTTATTTTTATAGATCAGGTTGTAATGACCGAAGCGATACCAAATATGTCTATTATTTTTATTATTGTTAAGTTTTACATAGTAAAAGCATTTTTTAACAGAATAAAGTCTATATAAACAAAACTTCCAGCTCACCATAAATCCTTGGTGCACGGAGCAGACCGGATAAGTCCTCCACAAGGCTAAATGCAACCAAAAATTCTCCAGCATCCAATACGTAAAACTTTGGTTCATCTTCATTTTAATTCTGGTTAAAATACAACAGGTAGACATCACCACCCTCCAACACAGGTGGGGAGAGTGGCAGCAGCAGTTACAGTAGTGACCCATTTACACAGTACGGAGGGTGTCAGCAGCAGCAGCAGTAATACACATGACGTTATATAACATGTGCTTTTAAAGAGGACTTTTCACCTGAAAATGCAAGTTGAAATAAAGATATACCCTTACTTGCCGGCCCCCAGTGGTGCTTATTTAGTTGTTCTCAGAGCAGCGTGAATGCTCGCTGCAGGAATCCAAGATGGCGCCGGCTCAGGATGGATGAAATCGTTCCAGTTCTCGCGAATCTCGCGAGAACTGGAGCTTCTTCTCCCTGGCTAAGAGCAGAGCGCTCTGATTGGATGCACTCCGTACCAGGGAGAATAAAGACACGCCCGGGAGAACTTTTGCAGGCCCCCCCAGTTAAGCTGAATGGCTCATTAGCATGGAAGGCGGGAAATATTGCGGGGGGCACCGCGGACAAACGAGAGCACATAGTGAAAAAAGAACAACTAAATAAGCACCACCGGGGGCTGGCAAGTAAGGGTATATCTTTATTTCAACTTGCATTTTCAGGTTAAAGGTCCTTTTTAATACTGAGGCACAGTAACAGTATCCCTAACCGAACAGATTAATAGTGATGATCGAGCACCAAAGTATTCGGGTGTTGGGCCCGAACACATTGCTATATTCGTGTGCTCGGCCAAGCACGCGAGTTTAATGGAAGTCAATGGGAGACAACCAGGCACCCCCTGCTCTGAAGAGGGGAGAGTGCCTGGTCCATTGGAAAAGGTCAGAAAGTGACAGAAACACCACCGAAATGGATAGGGAACAGCATAAGGACGATGTCTGGATGCATCTTGGACTCCCAGGTCGCTGCTGAGAACCATGTTGTCCGAGTTGTACGCCACTTTTACAGACTGACAAAAATACGCACAAAACCCGCCCCAAAAAATCAATTTCGCAGGAAAAATTATTAGAAAACATTCTTTCCTGTATATTCAATTGTATATAAAGTTCAAGTGCTGCCAAAAAGTACAAGCAAGAGGCACTCCAAAACAGTCTGTATATCACATAAAGGAGGGCCTCATTCACATTGTGGTACAATTGTTCAGGTAGTGGGACTCCTACACTCATAAAGCCTATGCACTAAGTAAAAGGGCTGCCAAAAATTACAAGGAACCGGCACTCCGATACACCCTTTATTACACATAAAGGAGGGCATCATACACACCCTTGAAAAATTGTAATTGGTGGCCTGCTGGTGACCCTCAAAAATATTTGGAGCAAGGGCCTTCTGGTGACCCTCTAAAACATTAGGGGCGAGGGCCTGCAGGTGAGCTGATGCTCTAAAACATTATATGTGAGTGCATGCTGTTCAGCTGACGCTCTAAAACATTATATGCGAGTGCCTGCAGGTGAGATAATGCTCTAAAACATTATATGTGAGTGCATGCTGCTCAGCTGATGCTCTAAAACATTATATGCGAGTGCATGCTGTTCAAATGATGCTCTAAAACACATGAGAGTGTATGCTGTTCAACTGACCCTATAAAAAAAATATGAGTTGAGGGCTTGCAGTTGAGCTGACCCTATAAAAAAATTTGAGTTGAGGGCCTGCAGTTGAGCTGACCCTATAAAAAAAATTTGAGTGGAGGGAATATATACAATCTGGAGGAGAAGGAGGAGGAGCAGAAAACAATATTCAAACATATACTCAATTTTTGTGGTAGAAAAGGTGCATGGGAATACACTACAGTAGATTCAGTACATTATACTGTAAATAATAGATTGAAATTGCATTATGTTCATCATCAGCTCAGCTCTCCTCTGGTGGAGTTGAGAAGTCAGAGGCAATCCAGGCCTTGTTCATTTTTATCTGAGTCAACCTGTCAGCATTGCCAGTGGACAGGTGGATACACTTATCTGTTATAATACAACCTGCAGCACTAAAAACACGCCCAGCCAAACGCTGGTGGCAGGGCAGGCCAGCACCTCCAAGGCGTAGAGCGCAAGTTTGTGCCATGTGTCCAACTTGGACACCTAGTAGTTGTAAGGCATTGAGGGATCATTTAGGACGCTGACACTGTCTGCTATTTATTCCTTCACCATCTTCCAAAACTTTTCCCTCCTTGTACCGCTAGGCCACGCTTCAGGGTGAGGTTGCTGGTGGGGTGTCATGAAATTGTCCCATGCCTTGGTGACTGTTGCCCTGCCTTTGTTGGAACTGCTGGGTGTTCCTCTTGTCTCCCTTCCTCGGTTGCCTAAGGAAGTACAGACTCTGCCAGCCGCATTGTCAGATGGAAAATTTTGGAGCAATCTCTCAGCAAGTACTTTCTGTTAATGCACCGTTTTACTCATCCTCTCCACCACAGGAATGACAGATGAGAAGTTCTCTTTGTAGCGGGGGTCGAGAAGGATGAACACCCAGTAATCTGTGTTGTTATCTAAAATGCATATAACGCTCCCTACACTGTCTTTCCCTTCCTACGCTCTGCTCTCCCTGACTATGACTGTTTCGAGCACGTGTCATCGGGTGCTATATAACACCCGGTGACACGTTCTGGCCAGCCAATCACTGTAATGCCAGTAGCTAACATGGCCACGGCATTACTTACCTGCACGTTTATTGGCTGTTTACAAGGCGCCAAACATGCAGGGAGGAGACTCAAGCATTGCGCTTGAGCACATGTGGTATTTGGCCGAGTACCGCCATGTGCCGAGCATAGCGATGCTCGTGCCGAACCGGTATTCGGCCGAGCATGCTCGCTCATCATTACAGATTAACTATGAATGTCGGTGCACTACACAGTGATGCACATGGTGACACATTCTCCCTGCACTCTCCTTCTACAATATTGTCCTATTAACAGTTTGCAGCACCACTGTCCCTAGCGCATGAGCGCATGTCACGTCTCTCCCTATGCTAGCTCACATTCTAACTTGTGCAGATTATTGGGTGGCCACTCTGCTGGATCCCCGTTAAAAGGACAATGTGCCATCCTTAATTCCATCACTGAAGCGTTATCAGAAGAAGCCAACACTGGCAGACACGCTGCTGATGGCATTCACACCTGACACCGGGGGCTCAGTGGAAGCACAAGGCTAAAGGAGAGGAGGAAGAGGAAGAAGTCACCAACGCAGCTGGGTCACCGCCCGCACCTCAGAAGGCAGGGTTAGCATGGCCAAAATGTGGAAAAGCTTTGTCAGCACGCCACAACAACCAGCACCACCAGCAGATATGGAACATCTTAGCAAGAGGCAGCATTTCAGCAAAATGGTGGAATAGTATCTGTGCACACGCCTACACGTACTGACTGATGGGTGTGCCCAGGGTCGTAGCTACAGGGGAAACAGGAAAAGCAGCTGCTTTGGGGCCCTGACCCAGAAGGGGCTCATCCAGAAGACTTTGTCAGGGCCCCCTCAACAGTATTATACAATTAAATTATATACAGTGGCAGTATAGACAGTGTAGAAAATGGATGGAACAGCTGCGGGCCTGGTCTGAGAGAGCGATCTTTAGTAGCCACATGAATGGGATCAATATGAAAGGAAGGGGATTGCGAAAAAAAGTACTGGTGGAGGGGGGCCACATTCAAAAAAATTTGCTGTTGGGCCCAGTCATTTCTAGCTACGCCACTGGGTCTGCCGCATTTAACTTCTGGGTCTCCAAATTAGGGACATGGCCTCAGCTTGACCTTTACGCCTTGGAGGTGCTGGCCTGCCCTGCAGCCAGTGTATTGTTTGAACGTGTGTTTAGCACGGCTGGGGATGTTATCACAAAAAGGCGCAGCCGCCTTTCCACAGCCAACGCGGACAATCTCATGTTCATTAAAAAGAACCAGGCATGGATCCCACAGGACTTGTTCGTACCTTATGCAGAATAGACATGTATACCGGCCTCACCTAACCATTGTTATACTACAGTGCACCTACTCTGTTTTCTGTTTTATATTTCCAAATGTTTTGGGGTCTACTCAAATTTATAAAAAAAAAAAAAAGAAAGAAAATAAAAAAAAATGTTGTTGGCGACTACCTTTGGCTTCACAGCCAAAAAAGGCTTCATGTCGGGAAACAATGTAACCGCCAATTATAATGAATTAAGTTCCCTGTCTGTTATGCAGTGCAGGGTACTTTGAAAGAAAGAAGGGGTACAGATCACCCAACAATCTGAAGAACACCTAATTTACAGAATATATTTCCTAGTCAGGTATGTAGTGTGAGGGTACTTTATGGCCCAAGAATGTAACAATTTTTAGAAAGTTACCTCCCTGTCACCTATGCAGAGCAGGGTTTGTATACAGCAAAAATTGTAAAATATCATCCACCAATGTAACAGACTAGATGGGCCAAATGGTTCTCATCTGTCTACAAATTCTATATTTCTATGTTACCTCCTTGTCACCTATGCAGAGCAGGGGTTTGTATATGGCAAAACTGGGTTAATGTCACCCAAGAATGTAACAGACGATTTTTACAAATTTACCCCCCTGTCACCTATGCAGAGCAGGGGTTTGTATATGGCAAAAATGGTAAAATGTCCCCAAGAATGTAACAGACGATTTTTAGAAATTTACCTCCCTGTCACTTATGCAGAGCAGGGGTTTGTATACAGCAAAACTGGGTTAATGTCACCCAAAAATGTAACAGACAATTTTTAGAAATTCACCTCCCTGTCACCTATGCAGAGCAGGGGTTTGTATATGGCAAAAATGGGTTAATGTCACCCAAGATTGTAACAGACGATTTTTACAAATTTACCCCCCTGTCACCTATGCAGAGCAGGAGTTTGTATATGGCAAAAATGTCACCCAAGAATGTAAGACGATTTTTAGAAATTTACCTCCCTGTCACTTATGCAGAGCAGGGGTTTGTATACAGCAAAACTGGGTTTATGTCACCCAAGAATGTAACAGACGATTTTTAGAAATTCACCTCCCTGTCACCTATGCAGAGCAGGGGTTTGTATACGGCAAAAATTGTAAAATGTCTTCCACCAATGTAACAGACTATTTTTTAAAATTTACCTCCCTGTCACCTATGCAGAGCAGGGGTTTGTATATGGCAAAACTGGGTTAATGTCACCCAAGAATGTAACAGACAATTTTTACAAATTTACCCCCCTGTCACCTATGCAGAGCAGGGGTTTGTATACGGCAAAAATTGTAAATGTCACCCACCAATGGAACAAACGATTTTTAAAAATTTACCTCCCTGTCACCTATGCAGAGCAGGGGTTTGTATATAGTAAAACTGGGTTAATGTCACCCAAGAATGTAGCAGACGATTTTTTTTAAATTTATCTCCCTGTCACCTATGCAGAGCAGCGGTTTGTTTACGGCAAAAATGGTAAATGTCACCCACCAATTAAACAGACGATTTTTTACAAATTTATGTCTCTGTCACCTATCTAGCAAAAAAAGTGTGTTTTTTATAGCACCAATGTAAATGCAGTATGCTACGGTTATATTGGACTGTCAGAAATGCAGCGTAGCATGCAAATTTGCTATCTAGCACAAAATAATTTGCTTTTTTATAGCATCAATGTAACTGCAGTGTGTAATGGTTTAATTGGACTGTCAGAAATGCAGCATAGACCGTACATTTACTATCTAGCAAAAAAAGTGTGTTTTATAATATCAGCAAGGTAACTGCAGTATTTAACGGTTTTATTGGACTGTCAGATATGCAGTGCCTGTTGCATACAGATAAAAAAATCGCTTTAGGTCACAAAAATATGTGAATAATTTTTACTGCCAATTATGCACTGCAGGCCGCAGGGGTACTTGACCGGCCAAAAAAGGGAATTTGTCCTCCGCTGAGCTACCAGAACAGAATCAAAGAAATGTCCCTGGCACACATGCAGTTCACATGCAGTTGCAAGTGCACTGCAGTTGCAAAAATGGCCACCGACGCCCACTGAACTAGCAGATGGATTAAAAGTTATTTTTCAGTGTCACTAGGCTCAGGGCTGGGTACAAAAATGTAGCTTAGCACCCTCAATAATCGCTGTAGTTTGAAGATTGAACATAGTGATGATCGAACACCCCGATGCTCGGGTGCTCGGGTGCTCTGCCCGAGCACATCGGGATGCTCGGGGGCTATACTAGTGTGGCCAGACGTCCGGTTTTCTGGCTCCCTGTCCTCCACCTGGCAAAGGACCTGGACAGTTGCAGGGATGTCCTCCTTTTCAGTTGCCCACGCTCCGACAGCAGCATTGCGCTGTCTCAGCATGAGCTGCAGCAACATAATAACTGACTGACTGAGGCTTCTCTCACCCCCATTCAGTCAGTAGCGCCTGCAGACATGGCTCTCTATGGCTGATCATCCGCCTGTTCTTATTCAGACTGCTGTATAATAATAAATATATCTGACCCTTTTAATAAAACTATGACTCATTCAAAGAGCTGTAAATCCTATTTGTAACAGAGCAGATCTGTGCCCTTGTCCGTAGGTAGCATCACAGAGCTGAAAAAAAAGATTGAACTAGATGAACTTAAGGCCCCTTTCACACGGGCGAGTTTTCCGCGCGGGTGCAATGCGTGAGGAGGACGCATTGCACCCGCACTGAATCCGGACCCATTCATTTCTATGGGGCTGTGAGCGGTGATTTTCACGCATCACTTCTGCATTGCGTGAAAATCGCAGCATGCTCTATATTGTGCGTTTTTCACGTTGATAGAAGTGAATGGGGCTGCGGGAAAATCGTAAGCATCCGCAAGCAAGTGCGGATTCAGTGCGATTTTCCCGCATGTTTGCTTAGCAACGGGACAAGATCTTTATTATTTTCCCTTATAACATGGTTATAAGGGAAAATAATAGCATTCTTAACCACTTCAGCCCCCCTAGCTTAAACACCCTTAAAGACCAGGCCACTTTTTACAATTCCGCACTACAATACTTTACCCGTTTATTGCTCCGTCATGCAACTTACCACCCAAATGAATTTTACCTCCTTTTCTTCTCACTAATAGAGCTTTCATTTGGTGGTATTTCATTGCTTCTGACATTTGTACTTTTTTTGCTATTAATCAAAAATTACCGAAATTTTTACAAAAAAATGACATTTTTCACTTTCTGTTGTAAATTTTTTTAAAAAAAACTACATTTCTATATAAATTTTTCTCTAAATTTATTGTTCTACATGTCTTTGATAAAAAAAAAGTCCAATAAGTGTATATTTATTGGTTTGGGTAAAAGTTATAGCGTTTACAAACTATGGTGCAAAAAGTGAATTTCGGCATTTTGAAGCAGCTCTGACTTTCTGAGCGCCTGTCATGTTTCTTCAGGTGCTAGAATGTCAGGATGGTATAAATACCCCCAAATCACACCATTTTAGAAAGAAGACACCCCAAAGTATTCGCGGGGGGCATGGTGAGTTCATGTATCATTTCATTTTTTTCACAAGTTAGCGGAAAATGACACTTTCTGAGAAAAATAAATAAATAAAAAGTTTCAATTTCTGCTAACTTCTGGCAAAAAAAAAGAAATCTCAGACGGACTCACTATGCCCTTCAGTGAATACCTCGGGGTGTCTACTTTCCGAAAAGGGGTCATTTGTGGGGTGTGTTTACTGTTCTGGCATTTTGGGCGGGGCTAAATTGTGAGTCGCCATGTAAAATCTAAAGGTACTCGTTGAATTTGGGCCCTTTGCGCATTCAGGCTGCAAAGTGTCACATGTGGTATCGCCGTACTCAGAGAAGTAGGGCAATGTGTTTGGGGTGTATTTTACATATACCCATGTTGGGTGAGAGAAATATCTCTGTAAACTGACAACTTTGTATAAAATTTTTAAAAGTTGTCGTTTACAGAGATATTTTTCACACACAGTATAGGTATATATAAAAATACACCCCAAAACACATTGCCCTACTTCTCCTGAGTACGGCGATACCACATGTGTGCCACTTTTTGCAGCCTGGGTGCGCAAAGGGCCCTAAAACCAATGAGTACCTTTAGGATTTCACAGGGCATTTTTACGCATTTGGATTCCAGACTTCTTCTCACGCTTTAGGGGCCCCTAAAATGCCAGGACAGTATAAATACCCCACATGTGACCCCATTTTGGAAAGAAGACACCCCAAGGTATTCTGTGAGGGTATGGTGAGTTCATGTAAAATTTTATTTTTGTCACAAGTTAGTGGAATATGAGACTTTGTAAAAACAAAATAAAAAAAATAAAAAACTATTTCCGCTGACTTGTGGCAAAAATAAAAATTCTGTGGACTCACCATGCCCCTCACGGAATACCTTGGGGTGTCTTCTTTCCAAAATGGGGTCACATGTGGGGTATTTATACTCACCTGGCATTTTAGGGGCCCCTAAAGTGTGAGAATCCAAATGCATAAAATGCCCTGTGAAATCCTAAAGGTACTCATTGGTTTTAGGGCCCTTTGCGCATCTTGGCTGCAAAGTGTCACTCATGTGGTATCGCCGCACTCAGGAGAAGTAGGGCAATGTGTTTAGGGTGTATTTACATATACCCATGCTGCGTGTGAGAAATATCGCTGTAAACGACAACTTTTACATTTTTTTATTCAAAGTTGTCAGTTTACAGAGATATTTCTCTCACCCAGCATGGGTATATGTAAAATACACCCCAAAACACATCGCCCTACTTCTCCTGAGTACGGCGATACCACATGTGTGACACTTTTTGCAGCCAAGATGCGCAAAGGGCCCAAATTCCAATGAGTACCTTTTAGGAGGGCATTTTTACGCATTTTCTTCTCACGCTTAGGGCCCTTAAAATGCCAGGGCAGTATAAATACCCCACATGTGACCTCATTTTAGAAAGAAGACACCCTAAGGTATTCCATGAGGGGCATGGCGAGTTCATAGAATATTTTTTTTTGGCACAAGTTAGTGGAAATTGATTTTTATTGTTTTTCTCACAAAGTCTCCCTTTCTGCTAACTTTTGACAAAAAGTTTAATTTTTCATGAACTCATTATGCCCCTCAGCGAATACCTTGGGGTGTCTTCTTTCCAAAATGGGGTGACATGTGGGTATTTATACTGCCCTGGCATTTTAGGGGCCCTAAAGCGTGAGAAGAAAAATGCGTAAAAATACTCTTCCTAAAAGGTACTCGTTGAATTTGGCCTTTGTGCATTTGGCTGCAAAGTAACATCATGTGGTACGCCGATCAGGAGAAGTAGGCGATGTAGTTTAGGTGTATTTTACATATACTCATGCTGGGTGAGAGAAATATCTCTGTATATTGACAACTTTGAATAAAAAATGTAAAAAGTTGTCGCTTACAGCGATATTTCTCACACCCAGTATGGGTATATGTAAAAATACACCCCAAAACACATTGCCCTACTTCTCCTGAGTACGGCGATACCACATGAGTGACACTTTTTTGCAGCCAAGATGCGCAAAGGGGCCCTAAAACCAATGAGTACCTTTAGGATTTTACAGGCCATTTTTACGCATTTGGATTCTCAGGCTTTAGCACTCCTAAAATGCCAGGGCAGTATAAATACCCCACATGTGACCCCATTGTGGAAAGAAGACACCCCAAGGTATTCCGTGAGGGGCATGGCGAGTTCACAGAAAAAAAAAAATTTGGCACAAGTTAGCGGAAATTTTTTTTTTTTTTTTTTTTTTTTTACAGTCTCATATTCCACTAACTTGTGACAAAAAATAAAATTTTGCATGAACTCACCATACCCCTCACGGAATACCTTGGGGTGTCTTCTTTCTAAAATGGGGTCACATGTGGGGTTTTTGTACTGCTCTGGCATTTGAGGGTCTCCGCAATCATTACACGTATGGCCAGCATTAGGAGTTTCTGCGATTCTCCGTATATTGAGCATACGGGTAATGAGATTTTTTTCCGCTCAGCCTCTGCGCTGAAAAAAAAAAATGAACGGCACAGATTTCTTCATTCGCATCGATCAATGTGGATGAATAAATCTCTGCCAAAATCAGTGACTGCGGTGCGGTGGGCTGGGCGCTAGCTACCTAACAAGTAGCTAACTAACTGGTGGTGATAGGGGACCCTTATGCCCCATTCACACGTCCGCAATTCTGTTTGCGGAACGGAATTGCGGACCCATTCATTTCTATGGGGACAGACTTTGTCCCGCTCGGATCCGGAATTACGGATCCGCGCTCCGGGTCTGCACTTCCGTTCCGCAAAAATATAGAACATGTCCTATTCTTGTCCGCACTGCGGACAAGAAAAAGCATTTTCTATATAGTTCTGGCAATGTGCGGATCTGCAAAATGCGGAAAGCACATTGCCGGTGTCCGTGTTTTGAGGATCTGCGGATCGGATCCGCGGATCGGATCCGCGGATCGGATCCGCGGATCCGCGGATCCACGGATCTGTGAATCCACGGATCCGCAAAACACATATGGACGTCTGAATGGAGCCTTACAAGGGGTGTGATCAATGACAGGGGGTGATCAGGGGTCTAGATGGGGTGATCAAGGGGTTAATAGGTGAGGGGGTGGGGGGTTAGTGTAGTGTTTGGTGCAACTTTATTGTAGTTACCTGGTCCTCTGGTGGTCGATCCCAGAAAATGGGACCACCAGAGGACCAGGTAGCAGCTATATCAGACGCTGTTCATAAAACAGCGCCTGATATAGCTGTTTGATGCGATTTATATCGCATCTACAGCCTGCCAGCGATTGATCATCGCTGGCAGGCTGTAGTACAACTCTTCAGACGCCAGACGCTGTGAACGCGCGCACGCCGCGTGCGTTCACAGGAAGTCTCGCGCTCGCGAGATGACGCCCGGCGCGTCCGATCAGAAGAACAGGACCGCCCGCAGGACGCAATCCTGCGCACGGCGGTCCTGAAGCGGTTAATAAAGAATGCTTAGTAAAATGAAGATGAAGGGTTAGAATAATAAAAGTTAACTCATCTTAGCCACTTGATCGCGTAGTTGCGATCTGTCTTCTCTTTTCATCATCAGCTAACATCAAAGGACCTGTGATGACGTCACATCACATGATTCAATCACATGGTCCATCACCATGGTAAGATGGACCATGTGATTGGACCATGTGATGTGACGTCATCACAGGTCCTTTAGTTGTTAGCTGATGCTGGAAAAGAGAAGACAGATCGCAACTACGCGATCAAGTGGCTAAGGTAAGTTAACTTTTATTATTTTTAACCCCTTTATCTTAATTTTACTAAGTATTCTTTATTAAGAATGCTATTATTTTCCCTTATAACCATGTGATAAGGGAAAATAATAAATTCTCCAGAATACTCTACCTGAAACCGGACTTCAGTGATGAAGTCCGGCTTCGGGTCTGGGTACCAAATAGGGCGATTTTTCACACGCGCGTGCAAAACGCATTACAAACATTTGCACCCGCGCGGAAAAATCTCTTATCCGACCGTCAAACATGACGCCCGTGTGAAAGAGGCCTAAAGGGGTTCTCCGGGAATTAAAAAAATGAGAATACTTAAAAAGGACCTTTCACCAGTTTAGAAAATAAAAACTAACTATATTTGTGGGCAGAGCGGCGCCCAGGGGTCCCCCTGCACTTACTAGTATGTTTGGGCGCCGCTCTGTTCGCCCGATATGTGCCCAAACTAAAAATATCTGTGACATCCAGTGTACTTTTTCTGTAGACTCTGCGGACAGCAACATTATATGCGCTACATCATTTGTTTAACGTGTGCACATACTAAAAATATCTGTGACCTCCAGTGTAATTTTTCCGTAGATACTGCGGAACAGCGACATTATCTGCACTACATCTCCTGTATAACGTTTCCACATCCCAAATATCTGTGCCATTGACTGTAATTTTTTCTTAGCCACTGGTGACAGCAGCGCCATTACCTGTGGTACCTCTCCTGTATAACGTTTCCGCATACACTTAAAAAAACTGCACTATTGTACGTGTGACGTACTTATTGTCAGTCAGTAAAATTGGCGTACTACTCGGACAACATCGTTCCCAACAGCGACCTGGGAGTCCAAAATGCATCCAGACATCCTACCCATGTTGTTCCCGAACCATTTCAGTTGTGTTTCCATCAATTTCTGACCTTTTCATGTGAACCAGACACCCTCCCCTCTTCAGAGCAGGGGGTGCCTGGTTTAATGCTCGGGTTCTCCCATTGACTTCCATTATGTTCGGGTGCTCGGTAGAGCACCCGAACATCCCAAAGTGTTTTACTCGAGCACCTGAGCCCTTTGGTGCTCGATCAACACAAGAGATAATGAGACATGAGAGGAGGGTGAGGTGTGGATAATAAGCAGCAGCACTTGTTTACAGTCTCCATTACCACAGCCTCATATTACCACAGTCTGTCCTGTCCGTCCTCTCTGTACATCTCCTCAACTAAATTCCCCAGAGATTCAGCTATTCTTATCATCTGTTTTCAGAATCATAATCCCTGACAAGTAGGAGAGGAGGAGGAGCAGCTCTTTACCTCAGTGTTGTGAAGTAACTTGTCCAGGACAGGTTTTGTGTGTACTAATAGGGCGGCGTTCATTTTGTTTCCCCTGATTGCTCCCCAGACAAAACAAGCCATTATAAATAATAAATGGTATTTGCGAATATATTTAAAAATAAAGTAATATTTAAGTATTTTCATTTTCTTAATTCCCAGAGAACCCCTTTAACAAACGAATCCTTTAAACTATTCTTACAGGGGAACTAGATCAGAATGAACTAATCCCCCAAATGAACCAGATTTCCCATCGCTAGCTCACAGGACAATGGCGAAGACTGCGTGGGATGAGGGTTTTATAAGGCTGTGACATCACAGTGGATGGCTACCTGCAGAATGGTTGGCTGCAGGGAATTATGGGTGATCTCGCTTTGACTGGACTCTTACTTTCACTTTTTAACATGTGCAGCCGCCATTTTTGGAAAAACTGATTAGTTACCACAAAGCGCAAGGAAATTCGGCCTTGTTGCGAATTGAAGTTTTCCTAAACTTCAGACCAAATTCCGCTTTGGATGCTTCGATTTGCTCAACAGTAGTTATTAGAAGTAAGCAAATCAAAGTTGACGAAATGGAATTCAATCCGAATTTAAGGAATTATTCAATTTGCATCAAATCCGAATTTGCTCACGCTACGGGTAACGATTACGAATCACATTTTTTCGTAAACTGGCTGCTGCATGGGTGAGGACATGGAGAAAGGAACTCTGGGAAGGGATCACCCATAATGCCATGCATGCAGCCAATCAGCAGCCAACCAGTCCTGTGATGTCACAGCCCTATAAATAGTGTCAGCCATCTTAGATTCTGCCATTTACCAGTATACTTAGTGCGGGAGGGACATCTGCAGGCACTAGGGAGAGTGATAGGAAAGACTTGATTGTGGTGAAAAAATGAATTATAATTGCAGGGAAAGGATAGGGAGTAATCGTTCCACAGTATTTATGTAGAACAGGATTCAGTAGGGGAGGTTACAGAATGGGTAATAGGAATTACCAGATTGCCATTATACAGCTCTGTCATTCCAGCAAACTGTTCTTGTTATCGGGGTGTTTGATACAGCCATTAACAGGGTTTATTACAAGGAAATATTTCTACAGTATGTCTTATTTGACATTGTGCGGTGCAGTTATATGTTGTAAAGCCATTTTTGCCATGTATTAGTGGCAAAAGAAAAATGTATTTGCCCTTGTGCGGTGCAGTGATATACAGTTGTGTTTAAAATTATTCAACCCCCACTGAAATTGAGTGTTTTGGCCAGTTTGACATTGATTTTGATAATTTCAGTCATCTTGTTTACAATTAAATCAAAGAGGCACTTGTAAGTCAGACAAATATAACATAACATTTATAATGAAATAACCACAAATGTCTTTTCTGTGCTGACATCATTATCAGTTTTATTCAACCCCAAGTGACATTTAAGCTTAGTACTTAGTACAACATCCTTTTCCAGTTATAACAGCTTTTAAACGTGAAGCATAGCTTGACACAAGTGTCTTGCAGCGATCTACGGGTATCTTCGCTCATTCTTCATGGGCAAAAGCCTCCAGTTCAGTCGCATTCTTAGGGTCCTTTCACACTTGCGTTCTGAGGATCCGGCAGGCACTTCCGTCCTGCCGGATCCGTCAGAACGCAAGTCACCTGAAGCATTAGAAGACTGATCAGGATCCTGATCAGTCTTCGAATTGCTTTCAGGTTACTATGGCAGCCAGGACGCTACTAGCGTCCTGGTTGCCATAGTAGGAGCGGGGAGCGGGGGAGCGGCATACTTACATTCCGTGCGGCCCCGGGCGCCTGAATGACGCCAGAGCGCTCATGCGCATGGATCACGTGATCCATGCGATCACGTGATCCATGCACTGGGGCGCCCTGACGTCATCCTGAGCGTCCCGGGAGCCGCACGGAATGTAGTATGCCGCTCCCCGCTCCCTGTTACATTTTACCATGGTAACCAGGACTTTAGCGTCCTGGCTGCCATGGTAACCAGTCAGAAAAAGCTAAATGTCGGATCCGGCAATGCGCCGAAACGACGCTTAGCTTAAGGTCGGATCCGATTAATGCCTTTCAATGGGCATTAATTCCGATCCGCCTTGCGGCAAGTGTTCCGGATTTTTGGACGGAACAAAAAGCGCAGCATGCTGCGGTATTTGCTGCGTCCAAAAAACGTTCCGGTCCTGAACTGAAGTCATCCTGATGCATCCTGAACGGATTTCTCTCCATTCAGAATGCATGGGGATGATCCTGATCAGGATTTTTCCGGCATAGAGACCCGACGACGGATCTCTATGCCGGAAAAGAAGAACGCAGGTGTGAAAGGGGCCTTAGGCTTGCGCGCTGCAACTGCTTTCTTTCCCACCAGAGGTTCTCAATCGGATTTAAGTCTGGTGACTGCGATGGCAACTTCAAAATGTTCCAGCCTTTAATCTGCAACCATGCTCTAGTGGACTTGGAGGTATGCTTGGGATTATTGTCTTGTTGAAAGGTCCAACGTCTCCCAAGCCTCAGGTTTGTGACGGACTGCATCACATTTTCATCCAATATCTTCTGGTACTGAAGAGAATTCATGGTACCTTGCACACGCTGAAGCTTCCCTGTACCTGTAGAAGCAAAACAGCCCCAAAGCATGATTGACCCCCCGCCATGCTTCACAGTAGGCAAGGTGTTCTTTTCTTCATAGGCCTTGTTCTTCCTCCTCCAAACATAGCGTTGATCCATGGGCCCAAACAGTTCTAATTTTGTTTTATCAGTCCACAGAACACTATCACAAAACTTTTGTGGTTTGTCCCCATGACTTTTGACATACTGCAGTCGACTCTTCTTATTCTTTGGAGACAGCAAGAGGGTGCGCCTGGGAGTTCTGGCATGGAGGCCTTCATTACGCAGTGTGCGCCTTATTGTCTGAGCTGAAACTTCAGTACCCGCATATGACAAATCTTTTTTCAGTTCCTCAGCAGTCACACGGGGAATTTTCTCCACTTTGCGCTTCAGGTAGTGCACAGCAGTCAAAGTCAGCATCTTCTTTCTGCCACGACCAGGTAGCGTTTCAACAGTGCCCTTTGCCTTGAATTTGCGAATGTTGCTTCCTATGGTGTCTCTTGGTATGTTTAACATCTTTGCAATCTTCTTATAGCCATTGCCCTTCCTGTGAAGAGAAATCACCTCTTCTCTTGTCTTCCTGGACCATTTTCTTGATTTCACCATGTTTGTAAACACATCAGTAAATGTCTAGAAGGAGCTGAGTATCACAGTCATTTTACATCTGCCTAATTGGTGCTTATTATGCTTGATTGCTGCTTCTTGACATCCACAGGTGTTTTCAATACCTGATCGAAAACACTTGAATGAACCTCTGTTCTTAAGAGTGGTAGTCTTTAAGGGATTGAATAATTGTGTCAATGAAGAAATCACAAAAAAAATATTTAATACTGTATTACAAAAACAATTGATGTCATTTTAGTTGCATTTGGTTCTTTAAAAAGTCCTTGTAAGATTTCATTCTGAACACAATTAAAAATGTACACTAAATTCCCTAAAACCCTTTACAGCATTGGGGGTTGAATAATTTTGAACACAACTGTATTCTAAAGCACAGTTTAGCGTGTATTAGTGGTGAAACAAAAATATATTCGCCATTCAGCGTTGCACTTATCTGTTGAAAAGCCATTTGTGTTGTGTAAAAGTTGAAAGAAATTAGGGCCTAATTCTTGTTCAGCGGTGCAATGATATGTTCTAAAGCCCTGTTTGCCTTGTATTAGTGGCAAAACAAAAATATATTCGCCTTTCAGCGTTGCATATATCTTTTGAAAAGCCTTTTGTGTTGTGTAAAAGTAGAAAAAAAATTAGGGCCTAATTGCTGTTCAGCCCTGTTTGCTGTGTATTGGTGGCGAAATGAAAAATATTTGATCTAACATTTGATGATTTGATCTAACAGTATGTCAGACAGAGAAATGCCAGGCCTTGCACAGGGGAGTGTTAGAGGCCTAAATGTTTCTGGCGCAGCTACAGGTCACAGCAGGGTAAGGGGGCGTGGCAGCAGGGGTCACAGCTCCCGGTGTCATCTAGCAGTCGTGTCTTGACCAGCAACCGAGCAGTTCTTGAATGGTTGACTCGATCTTCGACTTTGTCACAAGTGATATCAGACACCCCCAGCCAAGAGTCAGTAGGTTAGCCAGACACAACCCTTAGTTGGCATGGCCCGGGAGCAGACCCTGTGCCCTCACCTGCCCTCAACCTGCCTCTGTCCTTTTCTGTTCCCTCAGCCAGAGAAGGATTATATGCTGTGGGCTCAGCCCCACTATACAGCGAGGACGAGCTACTAGAGGACAGTCAGCATCTACTGGCCAGCCAAGATGTGGAGGAGACATCCGCCGCTTCCTCCACTAGGCATGCAAGTAGTGATGAGGAGAGTGGCGTGGGATCTGGTGTTGCGAGCGGTGAGGCTTCTGACCCAAAGACTGTTAAGGAGGACATCAGTGACATGCAGACAGTACTCGATGATGATGATGTAGCTGATCGTACTTGGGAGCTGGGCAAATTAGGGGCTTCATCATCATCGGGAGAAGAGGGTAGCAGCTTGCCCGTGAGGCAGTGGCAGAGCCAGCAAGTCGCTAGCATGGCCTGGAGTCAGCAGGGTGGCAGCAGTGGGAGGTCGGTAGCCAAACGTGCCCGGGGTAAACCACCCGCTTCGCAGAAGCCTACCTGCCTGGAGTGCATGGGTTCACGGAAGCAGTGGTGGTAGCAGCCAGTCAGTGCGTAGTGATTGGGCTAAAATCCCCTACGTGGCGTTGTGGCAATTTTTTGCTAAGCCGCTGGAGGGGGTAAACATGGCCATATGTAAAATCTGTGGGCATAAGGTAAAGCGTGGCTAGGGTGGCAATGTTGGCACCGCGGCCCTGCATCAACATATGCAGCATCACCATAAAGTGGCCTCGGAGAACTATGGCTCCGATGTGGTGGTCCAGCCTTTTTCAGCAACTGCTGCATCACCCAGTGGCACGCACCTGGCTTCAGGCAGTCAAGGCTCCACCACCTCAGCCGAAGAAAGCTGTCTGTCCTTCCCATCATCTGCTGGTCCTGATGCTCCTGCTCCTCCTACTCCTCGCCAGTCATTCCGTCAGCAATGGATCACCAAAGCGATTGCCAAGAGAAACAGCCAACGGCGCACAAACTGAATGTGCTCCTGGCCAAGTTGCTGGTGCTGCAGACCCTCCCTTTCTAAGTGGTGGACTCTGTACTTTTCAGAGAACTGATGGCTTGTGCCGAGCCGAGGAGGAGAGTCCCAAGCCATCATTTATTAGCGAAAAAGGCAGTACAAACCCTGCACACACATGTAAAACAGAAGGTGGGCCAGTCCTTGAGCTTGTCGATGTCTGCCAAAGTGCACGGCAGTGCTGACGTGTGGAGCTGTAACTACGGTCAGGGACAATACATGTCCTTTACGGCCCACTGGGTGAAAATGGTTCCTGCACAGCCACACCAGCCACTTGTGCCTCACGCCGTTGGTCCTGTGACCATGTCCGACTCTGCCTCTTCATCCTCCACCGTGTCCTCAGCCTCCACTGCAGGAACAATTCACAGTGGCCCTCCAGCATACCACTTGTGCAGGGCACGGCGTTGTCACGCTTTTCTGCACCTTGTTTGCCTGGGCAAATGGAGTAACACAGGGGAGGAACTGCTCCGCGTCCTTCATCAAGAAATCGAATCCTGGCTTTCTCCGCAACAACTCAAAATCGGAACCATGGGGACCGACAATGGAAAGAACATGGTGTCGGGCTTGTGTCAAGGACGGCTGAGCCATGCACCCTGCATGGCACACGTGTTCAATCTGGTTGTCAAGTGGTTCCTGAAGTCTTCCACCCATCTGCAAGACATCCTAAAAATGGCCAGGAAACTTTGCATGCACTTCATCCACTCGTACACCCTCCTTGAGCTGCAGCGGCAGAATGGCATCCCCCAACATAGGCTGATATGCGACGTTTACACCCTTTGGAATTCCACCCCCCATATGTTGGACCGACTATACGAACAGAGAAAGGCTATAAACGATTTCTTGATGATCCAAGCGGAAAGGAATACTCCCTTGTAATCTCGATGTCAGCCAGTGGCAGCTCATGCGTGACACCTGCCATTTGCTCAGGCCCTTTGAGGAGGCCACTTTATTTGTATATGCGGCTAGGATGCAGACCCATTCATTTCAATGGGTCCACAAAAAATGTGGACAGCACACTGTATGTCCGTTCCGTAGCCCCACAAAAAAATAGAACATATCCTATCTTTGTCCGTTTTGAGGACAAAGATAGGCATTGTTAGAATAGTCATCAGTTTTTTTAATGCGGATCCGCAATTTGCGGACCGCAAAACACATACGGTCGTGTGAATGTAGCCTTATACTAACACATATGATATATTTTGGTATACAGCTATTTATCTTATTATTCCTTTTTCATTATATATTTGCTGGTTGTGACATGATGGGGGTATTGCACCGCTAGTGTGCACTCTGCATTGTTGGGGGATTTTTCCTTCAACATTTTACAGCAATATTATATATTTGAGATTTTCTACAAATAAAGTTATGTTATACTTTTATTTGGCTCGCTATTTTCTTCTTTTTGTGGTTTGTGATAATTTGTAGAGCCAGGGCATTTGTAGGTATTATTGCATTTGTCTTTTATTTCTTGCTAACCTACCTGGATCATCTTGTAGGAAACAGGCCCAACTGGATGGACAAATGTCTTTTTTAGGTCTTATATACTATGTTAGCATATCAAACTTACATTAGCATAAAGTAGCTGACTAATGGAAGAAATCTGACTGCAAGATTAGAGTGTACAAAGTCTATATAGGAGCTGTAGAAACAAAATTATTTTGCAATTTACACAATAGTTTTATTTCCCCTTGTTTACCTTCCTAAGATATACTTTTCTCTCCCAGTTCATTTTTATTATAAATTGAAAAATTAATTGAAAAAATGTTTATCACATAGAAATACAATTTTTTCTTTTTCTTTTTTTCTCTGGAATGGGATCACTTTTAAACTTTTTTATGAGAATTTGATGAAGGTTAAAAGAAAATTAACTAATATAGCAAAAACTATTGGGACTTTTTTTCCCAATATAATTGCACGGATGAAGAATGATTATGATCCCTGTTTAAATGGAAAAAAAAATCTAACCACTACTTTTGCATTTAGCTGTCGAGTGCAACTAACAGTACAGGCTATATTGGCATTTACATTTTGCGGCTAAGATTTTTGCTTATTAAAGTGAAATACTGTAAACTGTAAAACTCTTAAATGCAGAGCGCATTGTGTTAAATTTTACTACAATCATATGAAATGTTTATAATGCTATGTGGACAAAAGTAAATGTTTATGCCAGCTCTGCAAGTACATCATAATTGAATGGATATTAAAAATAATAAGCTCATATTTATTGAGTTTAGGGCATGACTGGCCATTTATAATAAAATACCAGTATGTCCCAATTAGAATTGCATTATACTATTGCATTTAATGTGATATAGCTGTAAAATAATTGTAATTCCTATACTAAAATACATTCTGAATGTACACATTCACTTGCAAGACAAAGCAAATCAAAAAGAATCCATGTATTGGGATTTTTGTGTCTTTATGTAAACTGTCCTTTACAAAAACATACAAATCACATTTGTAATATATTATTTGCGAGAAATAATATTACAATTTTTTTTTTTATTTCATTTGAAGAAAGAAAACTTACTTTTAGAGACTGAGCCTATTTAAGGAGGAACTTTTATGATTTTTTTTTTGTTTGTTTAAGTACCTTTACTTGTGTGGTAACCTCAGCTGATCCTGCCATCCTTGTTCTTTTTTTCAAATGCCACTAGCATGCCCCACTGTGCCCCCCTGCAGTTTTTGCACCCAGTGATACTGAGCAAGTCTAATTGCTGCAGAGTGTGTCACAGCCAGGGAGAAAAAACTGCTCACCTTTTCCCTGGCTGTGACACACTCAGCTGTGACTGGCCCGCAGCACAGCCAGGGAGAATCGTCAGCCAATAATCAGAGGTCAAGGTCCAAGCAGGGTCAGAATACCAGAAGACTAAGAATAATATCAAATGTAAACACTAGTGAGGAATCCGAAGACACCAATCACAAGCAACCTGTAGCCAGCAGGTTGCCTGATGACTGATGACTTTAGCATACTGGATGTGTCACCGCCACATTTGACTGGTTATCACTTCTTGCACTAGGAAGCCCAGCCCATTGTCATAGCTTCAATGTCCCTCCGTCACACTGGAAACTAAATGCCAGTGGTACTGCATACCAAAGAGCTCACCCACTAGCCATGGCACATATCAAAGATTTTGATTGGTGACACTGACTACTGAGAACCAAACCAGTCACTAGAAGGAGATGGAAAAGAAACAGGCCATAGACTTTCTATTGAGTTTGTTTTGTTTCCTTTCCTAAAACAAGAAGAGAGATCTCTCTCCTTGTTCTAGCAATTGATGGAGGTCTCGCTTGATCACTCTGTTGACTATTATTCCACAGCTTGCAAATCTTCTGTGGACTGTAGGCTCTCTGGAGTAGTGGACCTCATAGATGAGCTGCCTCAGTGGTCCTCTTGGCCCAAAGGAGCCGGAGATCGATCTCATTCTCCCTCACTCCTCATTCTCCATTCTTAGAATCTAGACTGCCTCCTCTCTAGCAAAGCCCCACCTTTGGCAGGAAGTCAGATGAGCCCACTTCTACCAAGAGAGGAAGAATTGAATGGTAAGTTCCATACCTGTTACCAAAATGCATTACATGTCATTACATTCATATTGCATATAAAACAATGAACTATTTGTAGTACCCCAGGTTTTGGGGTAATACAACATATCAAAAGTTACATGAAAACTCAGTGATCCTTTAATATGACAAATAATGTAGGCTAACCTGGGTCATAATTCTTTTCAACTGGAGAACTATTTGCAGGTACTAGAGTATCTAGGGAAATGCCACAGATCTGCTAAGGTTTAGATGCTGAGATTTGTGTTGAGTTTTCCAATGGCTTTTTACATTTTTATTGTAAGGCACGTTAAATGCTGTTCAGTTTGCATATTTTTTATACTGCAAAATGATTTTTGACTATTTACCTATGTAGTGATCTAGTAAACATGAATTTCAAGGTAAAGATCTCAGAGAAATGGGCAACAGCAGGGAAGTTACTGGACGGATAAAATGTTACCTATACAGTTCAATAATCCTGGAAATCTTGAATTAAAAACTTAGTGGGGAATTTACAATGAGGGATATATACTAATATATATATATATATATATATATATATATATATATCAGTTATGCTTCAGTCTGTGTTGGCATACTTATTGCCACATTTATAAAATGTTGCATGTTTGATAAATTTGTCTCATCATTAACAGTTTTGTCTAGAAAAGCTACTCCAGTTTTCCTACTCCAACCTTCTACCGGAGTGAGATTGTGACTTTTTAAAATGATTTTCTGGAGTGAAACTCATTAACATAGCAAACCACAGTCCGTCTAAATCAGGGCCGCAGCCTCTATTCTTCCTGCTATTGTTTAAGAACCTTGTATTCAACATAAAGAATAGGATTGAATCCTATCATTAAAATGGGGGGTAAACTTTACTCAAGTTACAAAGCAATAGTGAGGCAGGGTAAATTCCATACATGCATCTTCTTTTTTAACCCATAGTGGACCCTCACTGTACATGTAAGGCGCTGGTGTACGTGCCTTAAGGACAAGCAACCAAAGCCATTTTTTGTCACCTTACATCACAAAAAGTGTAATACCAAGGGATCAAAAAGTCATTACACACCCCAAAAATAGTACCCATCAAACAGTCATTATATCCCGAAAAAAATGAGCCCCTTCATAAGACATAGTCAAAAAAGGATTACCACAGCACTCACGTAGTTGGTCTTTTTAACTCTTCATTTTTGTCCCAGTGGGACAATAAAGAAGAGTTATAAAGACCAACTATGTCAGTGCTGTCGTAATCCTTTTTTGACTATATCGACCAGGGATCAGAGACCGGGATCTAACATCACCTGCACCGCCGCATCATTATAAGGAATTGACCTACGGTGGTGCTGTCCCCTTGTTTGCATTTAATCAATCCCCTTTATAAGACAGTCACCCAAATAACAAAAAAAAATATAGCTTTCAGAATATGGAGACACTAAAAAATCTTTTTTTTTCAAAAATGCTTTATTATGTAAAACTGAAACAAACAACCCCAAAAAATAGTCATATTTGGTATTGCCGCATCCTTAACAACCTGCTCTATAAAAATAGCACATGATCTAACCTGTCAGATGAACATTGTAAATAACAAATTTTTTGTTACCTTGCCTCGCAAAAAGTGTAATATAGAGCAACCAAAAATGATATGTACCCTAAAATAGTACCAAAACTGCCATCTTATCCTGTAGTGTCCAAAATGGGGTCACTTTTTTGTAGTTTCTACTCTAGGGGTGCATCAGGGGGTCTCCAAATGTGACATGGCAACTTAAAATTATCCTAGTGAAATTTTCCCTCCAAAAAGCGTTCCTTTCCTTCTGCGCCCTGCTGTGCACCGGTACAGCAGTTTATGATTGCAAATGGGGTGTTTCTGTAAACTACAGAATCAGGGTAATAAACTGGAAAAAATGGATAAAAATAGAAAATCTGCCAAAAAGTGAAATTCAGAAATTTTTCTATATTTTTGCGGAACGGAAGTGTCGTTAAAATTTTACCCAAACCAATAAATATACACTTATTTTTTTTTATCAAAGACATGTAGAACAATAAATTTTGAGAAAAATTTATATAGAAATGTAGTTTTAAAAAAAAAACAGAAAGTGAAAAATGTAATTTTTTTGCAAAAATGTCGTTAAATTTTGATTAATAGCAAAAAAAGTAAAAATGTCAGCAGCAATGAAATACCACCAAATGAAAGCTCTATTAGTGAGAAGAAAAGGAGGTAAAATTCATTTGGGTGGTAAGTTGTATGACGGAGCAATAAACGGTGAAAGTAGCGTAGTGCAGAATTGTAAAAAGTGTCCTGGTCATTAAGGGTGTTTAAGCTAGGGGGGCTGAGGCGGTTAAAAAGTGGGTTTTGGAAATTTTCTGAAAAATTTCAAGATTTGCTTCTAAACTTCTAAGCCTTCTAACTTCCTCAAAAAATAAAATGGCAATCACAAAATGATCCAAACATAAAGTAGACATATGGGAAATATAAAGTAATAACTATTATATGATGTATCACTATCTGTTTTAAAAGCAGAAAAATTGACATTCTCAGAATGGCTTGGATAAGTAAATAAGTAAAAGCGTTCGAAAGTTCCATATAAAGTGTCAAATTTCCAAAAAACTCCCCGGTCCTTAAGGTGAAAAATTGCTGGGTCCTGAAGGGTTGTTGTTCTTCCAACTATATAGAATTATAGGTTGAATTTGATGGACCATGCCAACCAGTTTACTATGTGTTTGCATGAGATAGGGATAGAACAATGATGTGTCAGTGACCCAAACCATACCCATTGAACATAATGTAAAAACAGGAAAAACATCTGTTTAAAAAAACACTTTATTCTACATTTTAAAGAGGTTGTCTCACCTCAGACATTGGGGGAATATCGCTATCTTTAGAACAGAGCCTGCAAAGTGAAGGAGGGCACACCGCACATGTGAGGCTGCTCTCCATTCATTATTATGGGAGTGCCAAAAATAGCCGAGCAAAGGCTTGGCCCCATTGAAGTGAATAGAGCTGTGGCTACGCTTGCATGGTCCGCTTCCCATTAATTTCAATGGGATTGATGAAAATAGCCAAGAGCAACACTTTGCTTTTTCGGAGCTCCCACAGGAATGAATGGAGCGTGGCCTCTGTTCTAAAGATAGGTGCGGGTTGCAGAGGTGTGACTTACACCGATCAGACATTGGGGAGTATCATAGCGAGGATACAAACCCTTTAATGTTGATGTCACTGTAGCAGGCTCGGATTGGCACACAGGGGTACAGGTGAATCCCTGGTGGGCCTCTAAACAAGGTGGGCCCCTATTCTCTCACCCCCTGCACAAGTAGCACATAACACAGTATACAATTCTTGGTAGGGACCACAGCACTCAGTCACACTTTTGACCAATGTTGGGTGCAAGTCACGTTGAGTTCCTATTCCACCAATTGGAACTATTTAAACTTATAAAATATATGAGACTGCACTCCAATGGTAAATGCTTTTTATGTTTTATTTAGCCGGGCATGGTGGTGCAATTAAAGCAACGTTTCGGGAAGACAATGTGCCCTTCATCAGGCTGTTGTACAAAATAAACAAGGGGCAAATAGATTACATGGTTGCCAATTACCAAGGTACATGTACATTCATTTTCATATACATAGATACAATTATGTCTATATGGTAGGCATAAAAAACATATATTTGTACAACAGATAACCACCATATGGTTCAAGAGGGAAATCAGGGAGGGGGGAAGGGAGGAAAAACAGGGGGGAGAAGAGAAGAGACAGTGGGAAATAGATAATGGATACTGGATACTGGGTATAGCCCCCTATATGAGCTGCTTGTGGCATCAGGGCATATATATTGGATAGAACGGGGGGTGTCCCAGCATGGAAGGAAGGAACGAATCCAGCAAAATGGGCAGTGGGGGCCGCATAGGTAGCTGGAAAAGGAGCCCAGTTAGAAGAGTGGTACGTCTTCAGAGTGCTGTACCGCAACATGGTGCGGTTCACTGGAGGACTGCATCAGGGGTGCACATATCGCCAAGTGGTGGCTCTAAAGTATAAGTGGCACAACAGCAATGATAGAGAACTTACCGAGTGGTATGCACGTCTGGGGAGTACAAGGCCGGCGTATATGCTGCGCGTCGGCGCCATGTTAATATAGGACTTGACGAGATGAGCGGGTAGCGTCTTCCCGATATTTCTCGCGGGATTTGAGGTATAATGGGGGAATGCGCATGCGCCGCTGACGTCAGTTACCGCGCGGCCATTTTGGAGTGGGGCAAAATGGGCAGTTAAGTTTGGAAGGAGAGGCAATGAAAGCCAGGACGGTAGGCAAGGGGGAGATAAGCTGTAAATAAGTGAAACCGACAGTCTACTTAAGGGTGGTCTATATAGGAGGATCTGTTATAATACGGTATAACATGATATAGGAACGGCCATATTGGATGTGGGTAAAATTATGTCGGACCCAGGTGAGGAGGTAGTGGAGGGGGCGCACAATGGTCACAACAGTACAAGGCACTTCAGGTACAAGTATAGTAACAATGCATAATGACACGTGCATAAAGTGTAGGACGAGTGGCACATCAGACTCAATAGTATAATTCTAGTCGGACCCAGGAGCGTGCTTCACGGGCGTCGCCACCCGCTAATGGACGACATTGGATCCTAAAAATGAAAGGAAGAGGAATAAGAGTTAGAAAATTGCCTACAACAGGATATTTAGTCAAAAACATATTCCCTGTTAAGTCCATTAGGATGTAGGGTGTTTAGGCGGCGAATCCATTCCATCTCTCTCTCCTGTAGCATAGCTTCCCGATTGCCACCACGTCTAGGGGGTGGTATCCAGTCAATGATTTGAAATCTGAGTTGGCTGACAGCATGATGTGAGGTATGGAAATGTTCAACTAAAGGAGATTCTTTTTTACAGGTACGTATATTGGATTTATGTTGGGAAATCCGATCCTTGATTTTCTGAGTGGTCTCACCAACATAGCCCAACCCGCAGGGGCACTTGATAAGGTATATTACGTAGCTGGATTGGCACGAAAAGTGGCCCTTTATGTGGAAAGTTTTTCCAGTGGACGGGTGGGTAAAGGTAGGTCCTTTAGACACATTGCCACATTGGGCACAGGAAAGACAGGGATATGTACCTTTGATGGGGGAGCCAATGATAGTTTGCTGAACACTCTGTAGGGTATTTGAGCCAATATCCGAACGGACTAGTTTATCCCTAAGATTTGGTGCTCTCTTGTATGACATCATGGGTCGGTCCTTAAAGATTTTCGGGAAGTTATTAGAAAGGATGGGCCAGTGTTTGTGAACTATTTTTTTGACCTCTTGGCTTAAATGAGAGAAGGTAGTTACACAAGGGATACGATTATTAGAACCCTGTGTTTTGGGGGGTCTGGATGCAAGAAGGTTAGTCCTTGGGAGGTTGAATATTTTTGTGACATCTCAGATAATCTGGGGGGGATTGCATCTGGGTCCGAAACTATGCGTTTAACACGCATAAGTTGGGAGCGTGGGAGTGATCGAATGAGTCCTGGTGGATGAAAGGAGTTAAATTTAAGAAGACTGTTTTTGTCCATCGGTTTAGTGTATAAGTCAGTGGTAATGTTGTTCCCTCTTACCTTGATGAGAACATCAAGAAAGGAGATCTCTTTATCATCATACTCCAGAGAAAGAGAGATGGAATCCGTGGCTGTAGTGATCGTTTGATGAAAAGACAATAGATCTTCCTTGGTACCCTGCCAAATACAAAATATATCATCGATATATCTGAACCAGCATTTTATGAATTGGTGATACATTGGATGAGGGTATACAAAATGATCTTCAAACTCGTTCATATATAGGATGGCGAAGGTCGGCGCCACATTACAGCCCATAGCTGTCCCAGAAACCTGAAAATAAAATTGTTCTTCAAATAGAAAATAATTACGTTTCAATACAAAGGATAGGAGAGCTAGAATGAAATCCTGTTCCACAGGAGAGTATTCGGCAGTTTCAAACAAAGTCTTTTGGATACAACCAATACCGGCCTCTGTAGGAATATTGGTATAGAGGCTGGATACGTCCATCGTCACTAGGAGACATTTGTCCGATTCGATGATAAGATTAGAAACCTTATTCAGGAAATCGGTAGTGTCCTGAATGTAGGATTTGCCGTTTTTGGCGTAGTGTCTTAGGAGACCATCCAGGAGTTTAGCTGCCGGTTGAAAAATAGAGTCACACCCAGAGACAATAGGTCTGCCTGGTGGGTGTTCCCAATTTTTATGCACTTTAGGTAGCGTGTATAACACAGGGATACGGGGGTGATTGGGTACCAGAAATTCTGCCGTCTTTTTTGAAATAATGCCCTCTTGGAGTGCTGAATTTACAATAGAGGATAGCTCTCTTGTGCACTCACCTATGGGGTCATGGTCAATCGGGCAGTAGACTCCTGTATCGCTCAATTGGCGAAGGATTTCATCCCTATAGTCAGACTTGTTCATAATCACAATCCCCGAGCCTTTATCAGCTGGCTTGATGATTGTGTTTTTGTCCTGACTGAGTTTTTTGATAGCTAGGGACTGTCCAAAAGGTAGATTACGTCTTACCTTAATGGTGGATGACCGGTCTTCTAATTTCTTGAGGTCCTGTTGGACGTGTTGAATAAATTCCTCAACCACATCATATCGCTTGGGAGGAGAGAATGTGCTGGGTGGTCTATATGGCTTGATGCGTGATAGAAAAGGGGAAAGAGTTGAACTGTTGTCTGCTGTCCAGGCTGGTCTTTCAAGTTCCATGTAAGCCCGAAGTCTGAGATTCCTGAAGAACTTGGACATTTCCTTGTCAAGGAGATAAGGGTTTGTAAGACAGGTAGGGACAAATCCAAGGCCTTGATTGAGGGCAGTGGTTTCGTCGCTGGTTAAAGACTTGTTTGAAAGGTTTATGAGAAGATTGTCAGTTGGGGCTTGATTGTTGGTTATCTCGGTTGTGTAGATCGGGTTCGAATTGGGTCCCGTTGGGACTGGAAGGAATATTGACGTCTTCCTCTTGAGTTTCTTCCCGCCCTCCTGGTCGGCCTCCTCTTCTGGCTCTTGGGGGCCTCTTTCTAAAAAATCGATTTCACTGCTAGCGGAGGATGATCCCGAGGCAAAGGGGGGTGAGGGGCCGACAAGGGGGGGATGTTGGGAGACCGTGCGGTAGACTTGGTTAGTTGCGTAGTCTTGGACGTCTCTGAGGTACTTGGATCTTTTGCGGTCCTCAAGTGACCGTCTGAAGAAGTTGTTTTTCTGTGTAATATTATTCCTGATGGCGGATGCTTCTTCGCCTGGAAGTTCGTTGAACAATCTTTGTTCCAAGTTAGAAATTTCTGTCTTGGTTTTTCCAAGTTCCTGGCTGGCCCGATCAAGGGTCAGAAGGATAATGTCAAAGGAGGCTTTGTTAAGGATCCTTTCGAATTGCAGGCAAAATTCTGGATATTCTGAAAAGAGGGTTGGTCGTAGATTACATCGAAGGCCCCTGGGGATAATCTTCTTTTTATAATACTCCGCCAAGGTGGCTGTGTGAAGCTCCAAGGAGATAGCTTTTTTGTACGCTTTTTCCAAGGAATCAATAGAGACCCTTTGGTTGGTGTTGGAAAGAAATTCGTTGGAGGCAGTTATGTCATTATGCATTGTTACTATACTTGTACCTGAAGTGCCTTGTACTGTTGTGACCATTGTGCGCTCCCTCCACTACCTCCTCACCTGGGTCCGACATAATTTTACCCACATCCAATATGGCCGTTCCTATATCATGTTATACCGTATTATAACAGATCCTCCTATATAGACCACCCTTAAGTAGACTGTCGGTTTCACTTATTTACAGCTTATCTCCCCCTTGCCTACCGTCCTGGCTTTCATTGCCTCTCCTTCCAAACTTAACTGCCCATTTTGCCCCACTCCAAAATGGCCGCGCGGTAACTGACGTCAGCGGCGCATGCGCATTCCCCCATTATACCTCAAATCCCGCGAGAAATATCGGGAAGACGCTACCCGCTCATCTCGTCAAGTCCTATATTAACATGGCGCCGACGCGCAGCATATACGCCGGCCTTGTACTCCCCAGACGTGCATACCACTCGGTAAGTTCTCTATCATTGCTGTTGTGCCACTTTTACTTTAGAGCCACCACTTGGCGATATGTGCACCCCTGATGCAGTCCTCCAGTGAACCGCACCATGTTGCGGTACAGCACTCTGAAGACGTACTCACTCTTCTAACTGGGCTCCTTTTCCAGCTACCTATGCGGCCCCACTGCCCATTTTGCTGGATTCGTTCCTTCCTTCCATGCTGGGACACCCCCCGTTCTATCCAATATATATGCCCTGATGCCACAAGCAGCTCATATAGGGGGCTATACCCAGTATCCAGTATCCATTATCTATTTCCCACTGTCTCTTCTCTTCTCCCCCCTGTTTTTCCTCCCTTCCCCCCCCCTCCCCTGATTTCCCTCTTGAACCATATGGTGGTTATCTGTTGTACAAATATATGTTTTTTATGCCTACCATATAGACATAATTGTATCTATGTATATGAAAATGAATGTACATGTACCTTGGTAATTGGCAACCATGTAATCTATTTGCCCCTTGTTTATTTTGTACAACAGCCTGATGAAGGGCACATTGTCTGCCCGAAACGTTGCTTTAATTGCACCACCATGCCCGGCTAAATAAAACATAAAAAGCATTTACCATTGGAGTGCAGTCTCATATATTTTATAAGTTTAAATAGTTCCAATTGGTGGAATAGGAACTCAACGTGACTTGCACCCAACATTGGTCAAAAGTGTGACTGAGTGCTGTGGTCCCTACCAAGAATTGTATACTGTGAACGTCTCCACCAAGACCACGAAAGCACCGTCCGTGACCTGAACATTTGATATCATCCTTACTCATGTCGCTCCTTAACCCTAACCTACCACGAGATAACAGTGGGATCTTCTCCTTCTCTGAAGAAGACGCAAGAAGGATCACGTCATCCATAACTGCCTCCAACGAATTTCTTTCCAACACCAACCAAAGGGTCTCTATTGATTCCTTGTAAAAAGCGTACAAAAAAGCTATCTCCTTGGAGCTTCACACAGCCACCTTGGCGGAGTATTATAAAAAGAAGATTATCCCCAGGGGCCTTCGATGTAATCTACGACCAACCCTCTTTTCAGAATATCCAGAATTTTGCCTGCAATTCGAAAGGATCCTTAACAAAGCCTCCTTTGACATTATCCTTCTGACCCTTGATCGGGCCAGCCAGGAACTTGGAAAAACCAAGACAGAAATTTCTAACTTGGAACAAAGATTGTTCAACGAACTTCCAGGCGAAGAAGCATCCGCCATCAGGAATAATATTACACAGAAAAACAACTTCTTCAGACGGTCACTTGAGGACCGCAAAAGATCCAAGTACCTCAGAGACGTCCAAGACTACGCAACTAACCAAGTCTACCGCACGGTCTCCCAACATCCCCCCCTTGTCGGCCCCTCACCCCCCTTTGCCTCGGGATCATCCTCCGCTAGCAGTGAAATCGATTTTTTAGAAAGAGGCCCCCCAAGAGCCAGAAGAGGAGGCCGACCAGGAGGGCGGGGAAGAAACTCAAGAGGAAGACGTCAATATTCCTTCCAGTCCCAACGGGACCCAATTCGAACCCGATCTACACAACCGAGATAACCAACAATCAAGCCCCAACTGACAATCTTCTCATAAACCTTTCAAACAAGTCTTTAACCAGCGACGAAACCACTGCCCTCAATCAAGGCCTTGGATTTGTCCCTACCTGTCTTACAAACCCTTATCTCCTTGACAAGGAAATGTCCAAGTTCTTCAGGAATCTCAGACTTCGGGCTTACATGGAACTTGAAAGACCAGCCTGGACAGCAGACAACAGTTCAACTCTTTCCCCTTTTCTATCACGCATCAAGCCATATAGACCACCCAGCACATTCTCTCCTCCCAAGCGATATGATGTGGTTGAGGAATTTATTCAACACGTCCAACAGGACCTCAAGAAATTAGAAGACCGGTCATCCACCATTAAGGTAAGACGTAATCTACCTTTTGGACAGTCCCTAGCTATCAAAAAACTCAGTCAGGACAAAAACACAATCATCAAGCCAGCTGATAAAGGCTCGGGGATTGTGATTATGAACAAGTCTGACTATAGGGATGAAATCCTTCGCCAATTGAGTGATACAGGAGTCTACTGCCCGATTGATCATGACCCCATAGGTGAGTGCACAAGAGAGCTATCCTCTATTGTAAACTCAGCACTCCAAGAGGGCATTATTTCAAAAAAGACGGCAGAATTTCTGGTACCCAATCACCCCCGTATCCCTGTGTTATACACGCTACCTAAAGTGCATAAAAATTGGGAACACCCACCAGGCAGACCTATTGTCTCTGGGTGTGACTCTATTTTTCAACCGGCAGCTAAACTCCTGGATGGTCTCCTAAGACACTACGCCAAAAACGGCAAATCCTACATTCAGGACACTACCGATTTCCTGAATAAGGTTTCTAATCTTATCATCGAATCGGACAAATGTCTCCTAGTGACGATGGACGTATCCAGCCTCTATACCAATATTCCTACAGAGGCCGGTATTGGTTGTATCCAAAAGACTTTGTTTGAAACCGCCGAATACTCTCCTGCGGAACAGGATTTCATTCTAGCTCTCCTGTCCTTTGTATTGAAACGTAATTATTTTCTATTTGAAGAACAATTTTATTTTCAGGTTTCTGGGACAGCTATGGGCTGTAATGTGGCGCCGACCTTCGCCATCCTATATATGAACGAGTTTGAAGATCATTTTGTATACCCTCATCCAATGTATCACCAATTCATAAAATGCTGGTTCAGATATATCGATGATATATTTTGTATTTGGCAGGGTACCAAGGAAGATCTATTGTCTTTTCATCAAACGATCACTACAGCCACGGATTCCATCTCTCTTTCTCTGGAGTATGATGATAAAGAGATCTCCTTTCTTGATGTTCTCATCAAGGTAAGAGGGAACAACATTACCACTGACTTATACACTAAACCGATGGACAAAAACAGTCTTCTTAAATTTAACTCCTTTCATCCACCAGGACTCATTCGATCACTCCCACGCTCCCAACTTATGCGTGTTAAACGCATAGTTTCGGACCCAGATGCAATCCCCCCCAGATTATCTGAGATGTCACAGAAATTCCTTGACAGGGGATACCCCAAACCACTTGTACAGGAACATACCCAAAAAATATTCAACCTCCCAAGGACTAACCTTCTTGCATCCAGACCCCCCAAAACACAGGGTTCTAATTATCGTATCCCTTGTGTAACTACCTTCTCTCATTTAAGCCAAGAGGTCAAAAAAATAGTTCACAAACACTGGCCCATCCTTTCTAATAACTTCCCGAAAATCTTTAAGGACCGACCCATGATGTCATACAAGAGAGCACCAAATCTTAGGGATAAACTAGTCCGTTCGGATATTGGCTCAAATACCCTACAGAGTGTTCAGCAAACTATCATTGGCTCCCCCATCAAAGGTACATATCCCTGTCTTTCCTGTGCCCAATGTGGCAATGTGTCTAAAGGACCTACCTTTACCCACCCGTCCACTGGAAAAACTTTCCACATAAAGGGCCACTTTTCGTGCCAATCCAGCTACGTAATATACCTTATCAAGTGCCCCTGCGGGTTGGGCTATGTTGGTGAGACCACTCAGAAAATCAAGGATCGGATTTCCCAACATAAATCCAATATACGTACCTGTAAAAAAGAATCTCCTTTAGTTGAACATTTCCATACCTCACATCATGCTGTCAGCCAACTCAGATTTCAAATCATTGACTGGATACCACCCCCTAGACGTGGTGGCAATCGGGAAGCTATGCTACAGGAGAGAGAGATGGAATGGATTCGCCGCCTAAACACCCTACATCCTAATGGACTTAACAGGGAATATGTTTTTGACTAAATATCCTGTTGTAGGCAATTTTCTAACTCTTATTCCTCTTCCTTTCATTTTTAGGATCCAATGTCGTCCATTAGCGGGTGGCGACGCCCGTGAAGCACGCTCCTGGGTCCGACTAGAATGATACTATTGAGTCTGATGTGCCACTCATCCTACACTTTATGCACGTGTCATTATGCATTGTTACTATACTTGTACCTGAAGTGCCTTGTACTGTTGTGACCATTGTGCGCCCCCTCCACTACCTCCTCACCTGGGTCCGACACAGGGGCGTAGCTAACGGCTCATGGGCCCTGGTGCAAGAGTTCAGCTTGGGCCCCCCTTCCCTTAGTGCTTTGTGTGTCTTCTTATGCGGCACAAGTGTCTTTGGGCCCCCTCAGGCTCCTGGGCCCGGTAGCGACTGCTACCTCTGCACCCCCTATAGCTACGCCCATGGTCCGACATCATTTTACCCACATCCAATATGGCCGTTCCTATATCATGTTATACCTTATTATAACAGATCCTCCTATATAGACCACCCTTAAGTAGACTGTCGGTTTCACTTATTTACAGCTTATCTCCCCCTTGCCTACCGTCCTGGCTTTCATTGCCTCTCCTTCCAAACTTAACTGCCCATTTTGCCCCACTCCAAAATGGTCGCGCGGTAACTGACGTCAGCGGCGCATGCGCATTCCCCCATTATACCTCAAATCCCGCGAGAAATATCGGGAAGACGCTACCCGCTCATCTCGTCAAGGCCTATTTAAACATGGCGCCGACGCGCAGCATATACGCCGGCCTTGTACTCCCCAGACGTGCATACCACTCGGTAAGTTCTCTATCATTGCTGTTGTGCCACTTCTACTTTAGAGCCACCACTTGGCGATATGTGCACCCCTGATGCAGTCCTCCAGTGAACCGCACCATGTTGCGGTACAGCACTCTGAAGACGTACCACTCTTCTAACTGGGCTCCTTTTCCAGCTACCTATGCGGCCCCCACCACCCATTTTGCTGGATTCGTTCCTTCCTTCCATGCTGGGACACCCCCCGTTCTATCCAATATATATGCCCTGATGCCACAAGCAGCTCATATAGGGGGCTATACCCAGTATCCAGTATCCATTATCTATTTCCCGCTGTCTCTTCTCTTCTCCCCCCTGTTTTTCCTCCCTTCCCCCCCCCTCCCCTGATTTCCCTCTTGAACCATATGGTGGTTATCTGTTGTACAAATATATGTTTTTTATGCCTACCATATAGACATAATTGTATCTATGTATATGAAAATGAATGTACATGTACCTTGGTAATTGGCAACCATGTAATCTATTTGCCCCTTGTTTATTTTGTACAACAGCCTGATGAAGGGCACATTGTCTGCCCGAAACGTTGCTTTAATTGCACCACCATGCCCGGCTAAATAAAACATAAAAAGCATTTACCATTGGAGTGCAGTCTCATATATTTTATAAGGCACATAACACAGTAGACTTACTGCACTACATACATGTATTCAATGTACAGCACCTCGACCAGCCTATGTTCCTATAAAAAACTTGGTAGATTATTAAGAAAACTCCCCAGTTTATTATTATAGACACGATCAGATAGCTGCAATGACTTCTAGGTATAGAGGACAGCTAGTCAGTATCATTTTTTCCCAGGACCTACCTTCTCAAAGTTACTAATATTCAGTCATCTGGTAGCATCTTGCTGCTGTGTAAGCAGGTAATATTTGAATGTTTCCGTACGGTGGGCTCCCAAAATAAATTTTACTAGTGGCCCCTAGGCACCCCAGTCCGATACTGCACTGTAGTACAAATTGGATGGTTGTTAAATATTTTTAACATACAAACTCATAGGCTACCTATCTGAAAAACAGATGAGTATATATACTGTATGAGACTTATAATTTAGAATTTTTTATTTTCCATAAGATCATCTTGTATAAGGTTGTATAAGGTTGTCTAACTGAAATTGTTTGATATCCACTCCCTTACAAACCATATTGTTGTGTTTTGCACTATTTATTACTGTACTGTATTGTACTGTATGCCCCAGAAAACCACCTCCAGTGATACAAATCATAATGGAGAGAGTGTGTGTTCAGTAAGCGCTATGAGGTTAGGAAGAAGTCAACCCGAAGATGTCACTCAGAAACATGCTAGTGACTGCAAAAGAGAAAAAGTCTGTGTAGTGAATAAATCTGAAGAAGGATGGAAGTATGTGTAGCTATTAGGAGAGACAGTAATAAAGAAATGAGTCTTGAAGAGAGAAGCCTCAGAGGTGCCACTAAAACAGAAAAAAGAGATGCAAAGACTAGACTCTGAAACAAAATTGTAAGTGAGCCAATGGCTTGATACTGACAGGAGCTATCTAAGGGTCTCGTTCAGTGATGGCTAACCTCTGGCACTCTGGCTGTGGTGAAACTACAACTCCCAACATGCTTTATTCATTTCTATGGACTTCTAAGAACAGCCAAGCGAGGGGACATCTTGGGAGTCGTAGTTTTACCACAGCTAGAGTGCCGGAGGTTATCCATTACAGGCCTAATTGCTCACAGTCTAGTGAAAGGCCATTCTAAATCTGCGCTTTGAGTGGAGCAAGAGGGGATTGAGTCTACACTTGACCACGCCAGGGTTCATCATCCATAATTCCTCCTGCATGTAAGCAGCACTAAAAAAAAAAGGAAAGCAATTTTAAGTTACTATAAAGTTAATCTGTGAGTAGAGTTGAGCGAAAACCAGAAAGTTCGGCCGAACTTCATCGCAAAGTTCGAGTTCGGGACCCGAACTTGACCCGAACTTAACCCCGAACCCCATTGAAGTCAATGCGGACCCGAACTTTGGGGCACTAAAATGGCTCTGAAAAAGTCATGGAAAGGGCTAGAGGTCTGAAAAAGGAAGCAAAATGGGGGAAAGAGCTGGACAATTGCCATGCAAACAAATGTGGATAGGGAAATTACTTAAAATAACATAAAATACATAAAAAATAAAAATAATAGTCTTGAAGTAGGAGGAGGAGGTCCATATGGAGGAGGAGGTTGAGGAGTCAGTGGACGTGGTGGTGTAGATGGAAGTCGCGAACAACAGTTTTTTTGTTTTTAACTTTTCCTTTTTCTTTTTCTTTGGGTTGACCCCAAAACATTGGTAAATATAGAAAAGAAAACAAAGAGAAAGTGCGCTGGAGTATAACAGAGGCTGTGTGAAGTTGGTATACGTCTATTTTGCACAAGGTATGGACAAGTCCTGTGGGATCAGGGCCGCCATCAGGGGGGTACAGCCCATACCCCAGTAAGGGGCCCTGACCCTGGGGGGGCCCGGCCAGTCCTGAAACTTTTTTTTTTTTTTTTTTTTATTGTGGCAGCTGGCTCTGGGGCACAGTGCTCCTCCCCCTCTTCCTTCTGCAGCCTGTCCCTTACCTCCCGGGGCCCCGGGCCCCAGCTATCTTGTTCTGAGAACAAGATAGCTGGAGTCTCTGCAGATCCATGGGTAGAATGTAGTTGCTAGAAGGAGGTCTGTGACATCACTGGTCACATGCTCCTTCATAGTCACATGGACAAACCCCGACAGCAGCAGCAGCTTGTGGAGGGAGGAGGGGCTGTGTGCCTGCAGGCTGCTCAGTGATGGAGGATGTGCTGCAGTCCTGGAGTCCACAGAGCTTCATGAAGAGCAGGTGAGGGGCAGCTCATGTATGAGGGGGCAGGTGGAGCACTCAGGAACAGTGGGGTTCAAGTGGAGTGGAATCTGGTGCAATTAAGGGGGTTTATAGCACAGATCCAGGTGTATTCTGAGGGCCATGGTGTATATGATTCTGTCCCTGCGTGTGTGTCTCTGTCTGTCTGTCCCTGCGTGTGTGTCTCTGTCTGTCTGTCCCTGCGTGTGTGTCTCTGTCTGACGTGCCAACTAGCTTATTTACTCCCCTCACTGGCGCTGACATAATTGAAGAGAAGCGCCGTAATCTTACGCAGACACACTGCGCGAGATTACGTCAGCCGCAAGTGAGGTGAATAAATTAACTAGGAGGCGGCACTGGGCTCCGGAGTGTGGCGCGATTCTGAAGAAAAAAAGGTCTTTGCTTTATTATACCACTATTAATTCTGAGTGTTGGGGGTCACTTATTGAGGATCAGTTTGGATGGCACTTAGGGGGATCCTATGCTATATATGTGTCATCCACAGATCCCTGCACAACAGTGCCATCCTCAGATCCCCCCAAAACAGTGCCATCCTCAGATCCCCCCAAAAAAACAGTGCCATGCTCAGATCCCCCAGAAACAGTGCCGGGGACAACAATGGAGGGGCAAAATTAACTTGTGTGGGGGCAAATTACTTAGTGGGAGGTCAGTGTGGCGGGCAAACTACATGGAGGGCCGTGTGGGGGCAAAATTACTTAGTGTGGACTGGGGCAATTACATAATGCAGGGCTGTCTGGGGGTAAAATTAACTTGTGGGGAAGGGCAAATTACTCAGTGGGGGTCAGTGTGGCGGGCAAACTACATAGTGGAGGGACATGTGGGGGCAAATTACTTAGTGGGGGCAACTTGCATAATGCAGGGCTGTCTGGGGCAAAATTCACTTGTGAGGGGGGGGGAATTAGTCAGTGGGGGGTCGGTGTGGTGGGCAAACTACATAATGGAGGAACGTGTGGGGGCAAATTACATAATGCAGGGCTGTCTGGGGGCAAAATTAACTTGTGTGGGGGCAAAATTAACTTGGGGGGGGAAATTACTCAGTGAGGGGCAGTGTGGAGGGCCGTGTGGGAGACGTCCTTGGATGTAAGAGGTATGGGCGCGATATATGGGTCGGAAGTGCCCCTCCAAAGACCAGGCTCTGGATCCGCCACTGGGGCAATGTCGGGGAGGGGGCCCAGGCCTTGAGCTGTGTAAGGGGCCCCAAAATTTCTGATGGCAGCCCTGTGTGGGATCCATGCCTGGTTAATTTTAATGAACGTGAGCTTGTCCACATTGGCTGTGGACAGGCGGCTGCGCTTGTCTGTGATAACGCCCCCCTGCCATGCTAAACACACGTTCAGATAATACACTGGCTGAAGGGCAGGCCAGCACCTTCAAGGAGTAAAAAGCAAGCTCAGGCCATGTCCCCAATTTGGAGACCCAGAAGTTGAATGGGGCAGACCCATCAGTCACTACGTGTAGGCGTGTGAACACATAGTGTTCCACCATGTTGCTGAAATGCTGCCTCCAGGTAAGACATTCCATATCAGCTAGTGGTGCTGGTTCTTATGGTGTGCTGACAAAGCTTTTATCACATTTCGGCCATGCTAACCCTGCCTTCTGAGGTGCTGGTGGTGTCCCAGCTGCGTTGGCGACTTCTTCCTCCTTCTCTGCCTTCGCCTTGTGCTTCCACTGAGGCCCCTGTGTCAGGTGGGAATGCCATCAGCAGCGCGTCTACCAGCATGCACTTGTAAGGGGTATAGATCACCCAACAATCTAAACGCCGCCGAATTTACAGAATATATTTCCTCGTCAGGTATGAAGCACAGGGGAAGAAAAATGTGGTACAGATCACCCAGCAATCTAAACGCAGACGAATTCACAAAATATATTTCCCTGTCAGGTATGCAGTGCAGGGGTACTTTGAAAGAAAAAAGGGGTATAGGTCACCCAGCAATCTAAACGCTGCCGAAATTACAAAATATATTTCCCAGTCAGGTATGCAGGGTAGTTTGAAAGAAAAAAGGGTCATCATGGAGCGTCCCCGTCATCCGGCATCTATTCGTCCCGCTGAAGTATTATTTTGAAAGTGTGTAGAAGCCACATGGGGCCCCCACGCTACAGATTTATCATGGAGATTTTACAGCATATAACTACAGCACCCAACAATTTAAATGCCGCCGAATTTACAGAATATATTCCCAGTCAGGTATGCAGGGTTAGGGGTAGTGTGAAAGAAAAAAGGAGTACAGATCACCCAACAATGTAAACGCCGCCGAATTTACACAATATATTTCCCAGTCAGGTATGCAGGGCAGGGGAAGTTTAAAAGAAAAAAGGGTCATGGAGCGTCCCCGTCATCTTTTCGCCCCACTGAAGGATTATTTTAAAAGTGTGTAGAAGCCACATGGGGGCCCCATGCTACAGATTTATCATGGAGATTTTACAGCATATAACTACAGCACCCAACAATGTAAATGTCGACGAATTTACAGAATATATTTCTCCGTTAGGTATGCAGGGCAGGAGTAGTGTAAAAGTAAAAAGGGGTAGAGATCACCCAACAATCTAAATGCCGTCGAATTTACAGAATATATTTCCCAGTCTGGTATGCAGGGCATGGGTAGTGTGAAAGAAAAAAGGGGTACAGATCACCCAACAATCTAAAAGCCACAGAATATACTGAATATATTTCCCTGTCAGATGTTCAATGCAGCAGGAACACACCCTCCAAGCCACTTGTGAATGACTGGTCTGATAACCGTGGAAATGTCTACCCGCAATCTAAGAGCTGAATTTACTGATTAAGTTTTACTCACAGAAATGCAGTGCAGGCCGCAAATGTACTTTATGGCAAAAAAAAATAAATTTGTCTCCCCAGAATCTAACAGATGGATTTACTGAATTAATTACACTGTCACATATGCAGCACAGGGGTACTTTACAGAAAAAAAAATGAATATGTCACCCCCTTGGTCCCTGAACTCACTGACGGATTACCTATATTATTTTCCCTTCCCCTGGCACATATGCAGTGCAGGTGCACTTAAAAAAATGGATACATGTCGCCCACTGAACTACAAGAACAGGACAGGATTAAATTATTGTCCCTGACACAAAACGGCTGCCGACGCCCACCTAACTAACAGATGGATTAAAACTTATTTTTCAGTGTCACTGGGCTAAGGGCAGGGTACAAAAATGTTGCATTGCACCCACAAAACAAATTGCTGTAGATCGCAGACTTAACACCAAGCTCTGATATCAGATTCTTTCCTAATCTCTCCCTCAAAGCAGCAGCTCGAACCCTAACTTTTACGGAAGTGTTCGGGTCCGAGTACCAAAAACTCTAAAGTCCGGTACGAACCCGAACTTTACAGTTCGGGTTCGCTCAACACTATCTGAGCGCTATTAAATAAGTTTAAGTGGCAGTCCTAAACAGGAAATTTTCCCATTACAAACTGTTGAGTTAGGCCTCATGCACACGGCTGTTGTGCACCCGTTCAATGCATTGGGGACCACAATTTGTGGTACCCGATGCACGGGCAACATCCGTATGACGGCTGGGGAGGATCGAGACCCATTCATGTTGAATGGGTCCGTGATCTGTCCGCCCTGCAAAAAAATAGAACCTGTTATGTTTCTATCATAGTTTCTATGTTTCTATCATAGTTCTATGTTTCTATCATAGTTTTAAATTAGAGGGGCAAAGGTTTAAAAGTAACATCAGGAAGAATTACTTTACTGAGAGAGTAGTGGACGCATGGAATAGCCTTCCTGCAGAAGTGGTAGCTGCAAATACAGTGAAGGAGTTTAAGCATGCATGGGATAGGCATAAGGCCATCCTTCATATAAGATAGGGCCTGGGGCTATCCATAGTATTCAGCATATTGGGCAGACTAGATGGGCCAAATGGTTCTTATCTGCCGACACATTCTATGTTTCTATGTTTCTGTTCTATTTTTTTACGGTGCGGAGGCATGGACAGAAATATCACGGAAGCACTCCGTAATGCTTCAGTGGGGTTCCGTGCCTCGGTTCCACACTGAAGCTCCAGATTGCGGACCCATTCAAAGGAGTAAATGACCCGAGCCCGCATATTGCGGACCGGCTGTTTGCTGGCCGCAATACGGCCACGGCCTGGCAACGGCTGTGTGCATGAGGCCTTAAAGAGAATGCTCTCTGCTTGCAATTATTGTTGACGTGCACACTTTAGGCAGGCAAAATAGGTGGCCCATTAGAATCTATTCAGGTGTTCTGCAATTGTCACACTATTTCAGTGTCCAACAGAGTGTAACCACCAAGCTTTGTAGCTTGTCTAGGGAATTTATGTGAGAAAATAAAGCCATTCCGGTTTACACTAAAAAATTGCCTGCAACATTCCAGCAGGGTACAGTGCTGCCCTTTACAGCCCACATCTGTAAATTTATGAAAGTCCATAAAAGCGAAATTTGGCCACTGACTGTAAAAAAGAGATGCGTATTTGATTTATTTTTTTATTTTTTTGCAATTGGGAATACTAAGTGGCTTATTAATATTATTTTAGTTATCAGATTTTTACAGTTTACAGTAGATATTGTTAAAGGGTTATACTGGCTTACTAATACATCTGTCCATCGGTTAAACCTGGTATGGCAGTTCAGCTCTATTGAAGAAAGCAATGCTGAACTGCAATACCACATACAATATACTGATGTGGCACTGTTTTTGGATAAAGCAGCAATATTTTTCTAATCTTTAATGACCATTTTGAGTTAAATATATATTTTATATACTGGTTTATCAAAAATATGATCTGTGCTTTTTGATCCAGAAAATACAAAAAACATGCTGACAGTCAGTGGTGATGGATTGCTGTGCCTGCTATACTGTGTATTTATGTAGATTAAGAAGTCCTGGCTAGGTGGCTGTGGATTTAGTGATTCATCTTAGAAAAAATGAAAAAAAAAAAAAAAAAAGATCACATGCACAATATAATCTATGTAAAATAGGGTCTATATATACAATGTTTGACAGATTAAGTGGAAAAGCTTCAATTTCTCTCTTATGGCTACAGGAAGCCAGGGAGTTAATTTAAAAAAAGAAAGATATACTCTGCATTAGGTTTTGGTTAAAAACCTAGTAATAGGGCTTGGATTGCCGATGCTGGGGGAGAAAAGGGTGGGCTTCCCACTCCACCTCCACTCATCATTTTGTGCTAACTCATTAGGAGCGACTTAGGTGAGTATGAACCTCTCAGACAATCTTAAGGCCGAGGAAAGAAGTAGGTGCTATGAGCATGTAAGAACATGGACCTACACTTATCAGACTGTACGGACTGTATTGGTTATATGGTGCATGTGGTGACAGCCAGGTGCTAGACCTTTAATGTGTCATCTAGGAGCAATATGTTTAGTAAGTGCAAAGGTTTTTCTTTTGCTTATTTTGTTTTCTGTTACATATCTCATCCTGATAATAAAAATGGCTGCAGCCAGTTAAGGCCAAAATACTGCCTTATGGACTGCAACTTTATTGTGTGCCTGTTATTGATTGCCATCTAGCCCAGGAGATGACTGTTTCCCCTTCTGGGGTAGATGGCACTTCAATTCACCACCACAATTTTTAATTCAACATATTGTTCCAAATTACCTCTCAAATATCTTAAATGGGGTTTCCAGAGGGAAAAGGGGCTTAACTGAATTTTTACTCCACCAATCACCAAAAAAAATACCAGAAAAAAAAAAAAAAGGGGAAATTTGATCTATAAAGCACAACAAGGTATGTATTAATATACATACTAGAGTTGATCAAATCAGTTCTACCAATTGAGAATTCATCGTGAATTTACCCAAAACTTTGGGTTCTAAAAGAGAGAGAGAGATAGAGAGAGATAGAGAGATCTGTATCTTTGCGGCATGTATCTAGAGGTGTGGCTGCCTCCTTGTTGGTTATTATCACTGACCAATCCTCTTCACAGGCTGCCTTAATTAGTGTGACATGTATAGCTGAGTCTGCTCTTCTTGCTCATAAAACAGTTGCTGGCACACAGTGACGCAACAGGTCATCGTCTGCTCACCCAGAGAGGAAAAAATTGTATCAGGCTCAAATATGTGCCCTCATCCACCCCAGGGGAGTAGGAGAGGAGAGGAGCACTAACCTGAATGCATGTAGAGTCAAGATGGAGGTGGCTCCAGAGCTTGGGAGGTTGCTGTTCTGGCTGGAAGTCAGCATCCAAAGGAGAGAGGCAACATAAGGCACTGCATGGATAGAGAGCAACCAGAAACCCCCATTAGGTCTAAAGGAGGAGATTATCCCATGGGATCCACAAAGTCCAGGCCGGCATGATGGTGGTAAGGCTCTCTGTGGTAGGAAGAAGGCCCTGGTGTATCTGTGGCTCCACTAGAAGAACACATCAATATTCATCCAAGGTACAAATGGCGGGAGTAGCAGGGGCCTTGCTGAGTGAAGCCGTCTCTTTTCTTTCCATAGGAGCGAAGGTGGAAGGTAGTAGACCCTCATTTTTGAAGCAGTGAGTGGGAGCTTTTGATTTATGATGCCATCTTTCCTGGGATCCAGGCCACACTCTTGGGTTTTGCTTTTACAGCATTCACGGTCTGCTAAAAATGACACATTAACCCTATTCTGTGGACCAGTATAATTATAGCAATGCCAAATTTATATAGTTTTTATTATTTTTTACTATTTCAATGTAAAACTGTTTATATTTCCATCTACAGAGCTGCTTCAGGAATATAGTTTTAACTGATAACATTTTAGGTAACCTACAGCTTTTCAACCACTTTTTATTTAATTTCTTTGGGGACAAAGTTGCTAAAAAAACGAGGGATGTATGCGATTAAAATGTTTATATTTTAATAATTCAGACGTAATCTGAGACTGTCCCTCAGATTTCTGCTGTGGGGTTGCATCCACAATGTTTACAGGTTTGCAGTAATTCTCATTTGTAGCTAACTCACAGTTTCAGCATGGAAACATCAAAAAGTGCCATGGGTCACTTTTTGATACAAATTTCAAATCTTTGTGGAAAAAAATAAATAAGTGGCCATATGAACGGAAAGGCAGATTCCCATTTCAAATAATGGGAATAGATTTATTGTGGATTCCGAATATGGACATGGAAATACTGCATTATGAACATGCCTTAAGGCAGTGGCAACAGATGGCTGGTGACTAGTGATGAGCGGCATAGGCAATATTCGAATTCGTGTTGTTTTGCGAATTTTTGGCCGAATATCATAAATTTGAGAATTTGTGATCTCCAGTCATTTTGTACTTGATTACAAAAATCGGCAATGCAATATATTCGCGATAAAAATTCGCAATTAGAATATTTGCGATCAGCACTAAGGGGCAGGCAACTTTCCTATTGGTTGCTAGGGATGTTGCCAAGTGCCGATATTTGCGATAAATTGGCGATTAGAATATTTGCGACCAACACTATTTGCAAGTACGAATATATAGCACTATATTCTAAATATTCGCAAATTCTCAAAGTGGCGATATTCACCATTAAAATTCGCGATTCGAATATTCGCGCTCAATGCTACTGATGACCTTAATCTGTGTGCCTTGCAGTAGGAGACCTGAGTTATGATATCATACATATGACTACAGTAAGACTTTGAAGGCAAAAGTTAAGATATAGCCGAACTCTCGAATTTGGAACAATTTGGATGATATTATATCTATTTCCTTTGGGATATAGCACTTAAAACATGCACTACTGCTTCTACGACTATATTTCCTTCAACAGATAACATCTACAAACTTGTTGCAGATGTGCTTATTATCGAATTTTGAATGTGGTTCCTGACCATATCTTATAGTTGAATGTAACTGAAGTGCAAAAAAAAAAATGAAGAACTCTGGTTACTTTTGACTAATATAAGAGTGGGCTCAGTTTGTAAGGGCTCATGTACACTGGAATGTAGCCATAAGACTTCTAGGGGAGAATGCCTGCATATATATTTTGTTAGCCTGCTACAGTTGTAGGCTGACGTTCACACAGCATGTAGTTTGCTCACTGGTCTTCAGTGTTCATAGCACCATGTGCTGTCCTTGCAGGCCTCCTTCAAGTGAGCTACAGAACCCTGTATATAGCAAGCTAACGAGGTTAACTGCATTCAGTTGTTGCAGAGCATACCAACAATCTGGCATGGAAGGAAGGGAACGGTTGCTCCCTCTACCAACCTTAACAGCTTTTCCGCATAATCCAGGCCCCACGTATTTCCAGAAAGAATCCTGACAAAACAAATAAGTTTGTTCAGGCCACAGAACTTCCTGGATTACACTTACTTCACCCAGGTGAGAAATCTGGGTGAAATATACCTTCCTTCCACCAGTATTCCACCTCCATGACCACAATATATATATATACTGTGTGTGTGTGTGTATATATTTATATACAGTGTATATATATATATATATATATATATATATATATATATACGTGTAGAGAAGATGGCAGCAGCGTATCCAAATGTTCCAAGCCAGGTGCAATGCCTCACCGGGACCAGCTAGTCCCAAAATACAGACCAAGAAAAATAAGGCAGCACTCCGTATATAAAAAGATGTGTCTCCTTTATTCACCCATGTGGGCAATACGACGTTTCGGCTCCAAACAACTGAGCCTTTCTCAAGCCTGGCTCAGTTGTTTGGAGCAAAACGTCGTATTCTGATAAGCACTTACGGATGTCTTTAACATTGTCTGAATGGCTTAGAATTGTCCCATCTAGTCTCCAACTGTACTGAGGTTTGGGAAAAAAAGAGAATTGTAAGTCAAAAAATACAGGAGCATGATCCGAGAGTAAAATACTCCCAATTGAGGTATTCCGGCATGACGACAACAAATTGGGAGGTACAAACAGATAATCTAACCTTTGGTAGGACTTGTGGACCCCAGAGTAGAATGTAAAATCTTTCACTGAGGGATTCAGCGTCCTCCAGGAGTCCACAAGCCCCGCCGAGGCCAAACCAGTTCTAATCCTTCTTAGCGCCCCATATGACAAAGAGGAAGTACCTCCTGATGTATCAATAAGGGGCTCCAGTGCCACATTAATGTCGCCACCCAGGATAATGATCCCTTCAGCAAATTCCTGGAAAGTGGAGAGACTGCGGCAAAGCCAGTCGGCTTTTCCCACATTAGGTACATATATGGAACCTAATGTAATGGTTTGTGTGCCAATAGAGCCTTTTATAAATATAAAACGGCCATCCCTATCTGGTAATGTTGATCTGATTACCATAGGTGTATTTTTGTGTATAGCAATTGAAACACCCCTGGAAGAGCCACTGCAGGAGGGGGCATGGAACCACTGATTAAATGTCGATTGGGACATGCTGGGAACATGCCCACTCCTGAAGTGTGTCTCCTGTTAGAGGGCGAAGTTTACTTTTTGCTTTTTCAAAGCCACACATATTTGAGAGCATTTGGCAGGAATATTCATGCCTTTAACGTTAACGTTACATACCCTAATGTCCGCCATTATGTGTGGATAGAGATAAAAGGGTGAAGAAATGGACCTAAAAGACAAGGGGTAGAGGGGGAAAGGAAAGTCTGAGGGAAAAAAGGAAGAAAACAAGTTATCAACAGAACACTGCTCTGGCAGAAAGTGATGATTGTGCATAAAGTATATAATATACCGACGCAACATAAAGGAGTGAAGTTGGCAGTAAAACATAACGGCCAAATATAGATAAGAGAGCAAGTAGAACAGGGATGTCAAACTCGTGGCCCTCCAGCTGTTGCAAAACTACAACTCCCATCATGCCTGGACGTCCTACAGCTATCAAGGCATGCTGGAAGTTGTAGTTTTGCAACAGCTGGAGGGCCATGAGTTTGACATCTGTGAAGTAGAACATAATAGGGTGCAATGTTAGAGCGATCATCTGTAATCGTTAGCCATATAAGGAAAACTACAAGTGCACTCTCTACAGATAAAATATTGATTGATACTTATCTAAAATCAGGATGATGCACCACTAATATACAAAAAGTCCATTACAATGGACAGAGTGAGGGAGTTCAGGTGTCTTCACCAGGAAATGTAGGTTTTCTGGGAGTGTTTCTCCCTGCTTTCCTTTTGCTCCGGCTCTCCGCGGGCCTGCCTGCTTGTATCCAAGACGCTGGAGAAGGAAAGTCCGGAAAATCTTTGAGATCCGTGGCAGAATTCCAGTCAGGTATTTCCAAGTCTGCAAGATCAAGGGTGTCATAGACCGTAGGTAAATCAGCTGGAGAGCGTACAACCAGTTTTCTCCTCGGCATATTGATAAAGAGGCCGAAGGGGTGAAGCCACTTATAGGTAATGTTCGGATCCCTGAGTTTTACAAGGAGCAGTTTTAATGTCCTGCGCTTTTGCAAGGTGATCGGAGATAGATCTTGGAATAGGAACAATTCCGCATCACACTATAGATTTTTTGTTTCTTGCAGCATGTAATATTTTTTCCTTAGATTGAAAGTTGAGCAGGCGGCAGATAACGTCCCTTGGGGGGTCTCCTGGCTTGGGGGGAGGCTGCAGTGCTCGGTGGACTCTGTCCATAGTAAGATCCAGACCATGGTCTGGGCCCAAAAGCATGTTACAAATCTCCAATACGGCACCCCTTAGCTCCTCTGTGGAGACAGACTCTGATCTTCGGATAAGTTATAAAGCTGGTTGATATGGGCCTGCACCTTGTCTAGACTGCTAGAAACTGCGGTAGAATGGCAGGTTACCTTGTCTTGTTGCAACTCCAACTCATCCACGCGGTCCGCAATCTGTCGCATGTTGCGTCTGATGTCTGTGAGATCTTTCTTGAGTGGTGCAAGGGCCTCTGTGATAAGATCTTTCATAAAAGTCTGGATACTGGAAGATCTTCTTCTCCTCTTCCCTGTTCTGGTTCGCTTTCCCCTCGTCATTCAGCCGAGCCTTCAGAAGGAGCGACTGTGTCTTGTTGCGGCGCCATCTTGGGCCTAGGTTTAGCAGGGGTAATCAGTCTTTTGCGGACAAATTTATCCATTTCTCCTCTGGTAGGTCCAGGTGTGGAAGCTCCTGTAGCCTCCCTGGATCTCTCCCTCGAAGATTTCCCCATTATGGGCTTAAGATATTTGCTGAATATGCTCTTTTATCAGCGGTCGTCTGCAGAGCTCACAGAAGCATGTCTTGTGCGCTCTCCTGCCAAGCTCTGCCCCCGAGGCAATACATTTTAATGCTGTACGGAGACTGCTCTCTGGACAGCATTAAAACTAAGTCTTTGAACGAATCGACTTGGGATCCTAGCAGCCGTATTACAACTCCACAAAATGGAAAAATAATGTGGTGTTATTTATGAGTCATGTGATCTGTTGATAGTCTAGATTAAAATAATAATCGCTTGGAAAAATAGTCAACTTTCCATATTTTGTAGGCTTCTTCACATCTTCTGCTTATTTTCCAGAAAATGTGAAACCTCAAACTAGAAAGAACAAGTATAAACCTATTAAAATGTATCAATTTAAAATTAAGTTATTCCTTCCTTGATACATTCAATGTTCATTTCATTACATAAATCTTTCTAGTGCTGAGTTGGGTACAAGATTGCCCACAGAGAAGTCCTGCTCATTGACCTGCACATGGGTGTGGGTTTCAAAACAGAAATTCTGTTCAGATTTTTTTGCTGGTTTCTATGCGTTTCCACACCAAAGCCCCACCAAAATCTGCATGTATTAGGTTGTGTACACGCTGCTGCAAAGTATCATGTGGCCATACAGGCTGCAATTGGCTAATGTTAACTAATGAAGATCGCAATGTTTGCTTGGTCTGCATTATTAATATCCGCGAGGCACCTTCAATATTGCATGGACATTAACAACACAGACCTACTAAACAGTTCAATCTTCATTAGTTTACACGAGCAGTCTGCGGTCCATATGCATGGCAGATTAATTTCTGCATGGCAGAAAAAAGCAAAGAGTTCATGAGATTTGTCAGATCTCATTCACTTTGCTGGTACTGTATTACGCTGTAGTTTTTTCATGCATAATTCGCAACATGTGCAGGTAGCTTAAGAGGTATGAATTCAACAGGAATTTTATAATCACTGGTCAGTTGTAAACAAACGGTGAAAGTAATCAATTTAATCAGTGCATCTCAGATGATCAATTCATGCATCTACAGAAACAGCTCATTCATGCACATTTTTCATTGTTGGGCAATTTAATTTTCATTTTATGCTCTATTAAATGTGCATCTACCTTCATTTTCTGAATGCCAAACTGTTAACTGTTTTTAACATTAAATGTTGTCACAGTTTATTATAAATGATCAGATCATGGAACTCCATTTCACAAAGGTTCAGCATAACATTTGACTTATAGTACGGAAGAAGGCACCAGGTCAATAGGGATTCAATACATCTAAATGGTATTGCTTCAGGCACAGGAACAACTAAATCTGATGGATGGGATTGATTTGCACATGTCTACAGTTTTGAACTAAAATGTTATTGAATCCAGTGGAGCATCACTGCCTACAATACAGTATTTTGACAATTCCACAATATCTAGACACCCTAATACATTGTTAATGCCACATTCATTTTAAGTATATTCATCTGGCATGCATTACTTGGTCTGATAACATTTGCCACACATTTTTTTTAGCAAGCTTAAGTCTGCTTAGGGCTTAAGTTTGACATTGCATTGCTTAAATTATATACAGTACATTGTATTACATCTAGGCACTAGTAAGAATGTGTTAATGAGTTCACATATTCATAAATGCTGAATTTTACAACTGAAGACAAAATAACTCACAACAATAATGTTTAATTTTAATTTTTAACTTTACAACACAAGTAGATGGAAATATAATTTTATACAGCAAATAAACTAAAAAATATCAAAATTGTAATCTTTATTGGTTTATGGTGGATAAATTAACTAAATTAACTTGTAATCTTTCTTTTTATATAGTAAATAAATATATTAAAATTGCATCAAGCGAATTTTGCATTGCGATTTTCGCAGTGTAAAAAAAAAAGTGCATGAATATAGTGAATTCACAAATCCACGAATATATATTGAATATTCACCCATATATTTGAAAAATATCTCGAAATCGAATATTTCCCCTACCGCTCAGCACTAGTTGTGACATTACAGCACTATGTCTGTAGCCTGTATGTATGGACAGCAGAGAAACAGTAATTCCTATCACAGTACTTAACAACCTGTACAGGAACCTCAGCTACACTGTATCACTTTCTAACCTACACTGACTATCTCATACTAACTATCTGTTATATATATATATATATATATATATATATTTATATATACACACTAACTATCTAATGTAATTGGATAAGGAATAGGATCCAGATGAAAGCACAGAGCAGAGCAATGTCACTGCTCTCTCTCTCTCAGAACTGCAAAAAAACTGCAGAAAATGTCTGCTAGGGAGTTTGTTATATAGTAAAGGGGTTTGCAATTCTCCTATTGGTTGCTAGGGATGTTTTTAGGCTCTGACAAAGATATTGCATTGCAGCCTTCTCATTGGACCACAAGCAAGAAAGGAGGTTACTGATGAAAAAAAATCTAGAATATTTGTGATTATCAGAATATAGCACTATATTCTGCATCTTCGCGAATTCTCGAAATTGTCCTTGTAGCGGAGATCCAGCAGGGTGGCCACCCAATAATCAGCACTGGTTAGAATGTGGGCAACTCAGCGGTCATTGCGCTGGCACTGCAGCATGTAGTCACTCATCTGTGCCAGGCTGCCCAGAGGCAATGACAAGCTGTACTCTGTGGGTGGTGTATTGTCTGTGTCTTCTGTATTCCCACAGCCATGCTCCATTGATGCCCAAAATCTTCTTTGGGTGCCACTCTGCTGTGAACACGGTTCATCCTCCTCATTATCCTCCTCCTCATCCTGCAGAACTGTGCTCTGGCTGGACAATTGTGTACCTGGCCGCTGTTGGTGCAGGAACCCACCCTCCGAGCCACTTGTGAATGACTAGCCTGATAACCGTGGAAATGATCCCTCTTCCTCCTGTGCCACACCCTCTTCCATCATTGCCCAAAGTGTTTTTTTTAGAGGTGGGATAGTAACGCTGAGGACTGCGTCATCGGCACTGGCCATGTTGGTGGAGTACTCGAAAAAACGCAACACGGCACACAAGTCCTGCATGGAGGCCCACTCGTTGGTGGTGAAGTGGTGCTGACCGCAGAGTGCCTCACCCGTGCGTGCTGCAGATGAAACTCCACTATCTCCTGCTGCTGCTCGGACAGTCTCTCCAGCATGTGCAGGTATGAGTTCCACCTTGTGTGTAGGTCGCATAAGAGGCGCTGAGCGGGAAGGCCAAAGTTACGCTGCAGCGTGCGTAGACAGCCTGCACTTTCTGCAGCAGTTCTGACATATCGGGGTAATTTTAAGGATTTCAGGAACCTCTGCACCACCAAATTCAGCACATGCGCCAGGCAAGGGATGTGTGTCGAACCGGCTAGCCCCAGAGCTGCTACGAGATTTTGTCCGTTAACGCACTCCGACAGGCCAGGCTTGAGGCTCAGCGGCACCAACCACTCATTGGTCTGTAGTTCCATGCCCATAGCTACTGTGAGGTGTGGGGTTTTTCTCCCAAACAGTGGAGTTTCAAAACAGCCTGCTGTCGTTTACCCCTGACTGTGCTAAAGTTGGAGGTTAAGGTGTTACACTGACCATATGATGAGGTGGTAGAGGAGGAAGCAGAGTAGAAGGAGGAGGCAATGAGAAATGTCCTGCAATCCTCGGTGGCAGTAGGACATGCGCCAAACTGCTATCTGCCTCAGGCCTAGCCACCACTGCATTTGCCCATTGTGCAGTTAGGGAGATATAGCGTCCCTTCCCGTGCTTACTGGTGCACGTATTGGTAGTAATGTGGACCTTCCCACAGATGGCGTTGCGCAGTGCACACCTGATTTTGTCAGCCACTTGGTTGTGCAGGGCAGAGATGGCTCGCCTGGAAAAGTAGTGGCGGCTGGGAACCACGTACTGTGGGACAGTCACTGCCATAAGGTTTTTTAAAGTCTCTTTCTCCACCATACGGAATGACAGCATTTCAAAGGCCAGAAATTTTAAAATGCTGGCATTCAGGGACAGAGATCACTGTGGGTAGGGGGGTACTTCCTCTTTCTCTCCAGTGTTTAGGGGATTAACAGCTTAAAGCTTCCATGGGACAGTGTGGACATGCTGGGTGACTGTGGTGGAGGTGGTAGTGTTGCTGCCACATCCTTTGTTTGCAGGGTGGCAGGTGCCACTGTCACTCCAGGGGGGAGGAAGAGGCCGAGACTGCACAGAAGAGGGAGCAAGAGTAGCCTGACATCTTTTGTGGTTTTTCAGGTTATTCAGGTGCTTTGCATTTAGATACCTGGTCATGCAGGTGGTGTTTAGGTTTAGAACATTTATGCCTCGCATCAGGCTTTGATTGCACAGCGTGCCAACCACTCGCGTCTTGTCATCAGTACATTGTCTGAAGAACTGCCACGTTAGGGAACTCCTTGGAGCTGGCTTTGATGTGCTCAGTCCCTGGGTGCAGTGGGAAGTAGCAGAGATACTGGCTAGGGGACGGCCACTCTGCTTTTGCGCCCTGCTCCCTCTTTTGCTGTGTGGCTGGTGCTGTGTGACCACCACTAGAGATGAGCAAATTTTTAAAAAATTCAATTTGCTGGTTTGCCAAATTTTTTGGCAAAAACTCGATTCGATCTGAATATATTCGCTGCAAATTAAATTAAAAAACAACTATTTCCTGGGTGCTGAAAGCCTTTATAGTGATGTAAAACACTTTGCCTTGTAGTCAAATAATACTGTGAGTCCTTATGACATGTAGATGACAGGCGTCGCTCTTAGAATCACTGCATACATACCTTATTTGAGCGGTCACGGTGCCAAAACTGACAAAATACGGAAAGTATCAACTCAGCAGGTAAATGTTATTGTAAAGAAGAAGCGCACTCCTTTTACACCCTCATCAGCTGATTCCACATCGATGTCTACAGAACCTGTTCAATTAAATGCTTATACAAGTATAGCCCCCCAACAGATTGGAGAGGGTGTAAGCAGTAAGTTTGTGTTGACGTCACTAATTAATTTTCCCCATTTTCTGATCCGTCAGAACAATTACCCAGAAAAAGCGAATACTGTCTGTTGAGCATACCCCTTTACTCGGTTAGCATTAGCTCAATAATCCATCAGTATTAATAAAGGCAAAAACAAAATGGAGTGGATCTAAAACAGAGATGATATGAGAGGAGGCCACAGAGCGTCAAAATGACGAAGTGTGGAGGTGGCAGCAGCATTAGGAGACCACAGAGCGGCACAATGACATATACTGGAGGTGACAGCAGCATGAGTAGGCCACAGAGTGGCACAATGACATATACTGGAGGTGGCAGCAGCATGAGTAGACCACAGAGCGGCACAATGACAGAGTCTGGAGGTGGAGGCAGCAGCATGAGGAGACCACAGAGTGGTACAATGACATAGTCTGGAGGTGGCGGCAGCATGAGTATGCCACAGAGTTGCACAATGACAGAATCTGGAGGTGGTGGCAGTATGAAGAGACCAAATAGCGGCACAATTACATAGTCTGGATGTGGCGGAAGCATGAGGAGACCACAGAGTTGCACAATGACAGAGTCGGGAGGTGGCGGCAGCATCAGGAGGCCATAGAGTGGCAAGGTGACATACTGTGGAGGTGGGTGGCAATACCAGTACCTGCTGAAGATGGTGGGTGAAAGAAAGAGCACATGGCATCAGATCTTTGGCATCAGGCGGGTAACAGCATCAGAATAGTAGCTGAGGCAGGTAGCCAGAAGAAACCGGTCTCTTTTGTCAAATTGTTGGTGTGGCACCATGAGTGATCTAGTCTGATGCATCAGGCATTAGTGTGTGGAAATCCTGGCTGATCCATGCCTGATTCATCTTGATGCAGTGTCCCACTATGTGCTATATGTGGGCACTTTAAACTCTTGCTAAATGTCATATCAAATGTATTGTGGTATCATGCTGTAATTCCCTTTAACAGGCTGGCAGAGTCATTTAACTTTATTCGCCCCTAGGTGGTGCTGTCACCAGTTATATATATAGCTGGGGGGGGGGTAAAGTTAGTGTGTCCGATGATAATAAAGAGATGAGGAAGTTAATGGAGGAAGTGGAAATTTGTATTTCCACCAAAATAATTCAAAAAAGATTTTACCGCATATAAGTGCAGCGCTCAATGCTGAATAAATTTTTTTCCCAATGAAAATACTCACAAAAGATTTTACCATATATAACTGCAGCGCTAATTACAATTTTTTTTCCACCAAAATAATTCAAAAAATCTTTTACCGCATATAACTGCAGCGCTCAATGCTGAATACATTTTTTTTGCCAATGAAAACAGTCACAAAAGATTTTACCATATATAACTGCAGCACTAATTACAATTTTTTGTCCACCAAAATAATTTTAAAAATATTTTACCGCATATAACTGCAGCGCTGAAAGCCAAATAGTGATCTTAAATGAAGGGGACATAGCGGAGGAAATTGGTCCGCGCTGGAAGAGCGAGACTCTGTCCCCGTAGTGTCCAGTAAGCAATATTGCAGTTGTAGATGCGGGCTGGTGTGAATTAGTTCGCATTTTTATGCAGGGTTAGTGTATAATGTATTCACCTGTATTGGTGCGCCGCTCTTATGGACGTGGACACGTAAGCGCACAGTGTGTGAAACATAAATACTAAATTTAACCACAACGTAATTCAGTCCATACCATAAAAAGGACTTTCCCACATATAACTGCAGCGCTGAACGCTGAATATATCTTGATTTTTCAACAGAAGTACGCCACTAAATGCTTTTCCGCATATAACTGTAACAGTGAACTCTGAATATATTTTTATTTTTCTACTGATATACGTCAATAAAGGTTTTTTAAGATATAAATGCCGCAGCGAATGTTTGTTTCTTTTTCTACTGATATATGTCACTAAAGGTTTTTCAAGATGTAAATGCAGGAGCGAATGGCGAATGTATATTTATTTTTCTACTGCTATAAGTCAATAAAGGTTTTTAAAAGTATAAGTGCAGCAGCGAATGGCGAATGTACGGTATATTTATTTTTCTACAGATATACGACACTAAAGGTTTTTCAAGATAAAATTGAAGGAGCAAATGGCGAATGTATATTTCTTTTTCTACTGCTATACGTTAATAAAGGTTTTTCAAGATAAAAGTGCAGCAGCGAATGGCGTATGTATATTTCTTTTTCTACTGATATACGTCAATAAAGGTTTTTCAAGATATAAGTGCAGTAGCGAATGGCGAATTTTTGTTTCACCAGTGCACTGCGTATATATTTTTATTTATTTACTAAAATACGCCTCTCAACGCTTTAACCAGAAATAACTGCAGAAATGACCTGAGAATATATATTTCTTGTTGGACTGAAATAGGCCACTATACGCTTTCAACAGAAATAACTGCAACAGTGCAGTGCTTATATATTTTTCTTTTTTACTGAAATATACCCCTATAGGTTTTCAACAGAAATAACTACAGAAGTGAAATGCGTATATCTTTTTCTTGTAGTACTGAATAAGATACTAAGATATAAGCCTCTAAAGGCTTTTCAACATAACATTTGCAGTCCAATAACAAAAAGCTGAAATGACAGTGCTGTCTAATGACTATTTGGATCCCCAAATAATGTTTCCCTGCAATTGTAAATAACTTTCCTATCAATGTCCCTAGCGGCTTCTGACGTCTCTCCCTGCCCTAAGATGCTGTGAAATGATTCCTCCGTATCCTTTCCCTGCACTTATAAATATGTTTTCTGTCTTTTTTCCACAATCGTTTTTCCACTTGCTGTCCCTAGCACTTTCACATGTCTGTCCCTGCACTCTGAACGCTGGAAAATGTCTGACTGTAAGATGGCCGCCGTATTTATTGTGCTGTGACATTACAGGGTTGGCTGAAGGTTGTTTGTCTACATGCAGGCATGTCAATCTGGATGATCCCACCTTCTTAGAGTTCCTTGCCCCATGTCCTCACACATGTAGCCGCCATTTTAGAAAAATTGCGATTCGTTACCACGAAGCGTAAGAAAATTTGCATTCATTGCAAATCGAATTTTTCCTGAAATTCTAAATGAATTCCACTTTGTCAGCTTCAATTCGCTCATCTCTAGTTATTTATTAGTTAGCTATTTTGCAAGTGAATTTACTCTGTGATACAGCCAGTTTTGGGGTGTATTAATAGCAAATATAGGTACGTCTATTCACCATTCTGAGGTGAAATTACATCCTGATACAGCCAGTTTTGGGTTGTATTTAGTTTATACATAAGTACTTGCGGTCTGACATGCTACATGGGTTAAGAAACCACATTCCTTGGGCTTAAAAAAAAAAAAAAGAACATACTAGAAGTCAGCACACCATAAAAGCCGAGAACAGATAACTCGAAAAGGGTTAGCCGCCGAGGTTGCCGTTCGCTGAAGTAGAACTCACTTTTAGGGTGGTGTGAAATAGCTGCCTGATACTACAAACTTTAGGGTGAGTTCACACTTTAGTAGTGTTTATCAAGCACCAAAGTTCTTGTGTGCTCAGGTGCTCGAGTAGAACACTTCGCAATGCTCGGGTGCTCTACCGAGCACAATGGAGAACCCGAGCATTAAACCAGGCACACCTTGCTCTGAAGAGGGGAGGGTGTTGGGACCCTAGTTCGGCTCGGGAGTCCCTGCTCTGACTCCATATATAGCTATGTCCATATATAGAGTCAGTGCTTGGGGAAACCCCAGTGTAGTTAAATCTAATTTAGCCTGTGTTTCAGAAAAGTTTCTGCTGGGATTCAAACTCATGACCTTCTGCATTAGAGGCAAGGTGCTTAATCACTCAGCTATAATAGCTGCATAGCCAATTGCTTTAAAAAAAAGAGACTTCTACTGTAGAGGAATACTTACTACTAGTAAGTATTCCTATACAGTAGAAGTCTCTTTTTTTTAAGAGACTGGCTATGCAGCTATATAGTGTAGTGGTTAAAGTTCTGGGTTGAGATGCAGAAACTGTGAGTTCATGTCCTGTCACAAACTTTTTCAGAAATAGAGACTAAGCTTAATTTAAATATATATATATATATATATATATATAAATCTTGAGATAGGCAGCAGCACGTCCAAAGGGCTTGGCGGGTGCAAAATCCTCACGAGGATGGACAATCCTCCACTCATATATAGATCCCAGAGAAGAGGCAGCACTCCTGAGTTAAATGGTGATGACCCAATTTATTCCAAGGCAACGTTTCAGCCTACTCCATGAGGCCTTTGTCAAGCAATACAACAGTGCCACAAGCAAACTTACATAGTCATACAATAAATCATGTAATGTGGGCGTTACAAGGTGACATCATCAAATCATGTGATATGGGCGTTACAAAGTGACATCATCAAATCATGTGATATGGGCGTTACAAAGTGACATCATAAAATCATGTGATCGAGTATACATATACATAGGAATAGTGTGTCCATCTGTATAGCAAAAAATATTCATAAATAACAAAGTGACACAATTGGTCTGTGTACACGTGGATTGTGTAAACACAAATATCACCAAAGTGAAATATAATTAAAATGTGAACAGTACTGGCGATCGCCGCTGTTCAGATATCATATATACTAGACGTAAATAGACTCCAGCCTACCCCAAGTGGACCACATCAGCCGCATGTTAATGGCGTCTCACATTGTAATATGCGCATGCGTTTCATCACTATGTCTCTAGCGGTTGCTGCACGAGCATCCGGTAACCAAGCGACCGCCCCATGTGACCGGAGTGCGTCACTGGCCACGTAGTAACTCGCGCAAGTGCACCGCACAAAGGCAGTGGCCGCATGGAAATGAAAGTAAATAACCATGGAAACTACAGACAAATCAGTGATAGACGACAGTGTATAGAAGGCATCAGAAGATTTCCCGAATCATAATACGACACACATATATCCAGTGACCATATAGGGGGAGGGTCCGGTCGAGCCCGAGTCCTTACTGGAAACAGAGGGATGGGGGATGGTGTCGCGTGGTAAGAGGGACAAGACTCCCACTGTTTCCAGTAAGGACTCGTGCCCGACCGGAACCTCCCCATATATGGTCACCGGATATATGTGTGTCGTATTATGATTTGGGAAATCTTCTGATGCCCTCTATACACTGTAGTCTATCACTGATTTGTCTGAAGTTTCCATGGTTATTTACTTTCATTTCCATGCGGTCACTCCCCTTGTGCGGTGCGTTTGCGCGAGTTACTACGTGGCCAGTGACGCACTCCGGTCACATGGGGCTGTTGCTTGGTTACCGGATGCTCGTGCAGCAACCGCTAGAGACATAGTGATGAAACGCATGCGCATATTGCAATGTGAGACGCCATTAACATGCGGCTGATATGGTCCACTTGGGGTAGGCTGGTTTCTATTTACAACTAGTATATATGATATCTGAACAGTGGCGATCATCAGTACTGTTCACATTTTAATTATATTTCACTTTGGTGATATTTGTGTTTACACAATCCACGTGTACACCGACCTTTTGGGTCACTTTAGTATTTATGAATATTTTTTGCTATACAGATGGACACACTATTCCTATGTATATGTATACTCGATCACATGATTTGATGATGTCACTTTGTAACGCCCATATCACATGATTTGATGATGTCACCTTGTAACGCCCACATCACATGATTTATTGTATGACTATATAAGTTTGCTTGTGGCACTGTTGTATTGCTTGACAAAGGCCTCATGGAGTAGGCTGAAACGTTGCCTTGGAACAAATTGGGTCATCACCATTTAACTCAGGAGTGCTGCCTCTTCTCTGGGATCTATCTATCTATCTATCTATCTATCTATCTATATATATATATATATATGTGTGTGTGTTTTTAGCCATAATATATTTACACATATTATTATATATTTAGAATATATAATATATTATAATACTGTATATGTAAATTTTTATTTTTAGTAACTGGCTATGCAGGTATTATAGTTGAGTGGTTAAGTGTCTTGCCTCTAATGCAAAAGGTCATGAGCTCGAATCCCAGCAGAACATTTTCTGAAATACAGGCTAAATTAGATTTAAATACAATGGGTGTCCCCAAGCACTGACTCCATATATGGACATAGCTATATATGGAGTCAGAGCGGACTCACATTGAGGGATTCCCTCACTGTACATTGATCTTCTGCCTAGAAATAGAGGCTAAATTAGATTTAAATACACTGGCTCGAGCATCGTGCTCGAGCACATGCAGTGTTCGGCCAAACTCCGCAATGTGTCAAGCATAGCGATGCTCGAGCCGAACTCGTGTTCGGCCAAGCATGCTCGCACAACACTACACTTCAGTTATCACTATCGTTTTTTGTTAGCCAAAACCAGTAGTGAAGCCTACTCAGAGAAAAGGTATAATGGAAAGATCTGCACCTGGTTTTATAATACACATTTTAGGGTCGTCAAAATTTTTTACACTTCGTCAATAAGTAGTTGCGGAGTTGGTGAGAAATTGAAGCCTCACACTATTGCTCTTTTACCCTTGCACTTAATGTTACCCTTGCACTTTAATGGAGCTTGCGCGTGAGTCAGCGACTGAGCCAGTAGGGTGGTAGCGTGGCCATGAGTCAGCAGGGTGGCAGCAGTGTGTGATCTGTAGCCAAACGTGCCCAGGGTAAACTGCCTGCTATGCAGGAGCCTAAATGTCCATAAAGAAGTAGTGGTGCACGGGTTCACAGAGGCAGCGGTAGCAGGCAGTCAGCACGGAGTGGTGGGGCGTAAATGCCATACTTGGCAGTGTGGGAATTTTTCATCAAGCCGATGACTGGCCCGCTCTCTGACTGGGCCACTGTGTTAACGACTAATGCAATTCATCATGCAACTCCTCATGTGATTCCCACCCTCACCCCCCTGTGACTGGACCACTGTGTTGATGACTCATGCAATTCCTCATGCTATTCTCAACCTCACCACTCTGTGACTTGGCCACTGTGTTGACGACTAATGTGATTCCTCATGCAATTTCCACTCTCACCACTCTGTGACTGGGCCACTGTGTTGACAACACATGCAATTCCTCATGCGACTCCTACCCTCACCACTCAGTGACTGGGCCACTTTGCTGACAACTCATGCGATTCCCACACTTACCACTATCTGACTTTATTGACAACTCATGCGATTCCTCATGTGATTCCCAACCTCACCACTCTATGACTGAGCCACTCTGTCAAGTCCTTATGCTGTTGCCACCTCCCTACTCGTTCATGGGGGAACTACTTGTTTCAGCGTGTTACAGAGCAGGTTCTGTGAAAATCTATGTGGAATCAGCTGACAATGGTGTAAAAGGAGTGCACTTCTTCTTGATGCTAACACTGACTTGAGTTATTTGGTCAAATGACCAAATAAGTGAAGTATGAAGTGATTCTAACAGTAACGCCTATCATACTGACTCACAGTACTGTTTCATTAACACAGCAGGCTCCCTATGCATGTTTCTGCAATGCACCATGTTCTACACTACTATGCAGGCTCTCAGCAGCCAGGAAATTCGGATGGAATCCAATCTTTTTGGAAAATTCGCTCATCTCTAAAAATGATAATTACCACCAAAACAATCTAGTCATGTACTACCAATCTCAAAAAGATCATGGAAACAATTTTTTTTTAAGCACATGGGAAACGTTTGCCAATTTTTATGAACTGTTCAGAAAGTTTTGGAAAAAAGGCAACCCTGGTCACTAGATTAATTGTTAAACAAGCATTTTTGGGATCAGTTTAGACACCAGCTTTGGCAACCTTTCATTCCAACAATCATTTCTTGGTGCGTTAGTTTTTTTTTTTTTTTTTTGTCAATGAGTGTATATATACAATGTCAGATTACAACCTGGGCATTTTAGGTGGCCGCCCATCAATATTCCTCAGCAAACATCCAGAACTTGTTTTGCCCAGTTCTTTGCATATTAATACTGGAGCAGGTCTAAAGCCTTTGAGGCTGTAGACTGGTTCAGCTGATTGAGATGCGATGACATCATAACAACCGCCTGTGCCAGGTTTTAGGCAGCATAATGTCATTGCAACTTGCCTTCGCCATGATCAGGTGACTCAAGCTGCAGGCCAGAAGAGGCCTGTGGCATGCATTGCAGACTGCGCGAGTGTCACCGCCAGTTCTGTGAGAATGTCAGACAGACGTTCTCCCCTACCTTTTGTATGAAGTTCTTTGTTTTGGTTTCACTTTGTCAGCTCCTTTCCTTCTGCCGGGTGTCACTTATTTAGACTAATCATCTTCCTTTATATTCCCTCTCATGCTGCCTCACTTTGCGGCTTATACTACTTCCTGGATGATGTGTTCACTGCTGGAGGCTGCTGCTGCTGTTTGCTCAGATAAGTCTTTTTCCTTTATTGTGTTTCCTTGCTGGCTTGATTCTAGGTGACCCTGACTCCGTCCGTATTCAGTGCAGGGAGCCGGTGGTCGTGTCCCCTCACTATTATAGGGTTTTCAGGTGTCACACAGTCTTAGGTACGTGGGCATGCAATCGTCTACCATTGAGGCCTTTGCATGTGTAGCAGTTAGGGAGAGCTTTTAGGGTTTTATAGGGATTCCTGCAATCTGCAACATCATCCGTGACAGCGTGGGAGTGAGTGGAGTATTTAGAATTTTGTTTGTCACAATAAGAACTACTGGGGGCACCACTGGAGCAGTAAGAATTACTGGGGCACTACTGGAGCTATAAGAACTACTGGGGGCACTACTGGGGAAAATAGAACTACTGGGGTCACCTCTGGAGGAAATAAGAGCTACGGGGGAAATAAGAACTTTTGAGGGAATTAGAACTACTTGGGGCAATACTGGGGGAATAAAAGCTATTCAAGGGAATAAGAACTTATGGGGGCACCACTGGAGAAATTAGAACTACTGGGGCACCACTGGGGAAGATATGACTACTGGGAAACTACAGGGGACATTATAAATACTGGGGGTACGACTGGTGGGTATGCTATAGAGGGCATTATAACTGCTGAGGGTACTATATGGGGCTTTATTACTTATGTGGCCATGAGTGAGGGGCTCTGTTACTACTGGGGACACTGTAGGAGGGCTTTATTACTACTTGTGGCACTTTGGGAAGGGGTTTATCACTACTGGGAGTACTATGGGATCATTATTACTACTGGCGATAATGCGGGGCTATTATTATTAGTGGGCACAATATGGAGGGCATTACAAATAATGGGGCCAGTCTAAGAGATAATTATTACTATTGGTCAGACTTGTGGGAGCACTATTACTCTGGGGGGATTATCTGTATGGCACAGTTATTTCTTGGGTGCACTAAGAAGCTCTGTGGGCAAAATACTGGGGTTAGCAGCAGGATAACATTGCTGTGGTACCAAAAGGGGGAGGATGATTGAAAAGTCTGTGTGGAAAACTCTGCAGTGATAAAGCGTGGCTGAAAGATGTCATCATGACAGTCTACTTCCAATGGAGAAGATGGAGAAAGAGGATGTCTGCATTAGACAAGACGTCACTGGATGTACGAGAAATATTGTGCTGTATTCTCCCGTATGTGTGATAGCATAGAATGTAATGTTCATTTAAATATGTCTTTAGCACTGAGGCTGGTTGGGGAGGTTACTGTGCAATGTGCTTTTTTTTTATTTGTGGGGCCCAAGCTTGAGGAACAGTCCAGGGCGTTTGGGGCACTTAATTGCCCCCTGTATATATACACTACTCAAAAAAACGTAGGGATATTTGGGTTTCAGGTGAAATTTATGGAACACGTGAAAAATTCACACCACAGTGATATTATATCATGAAAGTAGGGCATTTAAGTACTGTAGAAGCATGCAATGGTGATTTCCTCATCTCAAACAATGTCAATGTCTCAAAAACTTGTCATGTGTCCTTAATAGAGTTGAGCGAACACCTGGATGTTCGGGTTCGACGAGTTCGGCCGAACTTTCGAAAAATGTTCGGGTTCGGGATCCGAACTCGACCCGAACTTCATCCCGAACCCGAACCCCATAGAAGTCAATGGGGACCCAAACTTTTGGGCACTAAAAAGGCTGTAAAACACACCCGGAAAGGGCTAGAGGGCTGCAAAAGGCAGCAAAATGTAGTTAAATCCCCTGCAAACAAATGTAGATAGGGAAATGATGAGTTAACATAAAATAAATAAAAATTAAACAATATTAATTGGAGTGAGGTCCCATAGCACAGAATCAGGCTTCAAGTCACCCACCAATGGAGAAGGTCACTTACTATTATTTTGACCACAGCACCCAGACAAAGGAGAGAGGTCCCACAGCAGAGAACCAGGCATCATATCACCCACCACAGGAGTAGGCCACCATTTAGTTACTTTGACCACTACACCCAGACGGAGGAGAGAGGTTACACAGCAGAGAATCAGGCATTTAGATTACCCACCACAGGAGTAGGCCACCATTGAATCAGACCCCGGCAACCATGTCAGATGGCAAAAGCATAAGCTTTATATCAATCAGCACAGGAGAAGGCGACTTTGACAGACTTTGACCCCTACACCCGGACGGAGGAGAGAGGTTTCAAAGCAGAGAATCAGGCATTTAGATCACCCACCACAGGAGTAGGCCCCCATTGAATCAGACCCTGGCAACCATGTCAGATGGCACAACCATCAGCTTTATATCAATCAGCACAGGAGAAGGCGATGTTGAAAGACTTTGACCCCTACACCCAGATGGAGGAGAGAGGTTTCACAGCAGAGAATCAGGCATCATATCAACCACCACAGGAGAAGCCACCATTTAGTTACTTTGACCCCTGCACCCAGGAAGAGGAGAGAGACACCACAGCACATATTCTGGCATCATATCAGCCACCACAGGAGAAGCCACCATTGAGTTACTTTGACCCCTGCACCCAGGAAGAGGAGAGAGGCCCCACAGCACATATTCTGGCATCATACTAACCACCACAGGAGAAGCCACCATTGAGTTACTTTGACTCCTGCACCCAGGAAGAGGAGAGAGGCCCCACAGAACATATTCTGGCATCATATCAGCCACCACAGGAGAAGCCACCATTGAGTTACTTTGACCCCCGCACCCAGGAAGAGGAGAGAGGCACCACAGCACATATTCAGGCATCATATCACACACCACAGGAGAAGGCCTCTTTCAGTGATTTAGGCCTTTGGACCCAGACAGAGGAGAGAGGCACCACAGCACATATTCTGTCATCATATCAGCCACCACAGGAGAAGCCACCATTGAGTTACTTTGACCCCTGCACCCAGGAAGAGGAGAGAGGCCCCACAGCACATATTCTGGCATCATATCAGCCACCACAGGAGAAGCCACCATTGAGTTACTTTGACCCCCGCACCCAGGAAGAGGAGAGAGGCACCACAGCACATATTCTGGCATCATATCAGCCACCACAGGAGAAGCCACCATTTAGTTACTTTGACCCCTGCACCCAGGAAGAGGAGAGAGGCACCACAGCACATATTCAGGCATCATATCACACACCACAGGAGAAGGCCTCTTTCAGTGATTTAGGCCTTTGGACCCAGACAGAGGAGAGAGGCACCACAGCACATATTCTGGCATCATATCAGCCACCACAGGAGAAGCCACCATTGAGTTACTTTGACCCCTGCACCCAGGAAGAGGAGAGAGGCCCCACAGCACATATTCTGGCATCATATCAGCCACCACAGGAGAAGCCACCATTTAGTTACTTTGACCCCTGCACCCAGGAAGAGGAGAGAGGCACCACAGCACATATTCTGGCATCATATCAGCCACCACAGGAGAAGCCACCATTTAGTTACTTTGACCCCTGCACCCAGGAAGAGGAGAGAGGCACCACAGCACATATTCAGGCATCATATCACACACCACAGGAGAAGGCCTCTTTCAGTGATTTAGGCCTTTGGACCCAGACAGAGGAGAGAGGCACCACAGCACATATTCTGGCATCATATCAGCCACCACAGGAGAAGCCACCATTGAGTTACTTTGACCCCTGCACCCAGGAAGAGAGAGAGGCCCCACAGCACATATTCTGGCATCATATCAGCCACCACAGGAGAAGCCACCATTTAGTTACTTTGACCCCTGCACCCAGGAAGAGGAGAGAGGCACCACAGCACATATTCTGGCATCATATCAGCCACCACAGGAGAAGCCACCATTTAGTTACTTTGACCCCTGCACCCAGGAAGAGGAGAGAGGCACCACAGCACATATTCAGGCATCATATCACACACCACAGGAGAAGGCCTCTTTCAGTGATTTAGGCCTTTGGACCCAGACAGAGGGGAGAGGCACCACAGCACATATTCTGGCATCATATCAGCCACCACAGGAGAAGCCACCATTGAGTTACTTTGACCCCTGCACCCAGGAAGAGGAGAGAGGCCCCACAGCACATATTCTGGCATCATATCAGCCACCACAGGAGAAGCCACCATTTAGTTACTTTGACCCCTGCACCCAGGAAGAGGAGAGAGGCACCACAGCACATATTCTGGCATCATATCAGCCACCACAAGAGAAGCCACCATTTAGTTACTTTGACCCCTTCACCCAAACAGAGGAGAGAGGTTCCACATCAGAGAATCAGGCATCATATCAACCACCACAGGAGTAGGCCACAATTTAGTTTATTTGACCCCTGCACCCAGGAAGAGGAGAGAGGCCCCACAGCACATATTCTGGCATCATATCACACACCACAGGAGAAGGCCTCTTTCAGTGATTTAGGCCTTTGGACCCAGACAGAGGAGAGAGGTCAGAGATTAGCTTCATATCCCCCAGCACAGCAGAAGACCGCTTTATTTGACTTAGGCCTCAGCACCCAGACAGAAGACAGAGGTAGCATGGCAGAGGTTATGGCTTCATGTCACCCGTTAGTTTAACCGGCCACTTTCATCTGGATAGGCCCGGCGCCTAGACAGAGAAGAGTTTCATTCAACTGTGGGTTTCATAAAATTTGTATCAAATAAAGAAGTGGCCCGTAGCACAACAAGACATGTTTTAGGCAGTTAATAAGGACTACTCTGCACAAGGGAGGGACAGGTCCTGTGGGATCCATGCCTGGTTCATCTTTATGAAGGTCAGCTTGTCCACGTTGGCTGTGGACAGGCGGCTGCGCTTGTCAGTAATGACGCCCCTGCCGTGCTGAATACGCGTTCAGATAAAACGCTGGCCGCCGGGCAGGAAAGCACCTCCAAGGCATAACATGCTAACTCTGGCCACGTGGACAATTTCGAAACCCAGTAGTTGAATGGGGCCGAACCATCCGTCAGGATGTGGAGGGTGTGCAGACATACTGTTCAACCATGTTAGTGAAATGCTGCCTCCTGCTAACACATTCCGTATCAGGTGTCGGTGCAGATAGCTGTGGCGTGGAGACAAAACTTTTCCACATTTCTGCCATGCTAACCCTGCCCTCAGATGAGCTGGCCGTGACACAGCTGCGTTGGCGACCTCTTGCCACTCCTCTGCCTTCACCTTCCACCTGTTCCCCTGTGACATGTGGGAATGCTCTCAAGAGCGCTCTATCAGCGTGCGCTTGTACTCGCGCATCTTACGGTCGCGCTCCAGTTCAGGAATTAAAGTGGGCACATTGTCTTTATACCGGGGATCCAGCAGGGTGGCCACCCAGTAGTCTGCACACGTTAAAACGTGGGCAACTCTGCTGTCGTTGCGCAGGCATTGGAGCATATATTCGCTCATGTGGGCCAGGCTACCCATGGGTAAGGACAAGCTGTCCTCTGTGGGAGGCGTATCGTCATCGTTCACCGTATCCCCCAGCCACGCACCAGTGATGGGCCTGGGCTGCCACCCTCTGTGAACTTGCTTCATCCTCGTCCCCTCCACCTCCTCCTCCTCATCCTCCTCGTCCTCCAGTACAGTGCCTTGGCTGGCGACTCTGTGAACCTGTCCTCTGCTGCTTAAACAAACCTCCCTCTGAGCCACTTCGAACAGACTGGCCCGAAAGTGTTAGAAACGAGCCCTCATCCTCCTCCTCCTCCTCCACCTGGGCCACCTCCTCTAACATCATTGCCCTAAGTGTTTTCTCAAGGAGACATAGAAGTGGTATTGTAACGCTGATAACAGTGTCATCGCCACTGGCCATGTTGGTGGAGTACTCGAAACAGCGCAGCAGGGCACACAGGTCTCGCATGGAGGCCCAATCATTGGTGGTGAAGTGGTGCTGTTCGGCAGTACGACTGACGCGAGGCGTGCTGCAGCTGAAACTCCACTATGGCCTGCTGCTGCTCGCATAGTCTCTCCAGCATGTGCAAGGTGGAGTTCCACCGGGTGGGCACGTCGCATATGAGGCGGTGAGCGGGAAGGCCGAAGTTCCGCTGTAGCGCAGACAGGCGAGCAGCGGCAGGATGTGAACGGCGGAAGCGCGCACAGACGGCCCGCACTTTATGCAGCAGCTCTGACATGTTGGGGTAGTGGTGAATGAACCTCTGCACCACCAAGTTCAGCACATGCGCCAGGCAAGGGATGTGCGTCAAACCGGCTAGTCCCAGAGCTGCCACGAGATTTCGCCCATTATCGCATACCACCAGGCCTGGCTTGAGGCCCACCGGCAGAAACCACTCGTCGGTCTGTTGTTCAATACCCCGCCACAACTCCTTTGCGCTGTGGGGCCTGTCCCCCAAACATATGAGTTTCAGAATGGCCTGCTGACGTTTACCCCGGGCTGTGCTGAAGTTGGTGGTGAAGGTGTGTGGCTGACCGGTTGAGCTGGTGGAAGCAGTGGAGGAGGAAGCCGAGTAGGAGGAGGAGGCTACAGGAGGCAGAGAATGATGCCCTGCGATCATAGGGGGCGGAAGGACGTGCGCCAAGGAACTGTCCGCCGGGGCCCAGCCGCCACTACATTCATCCAGTGTGCAGTTAGTGAGATATAGCGTCCCTGGCCGTGCTTACTGGTCCACGTATCTGTGGTTAGGTGGACCTTGCCACAAATGGCGTTGCGCAGTGCACACTTGATTTTATCGGACACTTGCATGTGCAGGGAAGGCACGGCTGTCTTGGAGAAGTAGTGGCGGCTGGGAACCACATACTGCGGGACAGCCATGGCCATCAGCTGTTTGAAGCTGTCTGTGTCCACCAGCCGGAATGACAGCATTTCAAAGGCCAGCAGTTTAGAAATGCTGGCGTTCAGGCCAAGGGCTCGAGGGTGACTCGGGGAATTTGCGCTTCCTCTCTAAGGTTTGAGATATTGAGAGCTGAACGCTGCTGTGTGATATAGTGGAGACGCTAGTTGACGGTGGCGGTGGTGGTGGTGTCGGTGGCACATCCTCTGTTTGCTGCTCGGCAAGTGGCAACATTCCTCTCGAGGCGGAAGCCGAGGCAGCAGCGGTAGAGGGAGCAGGGGGAGCCTCAGCGAGTGCCTGGTTTTTAAGGTGTGTACCCCACTGCAGTTCATGCTTTGCATGTAGATGCCTGGTCATGCAGGTTGTGCTGAGGTTCAGAACGTTAATGCCTCGCCTCAGGCTCTGATGGCAGAGCGTGCAAGTCACTCAGGTCTTGTCGGTAGGACATTGTTTAAAGAAGTGCCATGCCAGAGAACTCTTTGAAGCTGCCTTTGTGGGGCTGGGTCCCTGTTGGCGATGTCCAGTAGCAGGCGAACTCTGGGGGCGGCGGCTCGTCTGCTTTGGCCCCTGCTCCCTCTTTGGCTTCGCTGTTGTCTCGGTCTCACCACTACCTCTTCCTCTGAACTGTGAAAGTCATCGCCACGACCTTCAGTCCATGTGGGGTCTAAGACCTCATCGTCCTCTGCATCGTCTTCCACCCAGTCTCCCTCCCTGACCTCCTCCTGTTCAGTCTGCACACTGCAAAAAGACGTGGCAGTGGGCACCTGTGTTTCGTCATCATCAGAGAGTCGGTGACTCTGCTGTGGTGGTATTCCCATGTCCTCTTCATCTGGAGACATAAGTGGTTGTGCGTCAGTGCATGGTATGTCTTCCTCCACTGGGGAAGGGCTAGGTGGACGCCCTGGGAAACCCTGGAAGCAGAGTCTTCAAACAGAAGAAGAGACTGCTGCATAACTTGTGGCTCAGACCGTTTCCCTGATATGCTTGGGGGTGATGTGACAGACTGATGGGCTTGGTTTTCAGGTGCCACCTGTGCGCTTTCCGCAGAAGACTGGGTGGAAGACAATGTGGTGAACGTGCTGGAAGCACTGTCGGCCACCCAATCGATTAATGCCTGTACCTGCTCAGGCCTTACCATCCTAAGAGCGGCATTGGGCCCCACGAGATATTGCGGTACATTCTGCCGGCTAGTTGAGGGAGTTGGTTCCCTACTGTGTGCGCCTGGGGCCGAACGGCCACGTCCTCTACCAGCAACAGAGGCTCCACGGACACCACCACGACCGCGTCCTCGTCCCTTAATAGTATTTTTCTTCATTGTTGCGATTCAACTCGCACCACAATGAAATATATTATTTTTATAAGCAAAATCCCCTCACTGGAATACTTTCAGTCTTTTGACTGTATGGATTACAGATGGAATGACTGTTATATGTGAGTACCGCTTTCTTTGACAGATTCTAGTATGGGTACATATATATTTTCCCAACCTGGGAGATTAGTTTGCTAATTCCAGATGTATGAAACGCAGGCCTAACTGTATCTAGTATATTGAACGCCAGATAAACTAACTTGGCCTTTTTAAATAAAAAAATTCCCTCACTGGAATACTTTCAGTCTTTTGACTGTATGGATTACAGATGGAATGACTGTTATATGTGAGTACCGCTTTCTTTGACAGATTCTAGTATGGGTAAATAAATATATATTTTCCCAACCTGGGAGATTAGTTTGCTAATTCCAGATGTATGAAACGCAGGCCTAACTGTATCTAGTATATTGAACGCCAGATAAACTAACTTGGCCTTTTTTAAATAAAAAAATTCCCTCACTGGAATACTTTCAGTCTTTTGACTGTATGGATTACAGATGGAATGACTGTTATATGTGAGTACCGCTTTCTTTGACAGATTCTAGTATGGGTACATATATATTTTCCCAACCTGGGAGATTAGTTTGCTAATTCCAGATGTATGAAACGCAGGCCTAACTGTATCTAGTATATTGAACGCCAGATAAACTAACTTGGCCTTTTTAAATAAAAAAATTCCCTCACTGGAATACTTTCAGTCTTTTGACTGTATGGATTACAGATGGAATGACTGTTACATGTGAGTACCGCTTTCTTTGACAGATTCTAGTATGGGTACATATATATTTTCCCAACCTGGGAGATTAGTTTGCTAATTCCAGATGTATGAAACGCAGGCCCAACTGTATCTAGTATATTGAACGCCAGATAAACTAACTTGGCCTTTTTAAATAAAAAAATTCCCTCACTGGAATACTTTCAGTCTTTTGACTGTATGGATTACAGATGGAATGACTGTTATATGTGAGTACCGCTTTCTTTGACAGATTCTAGTATGGGTAAATAATATATATTTTCCCAACCTGGGAGATTAGTTTGCTAATTCCAGATGTATGAAACGCAGGCCTAACTGTATCTAGTATATTGAACGCCAGATAAACTAACTTGGCCTTTTTTAAATAAAAAAATTCCCTCACTGGAATACTTTCAGTCTTTTGACTGTATGGATTACAGATGGAATGACTGTTATATGTGAGTACCGCTTTCTTTGACAGATTCTAGTATGGGTACATATATATTTTCCCAACCTGGGAGATTAGTTTGCTAATTCCAGATGTATGAAACGCAGGCCTAACTGTATCTAGTATATTGAACGCCAGATAAACTAACTTGGCCTTTTTAAATAAAAAAATTCCCTCACTGGAATACTTTCAGTCTTTTGACTGTATGGATTACAGATGGAATGACTGTTACATGTGAGTACCGCTTTCTTTGACAGATTCTAGTATGGGTACATATATATTTTCCCAACCTGGGAGATTAGTTTGCTAATTCCAGATGTATGAAACGCAGGCCCAACTGTATCTAGTATATTGAAAGCCAGATAAACTAACTTGGCCTTTTTAAATAAAAAAATTCCCTCACTGGAATACTTTCAGTCTTTTGACTGTATGGATTACAGATGGAATGACTGTTATATGTGAGTACCGCTTTCTTTGACAGATTCTAGTATGGGTAAATAAATATATATTTTCCCAACCTGGGAGATTAGTTTGCTAATTCCAGATGTATGAAACGCAGGCCTAACTGTATCTAGTATATTGAACGCCAGATAAACTAACTTGGCCTTTTTAAATAAAAAAATTCCCTCACTGGAATACTTTCAGTCTTTTGACTGTATGGATTACAGATGGAATGACTGTTATATGTGAGTACCGCTTTCTTTGACAGATTCTAGTATGGGTACATATATATTTTCCCAACCTGGGAGATTAGTTTGCTAATTCCAGATGTATGAAACGCAGGCCTAACTGTATCTAGTATATTGAACGCCAGATAAACTAACTTGGCCTTTTTAAATAAAAAAATTCCCTCACTGGAATACTTTCAGTCTTTTGACTGTATGGATTACAGATGGAATGACTGTTATATGTGAGTACCGCTTTCTTTGACAGATTCTAGTATGGGTACATATATGTTTTCCCAACCTGGGAGATTAGTTTGCTAATTCCAGATGTATGAAACGCAGGCCTAACTGTATCTAGTATATTGAACGCCAGATAAACTAACTTGGCCTTTTTTAAATAAAAAAAATTCCCTCACTGGAATACTTTCAGTCTTTTGACTGTATGGATTACAGATGGAATGACTGTTACATGTGAGTACCGCTTTCTTTGACAGATTCTAGTATGGGTACATATATGTTTTCCCAACCTGGGAGATTAGTTTGCTAATTCCAGATGTATGAAACGCAGGCCCAACTGTATATAGTATATTGAAAGCCAGATAAACTAACTTGGCCTTTTTTTACATAAAAAAAATTCCCTCACTGGAATACTTTCAGTCTTTTGACTGTATGGATTACAGATGGAATGACTGTTATATGTGAGTACCGCTTTCTTTGACAGATTCTAGTATGGGTAAATAAATATATATTTTCCCAACCTGGGAGATTAGTTTGCTAATTCCAGATGTATGAAACGCAGGCCTAACTGTATCTAGTATATTGAACGCCAGATAAACTAACTTGGCCTTTTTAAATAAAAAAATTCCCTCACTGGAATACTTTCAGTCTTTTGACTGTATGGATTACAGATGGAATGACTGTTATATGTGAGTACCGCTTTCTTTGACAGATTCTAGTATGGGTACATATATATTTTCCCAACCTGGGAGATTAGTTTGCTAATTCCAGATGTATGAAACGCAGGCCTAACTGTATCTAGTATATTGAACGCCAGATAAACTAACTTGGCCTTTTTAAATAAAAAAATTCCCTCACTGGAATACTTTCAGTCTTTTGACTGTATGGATTACAGATGGAATGACTGTTATATGTGAGTACCGCTTTCTTTGACAGATTCTAGTATGGGTACATATATATTTTCCCAACCTGGGAGATTAGTTTGCTAATTCCAGATGTATGAAACGCAGGCCTAACTGTATCTAGTATATTGAACGCCAGATAAACTAACTTGGCCTTTTTTAAATAAAAAAAATTCCCTCACTGGAATACTTTATGGCTTTTCACTGTATGGATTACAGGTGGACTGGTATTAGTAGGGGTGACACAAGCACACCCAAGTCCCTGATGTAGGATTTCTATGGCACAGACCACTATTACAAGTGATTAATGGACGTTGGGAGAGATTGTGCTGCAGCACTAGTCCCAAGATGGCCGCCGCCTATCAGCCCAGTAACATGTGCCACAAAATGGTCTGCACAACCTTTAAAAAAATAGCCTTGGACTGTGCTGCTAAATCGCTATTGGTCTGAATCCCAGGTGTAGATGTCTGACTTGTTTGGAGCTTTGGAATGCACACTGTGGCAGCTTCTGCTGCAGCACTACAAGTCGCAAAATGGCGGCCGGCGGTCAGCCCAGGTACATGTGGATGGAAAAATCACTCTGGCCACTCTAAAAATAGCCAATCCCTATCAAAAAAGCAGCTCAGCTGCAGTTGTTCAGATGAATCACAGGTGGAGGAGAGAAATTTGCTTCCAGTTATTCAATTATCCCTGCCTATTCTCGCCCTAGCATCAGCTGCGTCTATCCCTGTTCTATTCACATCGGGAGTGAGCATGTCCCGACGTGCGCACAAGCTTATAAAGAGGCTGAGTCACATGCTGCACTTGGCCAATCACAGCCTTGCCAATAGTAGGCATGGCTGCGATGGCATCTTAGGGCAAGTAGTATGATGCATGTTGATTGGCTGCTTTGCAGCCTTTCAAAATGCGCCAAAATACATGCCGAACGACGAACCCGAACTTTTACGAAAAAGTTCGGGTTCGGGTCCGTGTCACGAACACCCCAAAATTCGGTACGGACCCGAACTATGCTCGAACTGTTCGCTCAACACTAGTCCTTAACCATCAATTACAGCTTGACAACGATGTCTCATGCTGTTTACAAGTTGACTTATTGTGTACTGAGGGATGGCATCCCACTATTTTTGAAAGGCGGCCCTCAGGTCATGAGGTTCTGGAGTATAGAGCTTACGAGACTCTACACGGCGACTCAGCTGATCCTATAGGTTTTCAATGGGATTCAGGTCTGGAGAAAGTGGAGGCCATTCCATTTGAGGTACCCCAGTCTCCAGCAGCTGTTCCCTAATGATTCAACTTCGATGAGCTAGCACATTGTCATCCATTAAGATAAAATTAGGCCTGTGTTGTTCATGCAAAGGGAACAATGGCTGGATTAATGATGTTATTCAAGTAGTATGGGCTGGTCACTGTACCATTCACAAAGTGTAGGGCAGTTCTGTATTGACTAGAAACATATGCCCACACTGTAAAACCACCACCACCAAAGGCTCGTCTGGTGACAACAGTGACATGCATAACCTTCTCCTCGACGTCTCCAACATTGTTGGCAGACATAATTTCTGCTCAGTGTGAATTGACTTTCATTACTGACCAGCACTGAGGCCCACTGGTCCCTCCTCCAGCATTGATGCTCCCTTGCCCATGCAAGACTGTGATGCCTGTAGTCAGGTAACCTTGCCGGTCGTCTAGCACGCAGACCACGCTGATGTAAATGGTTTTGAATGGTCTGACGTGACACTTGGGTGCCTCTCACCTCCCTTAACTGTGCATGGAGATGTGTGGCATTCATCATCCGGATTCGCAGGGCATTGTTCACAGTGAAGCAGTCAGTGTGGGATGTGGCCAAAGGACATCCACTTCTATGACTCTTTCAATCTCTCTGTATCTCTGTTGCAATGTGCTGATGACACTCTGTGACTTTCTAAGCTCAGTGGCCACTTCCGTCTGAAAACTTCCTGTATATACAGGTGTATCCTAATAATCTATTTCAAGTTTATTTCTTTTAATGTTGATAATTATGGCTTAAAGCTAATGAAAACTCAAAGTTAGGGGTTCATTTACGAACAGATATACATGTACATCTGACGCAGATTATGTCGCACAACATACAGTGGTAGAATTTGTTATTTCTTACTTGCTAACACCAGGTCTAAAATAGAGTGTGGCGTGGGTGGGGAAGGGGACGGGATGTCTTACATTTCAAATCCGTGGTGGATAAACTGAAGTAATGTAGCGGACGGCTCCTCTACATAACTTCGGCAATCCACCACCAGCGCAGGGGCTTAAAACATTGGCCTAATACACCGGTCTTAATAAATGTGCCCCTTGTGTCTGAGAAAATTAGAATATTATATAAAACCAATTTAAAAAATGATGATTTTTTTAATACAGAAATGTTTTCCTGCTGAAAAGTATGTACAGTATAAGGATTGGGGAAGACTGCCGATTTGACAAATGTCCAGAAGATAGCACAGGTCTGCAAAAAAAATTTTTTCAAGAGCTGTTTTGTTTTTTTCACGTAATCTTTATGTTTTTTGGTGCGATGAATCCGAAAATGACCTCCATTTTGTCATAGGACATCAAGTTTCCTGACAATTTAGGTAACTATGTTAAATAAGGCACTCGCTGTTGGATTTTCAATGTTGCTGCTTTTATTGGTCACATAGTATTATAAGTGACGCGTTTCGGCACTGGTTCATGCCTTCATCAGACTCATAACATCTCCAAATAATAATGGGTTTATATACACACAAGTCATCAAGACAATTGGTAGAAACGAATCAAGGGAAGTGATGTCACAATAGCCACTCCCTCTAAACAAAAAGGATTAATCAATTAATTAAGCACCAGAAAAAATATATTTATAGGAAAAGCAAGGCATGTAGTGATGCTACATCTTGTTGGCGTTTTGCTAAAAGTAAAAAAGAAAAAAGAAAAAAAATGATATTTAGAACCTGAATGCAACCAATGTGAATAATGTCTCACAAGAAGCTCTGTATACTGTAATCCCGATTCAGACCACGGGGTTCAATGGTCTGTAAGCGATGAATCCAATAAGCTTCTCTTCGAAGTAACAATTTGGTTCTAGCTGATCAGCTGAAAGACTGCCTAAAGCCTGAGGAATTATCATCGCTCCATGAGAAACTAGAGAAGCAATGCAACGATTTGCGGAGCAAGATAGAGGCTACGAAAAGATCCAAATACCTCCGCGATACCGAGGACTATCTGAACCATCGAGTCTACAGATAGCAGGATGCAACTGGCACCGCAGTCCCATCGGCGTTTACAAGAGACCGACGAGCAGGTTCAGCGTCCTCTGGTTCCGGGAGCAACACTTCTGCTGGTTCCCGCAAAGTTTTTTTAGGCCGGCGCAACCGACCCCACAGAGGAAGACCAGGCGAGCAGGGCGCCATTATCGGCAGAGCGGACGCACCCCGAACAACCCGATCACAGGTATGGCTGAGAACTTAGTGTTAAATTTATCCTCGGTGAACTTGAATCCATTACAAATGAACTTACTGCAAAAAGGCCTGAGCTTCAGCCCCACGAGCAACTTGGACACTTTCACACTTGATATGGACCTACAACGGTTTTTTAGGAATTTGCGCCTTAAAGCGCATTTCTCCTCGGGACAGATTAACCCCTCCTCCAATGTGACTACAACTTCTGATCCCTTATCAGCAAAACAGTTGGGTCTTAGAACTAAGAGTACATTCTCACCACCTCGTTCACACCATCCTATAGAGACCTTTATCCAGCTTGTGCAGACAGATATTGAAACGTGGTTGCAACAATGTAAAGATGGCAAATTTCATTTGCACCACAATTTAACTAAAGATGAAAAGAATACATTAGATACTTGCTCGATAATAGGTCTCTGGTGTTTAAACCTGCTGATAAGGGAGGAGCGCTTGTGGTACTTGACAAGAGTTACTATGTATCTGAAATCATGAGCCAATTACAAGATACTAATACTTATGAATTATTGCCATATGATCCGGTGTTTCAAGTGAAAGCTATGTTACAAAATATTGTGGATGCCGCTGCAAAGGATGGAGTCATAGATGCCTCTATGAGTGCTTTTTTGATTAATCAACACCCCATAACTCCTGTGTTTTATACCTTGCCTAAGGTTCACAAATCGCTTACTCACCCCCCAGGGCGCCCAATTGTTGCCTCTTCTGACTCCATCCTTTCTCCGCCAGCGATCCTTTTGGAAAAAATATTGACACCACTGACTGTTTCAGCCTCTTCCTATTTACGGGATACACAGCATTTTTTACAGGAACTTGCCTGCATTACATCGGGGAGTGACTGCATTTTAGTCACACTTGATATATGCAGTTTATATACATCTATTACCCATCAAGAGGGCATAAGGGCAGTCCAACATCGATTGGCATCTAGTACATACTCTGGACCACAGCAGGAGCTGTTTCTGTCATTGTTGAGTGTAGTATTGGAATGGAACTATTTCCTGTTCCAAGATTCATTTTACCAACAGCGCCGCGGGACCGCGATGGGATCGAACGTCGCACCGCCTTACGCAAATTGCTACATGGCACAGTTCGAGTCTGAACATGTCTACTCGCATCCACTGTATTCACAACACTGCATATTTTGCCGTCGTTTCATCGACGATATATTTTGCGTGTGGCGGGGCGACGTTCGATCCCTACAACAATTTGCGGACTTCCTCAATACAGTACAACCTGAACTACAATTTACGCTACACTACAGTCCTGATAGGGTATCTTTTCTAGACAGTTGGGTCATTCGAGGCGCTGATGGTCAATTGCACACCGATTTATTCTCCAAGGACACTGACAGAAACAGCCTGTTGGCGTACAGCAGTAATCACCCAGCTCCTACTAAAAAATCTTTACCATATTCTCAGTTTCAAAGGGTGAAGCGGATTGTCAGCGATCCGGAGCAATGCACTATAAGACTAGAAGAAATGACTCATAAGTTTCAGGCTAGGGGTTACCCCGATTCAGTGCTAGTACAACAGAGAAACAAACTTGACACCATACAACCTCTGAAAGATAAGTCAGAATCGCGCATACCATTAGTGATTAAATATCACCCATGGACAGGTAAATTACGTGGGATAGTCAATCGTCACTGGCATGTCATATCCAGGTCCTATCCTAGTATTATTGAGTTTCAGAAACCACCGATGCTTTGCTATAAAAGGAATCCCAATATCAAGGACAGAATAGTGCGAGCTGACATTGGTAGCGAAAAAGTTTCCTTACGACAAAAGGTGTTTTCTTCCCCCAGAACAGGTACCTTCCCCTGTTTAAGTTGTACACATTGTTAAAGCGCCATACGAGGCACACATTTTTCTCATCCACATACAGGGGAATTAATACCTGTAAGAGGTCATTTTACATGTGACAGTCGATTTGTGGTGTACTTATTAAAATGCCCTTGTGGCTTATTGTATATTGGCGAGACTACAACACGCATGAAGGACAGACTAAGTAACCACAAATCGACTATTAGGAAGGAAAATCTTCTACTACCAATCCCCCACCACTTCCATCGTATGCGCCATACAGTAGCACAACTACGTTTTCAGATTATTGAGAGTGTTCAATTGCCACGTAGAGGGGGTGATAGAACCAAATTGTTACTTCGAAGAGAAGCTTATTGGATTCATCGCTTACAGACCATTGAACCCCGTGGTCTGAATCGGGATTACAGTATACAGAGCTTCTTGTGAGACATTATTCACATTGGTTGCATTCAGGTTCTAAATATCATTTTTTTCTTTTTTCTTTTCTACTTTTAGCAAAACGCCAACAAGATGTAGCATCACTACATGCCTGGATCCTTGCTTTTCCTATAAATATTTTTTTCTGGTGCTTAATTAATTGATTAATCCTTTTTGTTTAGAGGGAGTGGCTATTGTGACATCACTTCCCTTGATTCGTTTCTACCAATTGTCTTGATGACTTGTGTGTATATAAACCCATTATTATTTGGAGATGTTATGAGTCTGATGAAGGCATGAACCAGTGCCGAAACGCGTCACTTATAATACTATGTGACCAATAAAAGCAGCAACATTGAAAATCCAACAGCGAGTGCCGGTCTTCGTTCCGATATTGTTCCTGGGACGCCAACCCTTAGACACGTGCACTGCCACCATTACTGCAGCAGTGCCGACCAGTCCAACACTGAGTATGTTAAATAAGGCAATACCTCAAAATAAATGGAAATAGACTTATAAAATTAAAGTTTTATTACAATTCTTTCATGAAAATCATTATTTGAACTGAAATGAGCTCCCCTACACACACTAAACTCGATTCTTCTTCTCTGTGAGGCTCCTCTTGGTGCATTTACGCTTGTGAGTATCATCTGAAATGTCTCTCTGAAGCATCCAACAGTAGTCTGCCATCATTGCAATGCTCCATTTTCCCTGGTATCTCTTTTCAATCTCTTTAATGTCTTGGTGGAATCGTTCACCTTGTTCCTCACTCACAGCTCCCAAATTTTCAGGAAAGTAGTCAAGGTGGGACTGGAGGAAATGCACTTTCAAACTGATCAGGCAACCTAAAGCTTGAAATGCTTTCAGCATTCGTCCGACGATCTTTTTTTAGTGAGGATCTTTGTTATTGCTTAAAAAGTTCTGTACGACTTCTTTAAATGCAATTTACCCTTCTTTTTGAGGATTCGTCATGGTATTGACAAATTGTTTATCAACTATAAGTCTTCGAGTGTCTGGTCCGACGAATACATCTTCCTTCAATTTTGCCTCTGACAGGACTGGAAACTTGGTGACCAAGTATTTGTAGCCTTCTTCATCTCTTGGAAGTGATTTTACAAATTGCTTCATCAATCCCAATTTTATCTGGAGAGGTGGTAGAAGAACTTTATGGGAAGGTACCAAAATTTCTCGGAGGACATTTTTTTCACCGACTGTTAGCACCCTCGGTTGCCAACTCTTCTCGGTCCAGTGATTTTTGTCGGTCTCGACTGTCCCATAGACACAGAAAACAAATGTATTTGGTATACCCAGCTTGCTGTCCGGGCAGCATGCACAAGACCTTCAAGTCCCCACACACTTGCCAACCATGTTGTCTTCATATTTAAAGAACTAATTCCAAGTTCTCTTAGGTTTCCTTTAAGTGTACGGAAGGACTTACAGATATGGAAGTGTAAAAACAACCATTGTGGAGTAAAACTGCTTTGAGACTTCTTTTTGAAGAATCTATAAAAAGACACCATTGCTCTGAATCATATTGGATTTAAAAGTGACTCATCAGACCTTCGACATCGATGCAATAAACCAACTTGTCTTTCTGGGCAAAGTAAGGAACAAACTCCTTTTCACGATGTCTGAACCATGAAGATGACACTCCTGGCAACAATAAATTCCTGCTTTTCAGCCTTGATCCGAGTAACTCGGCAGCATCTTAAATGCTCTTAAATGCATTATATCTTAAATGCACTTATATTAATTAATTAGTAGTCATTTGGACTTTAAATTTGGTTAAAAACCCATACTATAAAAAAAATTAAAAATTTGATTACTTTTAGTGTTGAGCGAACAGTTCGCGCATCGTTCGGGTTCGTACCGAATTTTGGGGTGTCCGGGACCCGGACCCGAACCCGGACATTTTCAAAAAAGTTCGGGTTCGGGTTCGGTGTTCGTCGATTTCTTCCCGCTTTCTGAAGGGCTGCACAGCAGCCAATCAGCTAGCGCCTTACTTCTGCTCTAAGAAGCCATCACAGCCATGCCTACTAATGGCATGGCTGTGATTGGCCAAGTGCAGCATGTGACCCAGCCTCTATTTAAGCTGGAGTCACGTAGCGCCGCACGTCACACTGCTCTGACTAGTGTAGGGAGAGGATGCAGCTTCTGTGAGGGCGAGATAGGCAGGGAAAAGTCAGCAACAGCACCTAATGAACGGATCGATCTGCAGCTGAGAATCAGTGAACTTCTGCTATTTACTTGATTGCTGGTTTTTTGGCTGCACAGAGCGTTTTTCTGTCACTTATTTTCTGGGTTGATCGGGCGGCCATTTTGTGACTTGTGGTGCTCCAGAACAAGCTGCCACACATCCATCAATGCTTCAATACTATTTTTTTTTTGCTATATCCTCCATCAGGGGCTTGGCTGTGCTAATTGTCACCCCTAGAAACTCAGGATAGCAATTTCTATATTTTATTAAGGGGTTAAATACAATTGCCCAAATACCAATCCCCTAAATCTGGTGTTCCAGCTTTGGCTAGACAAGCATAATACTGTCTGCTGTCTGGCAAAGGATAGATTATTTTCTGGGGTGAAATTCAATTGGCAAAATAGCAAAACCATACATCAGTGGTTTCAGCAGTGGCTGGCAAAATATAATAGTGTCCGCCAAAACAGATATTTTGGTTTGGGGTTAAATTCAATTGCCAAAATAGCAATACCATACATCAGTGGTTTCAGCAGTGGCTGGCAAAATATATTAGTGTTTCCTCCAAAACATATATTTTGTTCTGGGGTGAAATTCACTTGCCAAAATAGCAACACCCTAAATCTGGTGTCACAGCTGTGCCTGGCAAACTATATTAGTATCCGCAAAAACATATATTTTCTTCTGGGGTGAAATTCACTTGCCAAAATAGCAACACCCTAAATCTGGTGTCACAGCTGTGCCTGGCAAACTATATTAGTATCCGCAAAAACATATATTTTGTTCTGGGGTTAAATTCACTTGCCAAAATAGCAATCCACTAAATCTGGTGTCACAGCTGAGCCTGGCAAACTATATTATTATCCGCAAAAACATATATTTTGTTCTGGGGTGAAATTCACTTGCCAAAATAGCAATCCACTAAATCTGGTGTCACAGCTGAGCCTGGCAAACTATATTATTATCCGCAAAAACATATATTTTGTTCTGGGGTGAAATTCACTTGCCAAAATAGCAATCCTCTAAATCTGGTGTCACAGCTGAGCCTGGCAAACTATATTAGTATCCGCAAAAACATATATTTTCTTCTGGGGTGAAATTCACTTGCCAAAATAGCAACACCCTAAATCTGGTGTCACAGCTGAGCCTGGCAAACTATATTAGTATCCGCAAAAACATATATTTTCTTCTGGGGTGAAATTCACTTGCCAAAATAGCAATCCACTAAATCTGGTGTCACAGCTGAGCCTGGCAAACTATATTATTATCCGCAAAAACATATATTTTGTTCTGGGGTGAAATTCACTTGCCAAAATAGCAATCCACTAAATCTGGTGTCACAGCTGAGCCTGGCAAACTATATTATTATCCGCAAAAACATATATTTTGTTCTGGGGTGAAATTCACTTGCCAAAATAGCAATCCACTAAATCTGGTGTCACAGCTGAGCCTGGCAAACTATATTATTATCCGCAAAAACATATATTTTGTTCTGGGGTGAAATTCACTTGCCAAAATAGCAATCCTCTAAATCTGGTGTCACAGCTGAGCCTGGCAAACTATATTAGTATCCGCAAAAACATATATTTTCTTCTGGGGTGAAATTCACTTGCCAAAATAGCAACACCCTAAATCTGGTGTCACAGCTGAGCCTGGCAAACTATATTAGTATCCGCAAAAACATATATTTTGTTCTGGGGTGAAATTCACTTGCCAAAATAGCAATCCTCTAAATCTGGTGTCACAGCTGAGCCTGGCAAACTATATTAGTATCCGCAAAAACATATATTTTCTTCTGGGGTGAAATTCACTTGCCAAAATAGCAACACCCTAAATCTGGTGTCACAGCTGAGCCTGGCAAACTATATTAGTATCCGCAAAAACATATATTTTCTTCTGGGGTGAAATTCACTTGCCAAAATAGCAATCCACTAAATCTGGTGTCACAGCTGAGCCTGGCAAACTATATTAGTATCCGCAAAAACATATATTTTCTTCTGGGGTGAAATTCACTTGCCAAAATAGCAATCCACTAAATCTGGTGTCACAGCTGAGCCTGGCAAACTATATTAGTATCCGCAAAAACATATATTTTGTTCTGGGGTGAAATTCACTTGCCAAAATAGCAATCCACTAAATCTGGTGTCACAGCTGAGCCTGGCAAACTATATTATTATCCGCAAAAACATATATTTTGTTCTGGGGTGAAATTCACTTGCCAAAATAGCAATCCACTAAATCTGGTGTCACAGCTGAGCCTGGCAAACTATATTAGTATCCGCAAAAACATATATTTTGTTCTGGGGTGAAATTCACTTGCCAAAATAGCAATCCTCTAAATCTGGTGTCACAGCTGAGCCTGGCAAACTATATTAGTATCCGCAAAAACATATATTTTCTTCTGGGGTGAAATTCACTTGCCAAAATAGCAACACCCTAAATCTGGTGTCACAGCTGAGCCTGGCAAACTATATTAGTATCCGCAAAAACATATATTTTCTTCTGGGGTGAAATTCACTTGCCAAAATAGCAATCCTCTAAATCTGGTGTCACAGCTGAGCCTGGCAAACTATATTAGTATCCGCAAAAACATATATTTTCTTCTGGGGTGAAATTCACTTGCCAAAATAGCAAACCACTAAATCTGGTGTCACAGCTGAGCCTGGCAAACTATATTAGTATCCGCAAAAACATATATTTTGTTCTGGGGTGAAATTCACTTGCCAAAATAGCAATCCACTAAATCTGGTGTCACAGCTGAGCCTGGCAAACTATATTATTATCCGCAAAAACATATATTTTGTTCTGGGGTGAAATTCACTTGCCAAAATAGCAATCCACTAAATCTGGTGTCACAGCTGAGCCTGGCAAACTATATTATTATCCGCAAAAACATATATTTTGTTCTGGGGTGAAATTCACTTGCCAAAATAGCAATCCACTAAATCTGGTGTCACAGCTGAGCCTGGCAAACTATATTAGTATCCGCAAAACATATATTTTCTTCTGGGGTGAAATTCACTTGCCAAAATAGCAACACCCTAAATCTGGTGTCACAGCTGAGCCTGGCAAACTATATTAGTATCCGCAAAAACATATATTTTGTTCTGGGGTGAAATTCACTTGCCAAAATAGCAATCCTCTAAATCTGGTGTCACAGCTGAGCCTGGCAAACTATATTAGTATCCGCAAAAACATATATTTTCTTCTGGGGTGAAATTCACTTGCCAAAATAGCAACACCCTAAATCTGGTGTCACAGCTGAGCCTGGCAAACTATATTAGTATCCGCAAAAACATATATTTTCTTCTGGGGTGAAATTCACTTGCCAAAATAGCAATCCACTAAATCTGGTGTCACAGCTGAGCCTGGCAAACTATATTAGTATCCGCAAAAACATATATTTTGTTCTGGGGTGAAATTCACTTGCCAAAATAGCAATCCACTAAATCTGGTGTCACAGCTGAGCCTGGCAAACTATATTATTATCCGCAAAAACATATATTTTGTTCTGGGGTGAAATTCACTTGCCAAAATAGCAATCCACTAAATCTGGTGTCACAGCTGAGCCTGGCAAACTATATTATTATCCGCAAAAACATATATTTTGTTCTGGGGTGAAATTCACTTGCCAAAATAGCAATCCTCTAAATCTGGTGTCACAGCTGAGCCTGGCAAACTATATTAGTATCCGCAAAAACATATATTTTGTTCTGGGGTGAAATTCACTTGCCAAAATAGCAATCCACTAAATCTGGTGTCACAGCTGAGCCTGGCAAACTATATTATTATCCGCAAAAACATATATTTTGTTCTGGGGTGAAATTCACTTGCCAAAATAGCAATCCTCTAAATCTGGTGTCACAGCTGAGCCTGGCAAACTATATTAGTATCCGCAAAAACATATATTTTCTTCTGGGGTGAAATTCACTTGCCAAAATAGCAACACCCTAAATCTGGTGTCACAGCTGAGCCTGGCAAACTATATTAGTATCCGCAAAAACATATATTTTCTTCTGGGGTGAAATTCACTTGCCAAAATAGCAACACCCTAAATCTGGTGTCACAGCTGAGCCTGGCAAACTATATTAGTATCCGCAAAAACATATATTTTCTTCTGGGGTGAAATTCACTTGCCAAAATAGCAATCCCCTAAATCTGGTGTCACAGCTGAGCCTGGCAAACTATATTAGTATCCGCAAAAACATATATTTTGTTCTGGGGTGAAATTCACTTGCCAAAATAGCAATCCACTAAATCTGGTGTCACAGCTGAGCCTGGCAAACTATATTAGTATCCGCAAAAACATATATTTTGTTCTGGGGTGAAATTCACTTGCCAAAATAGCAATCCACTAAATCTGGTGTCACAGCTGAGCCTGGCAAACTATATTAGTATCCGCAAAAACATATATTTTCTTCTGGGGTGAAATTCACTTGCCAAAATAGCAACACCCTAAATCTGGTGTCACAGCTGAGCCTGGCAAACTATATTAGTATCCGCAAAAACATATATTTTGTTCTGGGGTGAAATTCACTTGCCAAAATAGCAATCCTCTAAATCTGGTGTCACAGCTGAGCCTGGCAAACTATATTAGTATCCGCAAAAACATATATTTTCTTCTGGGGTGAAATTCACTTGCCAAAATAGCAACACCCTAAATCTGGTGTCACAGCTGAGCCTGGCAAACTATATTAGTATCCGCAAAAACATATATTTTCTTCTGGGGTGAAATTCACTTGCCAAAATAGCAATCCACTAAATCTGGTGTCACAGCTGAGCCTGGCAAACTATATTAGTATCCGCAAAAACATATATTTTGTTCTGGGGTGAAATTCACTTGCCAAAATAGCAATCCACTAAATCTGGTGTCACAGCTGAGCCTGGCAAACTATATTAGTATCCGCAAAAACATATATTTTGTTCTGGGGTGAAATTCACTTGCCAAAATAGCAATCCACTAAATCTGGTGTCACAGCTGAGCCTGGCAAACTATATTAGTATCCGCAAAACATATATTTTGTTCTGGGGTGAAATTCACTTGCCAAAATAGCAATCCTCTAAATCTGGTGTCACAGCTGAGCCTGGCAAACTATATTAGTATCCGCAAAAACATATATTTTGTTCTGGGGTGAAATTCACTTGCCAAAATAGCAATCCACTAAATCTGGTGTCACAGCTGAGCCTGGCAAACTATATTAGTATCCGCAAAAACATATATTTTGTTCTGGGGTGAAATTCACTTGCCAAAATAGCAATCCTCTAAATCTGGTGTCACAGCTGAGCCTGGCAAACTATATTAGTATCCGCAAAAACATATATTTTGTTCTGGGGTGAAATTCACTTGCCAAAATAGCAATCCACTAAATCTGGTGTCACAGCTGAGCCTGGCAAACTATATTATTATCCGCAAAAACATATATTTTGTTCTGGGGTGAAATTCACTTGCCAAAATAGCAACACCCTAAATCTGGTGTCACAGCTGAGCCTGGCAAACTATATTAGTATCCGCAAAAACATATATTTTCTTCTGGGGTGAAATTCACTTGCCAAAATAGCAACACCCTAAATCTGGTGTCACAGCTGAGCCTGGCAAACTATATTAGTATCCGCAAAAACATATATTTTGTTCTGGGGTGAAATTCACTTGCCAAAATAGCAACACCCTAAATCTGGTGTCACAGCTGTGCCTGGCAAACTATATTAGTATCCGCAAAAACATATATTTTCTTCTGGGGTGAAATTCACTTGCCAATATAGCAACCCCCTAAATCTGGTGTCACAGCTGAGCCTGTCAAACTATAATAGTATCCGCAAAAACATATATTTTGTTCTGGGGTGAAATTCACTTGCCAAAATAGCAATCCACTAAATCTGGTGTCACAGCTGAGCCTGGCAAACTATATTAGTATCCGCAAAAACATATATTTTCTTCTGGGGTGAAATTCACTTGCCAAAATAGCAATACCCTAAATCTGGTGTCACAGCTGTTGCAGGCCCATTGTAAATCTGTCCATAAAAGGATACCTTTCATCCAGGGCCTAAATACTTGCCCTAAAAGAGATATTCCCCTAAATCAGTGGTTACTGCTGTGCCTGGATTAGTGTAATAAGCTACATAAACAAATAGGCAGATAGTGGTAGGTGCCTGTAAAAAAGGCCTGAATTTGAAATCAATACATTGGGCCAAATATTTTTTTCCTTATTGTGGTGCTTGGTGAACGGTAACAATGAGGAAAACATCTAGTAAGGGACGCGGACGCGGTCGTGGTGGTGTTAGTGTACCCTCTGGTGCTGGGAGAGGACGTGGCCATTCTGCCACAGCCACACGTCCTAGTGAACCAACTACCTCAAGTTCCAGTACCCGCCAGAATTTACAGCGATATTTGGTGGGGCCCAATGCCGTTCTAAGGATGGTAAGGCCTGAGCAGGTACAGGCGCTAGTCAATTGGGTGGCCGACAGTGGATCCAGCACGTTCACAACATTATCTCCCACCCAGTCTTCTGCAGAAAGCGCACAGGTGGCACCTGAAAACCAAGCCCATCAGTCTGTCACATCACCCCCATGCATATCAGGGAAACTGTCTGAGCCTCAAGTTATGCAGCAGTCTCTTATGCTGTTTGAAGACTCTGCTGGCAGGGTTTCCCAAGGGAATCCACCTAGCCCTTCCCCTGTGGTGGAAGACATAGAATGCACTGATGCACAACCTCTGATGTTTACTGATGATGAGGACATGGGAATACCACCTCATCGGAGTCCGCACGTCTCTGATGATGACGAAACACAGGTGCCAACTGCTGCGTCTTTCTGCAGTGTGCAGACCGAACAGGAGGACAGGGAGGAAGACTGTGTGGAAGACGATGCAGGGGACGATGAGGTCCTAGACCCCACATGGAATGAAGGTCGTGCCACTGACTTTCATAGTTCAGAGGAAGAGGCAGTGGTGAGACCGAGCCAACAGCGTAGCAAAAGAGGGAGCAGGGGGCAAAAGCAGAACAGCCGCCGCCAAGAGAGTTCGCCTGATACAGGCCACCGCCACCAGGGACCGAGCACCCCAAAGGCAGCTTCAAGGAGTTCCCTGGCATGGCACTTCTTTAAACAATGTGCTGACGACAAGACCCGAGTGGTTTGCACGCTGTGCCATCAGATCCTGAAGCGAGGCATTAACGTTCTGAACCTTAGCACAACCTGCATGACCAGGCATCTACATGCAAAGCATGAACTGCAGTGGAGTAAACACCTTAAAAGCAAGGAACTCACTCAGGCTCCCCTGCTCCCTCTTCTGCTGCTGCCTCGGCCTCTTCCTCCGCCTCGGGAGGAATGTTGGCACCTGCCGCCCACCAAACAGAGGATGTGCCAGCGACACCACCACCTGCGCCACCAAGCATCTCCACCATGTCACACGGCAGCGTTCAGCTCTCCATCTCACAAACCTTGGAGAGAAAGCGTAAATTCCCACCTAGCCACCTCGAGCCTCTGGGCCTGAATGCCAGCATTTCTAAACTACTGGCCTTTGAAATGCTGTCATTCAGGCTGGTGGACACAGACAGCTTCAAACAGCTGATGTCCATGGCTGTCCCACAGTATGTTGTCCCCAGCCGCCACTACTTCTCCAAGACAGCCGTGCCTTCCCTGCACATGCAAGTGTCCGATAAAATCAAGTGTGCACTGCGCAACGCCATTTGTGGCAAGGTCCACCTAACCACAGATACGTGGACCAGTAAGCACGGCCAGGGACGCTATATCTCCCTAACTGCACACTGGGTAAATGTAGTGGCGGCTGGGCCCCAGGCGGAGAGTTCCTTGGCGCACGCCCTTCCGCCGCCAAGGATCACAGGGCATCATTGTTTGCCTCCTGTAGCCTCCTCCTCCTACTCGGCTTCCTCCTCCTCTGCTTCCACCAGCTCATCCAGTCAGCCACACACCTTCACCACCAACTTCAGCACAGCCCGGGTAAACGTCAGCAGGCCATTCTGAAACTCATATGTTTGGGGGACAGGCCCCACACCGCGCAGGAGTTGTGGCGGGGTATTGAACAACAGACCGACCAGTGGTTGCTGCCGGTGGGCCTCAAGCCCGGCCTGGTGGTGTGCGATAATGGGCGAAATCTCGTCGCAGCTCTGGGACTAGCCGGTTTGACGCACATCCCTTGCCTGGCGCATGTGCTGAATTTGGTGGTGCAGAAGTTCATTCACAACTACCCCAACATGTCAGAGCTGCTGCATAAAGTGAGGGCCGTCTGTGCGCGATTCCGGCGCTCACATCCTGCCGCTGCTCGCCTGTCTGCGCTACAGCGTAACTCGGCCTTCCCGCTCACCGCCTCATATGCGACGTGCCCACCAGGTGGAACTCCACCTTGCACATGCTGGAGAGACTGTGCGAGCAGCAGCAGGCCATAGTGGAGTTTCAGCTGCAGCACGCACGCGTCAGTCGCACTGCGGAACAGCACCACTTCACCACCAATGATTGGGCCTCCATGCGAGACCTGTGTGCCCTGTTGCGCTGTTTCGAGTACTCCACCAACATGGCCAGTGGCGATGACACCGTTATCAGCGTTACAATACCACTTCTATGTCTCCTTGAGAAAACGCTTAGGGCGATGATGGAAGAGGAGGTGGCCCAGGAGGAGGAGGAGGAGGAGGAGGAGGATGAGGGGTCATTTTTAGCACTTTCAGGCCAGTCTGTTAGAAGTGGCTCAGAGGGAGGTTTTTTGCAACAGCAGAGGCCAGGTACAAATGTGGCCAGCCAGGGCCCACTACTGGAGGACGAGGAGGATGAGGAGGAGGTGGAGGAGGATGAGGATGAAGCAGGTTCACAGCGGGGTGGCACCCGACACAGCTCAGGCCCATCACTGGTGCGTGGCTGGGGGATACGGAGGACGATGACGATACGCCTCCCACAGAGGACAGCTTGTCCTTACCTCTGGGGAGCCTGGCACACATGAGCGACTACATGCTGCAGTGCCTGCGCAACGACAGCAGAGTTGCCCACATTTTAACGTGTGCGGACTACTGGGTTGCCACCCTGCTGGATCCCCGATACAAAGACAATGTGCCCACCTTACTTCCTGCACTGGAGCGTGATAGGAAGATGCGCGAGTTCAAGCGCACGCTGGTAGAGGCGCTCCTGAGAGCATTCCCAAATGTCACAGGGGAACAGGTGGAAGCCCAAGGCGAAGGCAGAAGAGGAGCAAGAGGTCGCCAACGCAGCAGTGTCACGGCCAGCTCTTCTGAGGGCAGGGTTAGCATGGCAGAAATGTGGAAAAGTTTTGTCTCCACGCCACAGCTAACTGCACAACCACCTGATACGGAACGTGTTAGCAGGAGGCAGCATTTCACTAACATGGTTGAACAGTACGCCTGCACACCCCTCCACGTACTGACTGATGGTTCGGCCCCATTCAACTTCTGGGTCTCCAAATTGTCCACGTGGCCAGAGTTAGCATTTTATGCCTTGGAGGTGCTGGCCTGCCCGGCGGCCAGCGCTTTGTCTGAACGTGTATTCAGCACGGCAGGGGGCGCCATTACTGACAAACGCAGCCGCCTGTCCACAGCCAACGTGGACAAGCTGACGTTCATAAAAATGAACCAGGCATGGATCCCACAGGACCTGTGCCTCCCTTGTGCAGAATAGACATTTCCCTCCCCATCAACCATGTATTCTTGTACTCTGGGGCACTTCTTTATTGAATCCTCATTTTTTTACTTTACCATGATCTTATGGTGCAACCCAAAGTTGAATGAACCTCTCCTCTGTCTGGGTGCTGGTCCAAAATACATGAGAGTGACATTCTCCGTTGGTGGTTGATATGACGCATGATTCCTTGCTGTGGGACCTCTCTCCTCTGTCTGGGTGCTGGTCCAAAATACATGAGAGTGACATTCTCCGTTGGTGGTTGATATGACGCATGATTCCTTGCTGTGGGACCTCTCTCCTCTGTCTGTGTGCTGGGCCTAAATAAATGAGAGTGACATTCTCCGGTGGTGGGTGATATGACGCATGATTCCATGCTGTGGGACCTGTATCCTCTGTCTGGGTGCTGGTCCAAAATACATGAGAGTGGCCTTCTCCGGTGGTGGGTGATATGACGCATGATTCCATGCTGTGGGACCTGTATCCTCTGTCTGGGTGCTGGTCCAAAATACATGAGAGTGGCCTTCTCCGGTGGTGGGTGATATGACGCATGATTCCATGCTGTGGGACCTGTATCCTCTGTCTGGGTGCTGGTCCAAAATACATGAGAGTGGCCTTCTCCGGTGGTGGGTGATATGACGCATGATTCCATGCTGTGGGACCTGTATCCTCTGTCTGGGTGCTGGTCCAAAATACATGAGAGTGACATTCTCCGGTGCAGGGTGATATGACGCATGATTCCTTGCTGTGGGACCTGTATCCTCTGTCTGGGTGCAAGGGTCAAAGTCTCTCAAAGTGGCCTTCTCTTGTGCTGGGTGATGTGAAGCTGATATTTGTGCCATCTGACATGGTTGCCGGGGTCCCATTAAATGGTGTCCTACTCCTGTGGTGGGTGATCTAAATACATGATTCTCTGCTGTGAAAACCCTCTCCTCCGTCTGGGTGCAGGGGTCAAAGTCTCTCAAAGTGGCCTTCTCTTGTGCTGGGTGATGTGAAGCTGATGTTTGTGCCATCTGACATGGTTGCCGGGGTCCCATTAAATGGTGTCCTACTCCTGTGGTGGGTGATCTAAATGCCTGATTCTCTGCTGTGAAAACCCCTCTCCTCTGTCTGGGTGCTGGTCCCAAATAAATGAGAGTGGCCTTCTCCGGTGGTGGTTGATATGACGCATGATTCCTTGATGTGGGACCTGTATCCTCTGTCTGGGTGCTGGTCCAAAATAAATGAGAGTGGCCTTCTCCGGTGGGGGTTGATATGACGCCTTATTCCTTGCTGTGGGACCTCTCTCCTCTGTCTGGGTGCTGGTCCAAAATACATGAGAGTGGCCTTCTCCGGTGGTGGTTGATATGACGCATGATTCCTTGATGTGGGACCTGTATCCTCTGTCTGGGTGCTGGTCCAAAATAAATGAGAGTGGCCTTCTCCGGTGGTGGTTGATATGACTCATGATTCCTTGATGTGGGACCTCTCTCCTCTGTCTGGGTGCTGGTCCAAAATACATGAGAGTGGCCTTCTCCGGTGGTGGGTGATATGACGCATGATTCCATGCTGTGGGACCTGTATCCTCTGTCTGGGTGCTGGTCCAAAATACATGAGAGTGACATTCTCCGGTGCAGGGTGATATGACGCATGATTCCTTGCTGTGGGACCTGTATCCTCTGTCTGGGTGCTGGTCCAAAATACATGAGAGTGACATTCTCCGGTGCAGGGTGATATGACGCATGATTCCTTGCTGTGGGACCTCTCTTCAATTGATATTGGTTAATTTTTATTTATTTTATTTAATTTTAATTCATTTCCCTATCCACATTTGTTTGCAGGGGATTTTTCTACACTTTGCTGCCTTTGGCAGCCCTCTAGCCCTTTCCTGGACTATTTTACAGCCTTTTTTGTGCCTAAAAGTTCGGGTCCCCATTGACTTCAATGGGGTTCGGGTTCGGGATAAAGTTCGGATCGAGTTCGAATCCCGAACCCGAACATTTCCGGGAAGTTCGGCCGAACTTCTCGAACCCGAACATCCAGGTGTTCGCTCATCTCTAATTACTTTGAATACAATTTAGCATTTTGTGGCTTGGAGCTTTTTCAATATTTTATTTGTTTTCAGCACACCAAAATACATGGAAATTAGATGAAAATAATCAAACAGCTTTTTAGTCGCAGACCTGTGTAGTCATTGACACCCTCCACAAGAAGAATAAGCCACAAAAGGTCATTGCTTAAGAAACTGGCTGTTCACAAAGTGCTGTATCCAAGCATAATAATGGAAAGAAGAGTGAAGGAAAAAGTGTGATAGAAAAACATGCACAAGCATCAGAGATAACACAGCCTTGAAGAAAAAGGATTGTCAAGAAAAGGCCATTTAAGAATCTGAGGGGAAATTCACATGGATTTACTACAGCTGGATTCAGTGCTTCAAGAGCCAACACACACAGATGTATCAATGACATGGACTACACCTGTCATATTCCTCGTGTCAATTCACTCATGACCCAGAGACCAGGTAAGAAGCATCTTACCATTCACATCTATGCCTCCTTGGGCACATTGGATTATGTTGGCTGATACTGCTTGCAGTTTTTCAACAGTGATGCTATAGATAGTGTTTGTGAGGTTTTCCTTGAGTTCATCCTTGATGTTAGTGTACACTTTCTGTTTTAAATTTCCCAACAGATAAAAATTGCATGTGGATAAATCTAGGGAACATGGTGGCCATAACCCCTTGCTCACAGTTTGCTCCTCCATAAACAGTTCATGAATCCGTGCCAGTGAGCAGTGGCGTTGCTAGGGCTGGGGTCACCCGGTGCGGCAGAGATTGGTGTCACCCCCAGAGCACAAGCAACCCCCCGGCGATCTTTCTGCTTAGCCCCTTCCCCCACTTACATCCAGTAACTTCTTTAATGCAGACCTTCTCTTTCTTCATCTTCTCCTTTCAGACCAAACCGCCATGATGATTTTCACCCATCTCTCGTCTTTGTAGTTTGACAAAAGACATCTTAGGTTCCTACTTTTCCATCATCCTCCTACCTTCTTAACAACTCACCTTCCACCTTCAATAATAATAATAATAATAATGTGCACTAATTCAAAAGTGCTCCCGTTCTGTGTGCCAGTACAAAAAAACTCCCTCAGTGCCGCCAGTTAAGCTAATGTCCCCATAATGTGTGCAAGTATAAAATACCCCTATATAATGCCCCTAGTAAATGTCCACATAGTGCTCCTCTCCTCTTTCCCATAGTGCCCCCATAATGTGCCAGTATAAGATTCCCCCATAGTGTCCCCCAGAATGTGCCAGTATTATGTGCCCCTTCTTAGTGCCCCCATAATGTGCCTATATATTATACCCCCATAGTATTCTTCTTCCCCTCCAACACCATAGTGTCCCTATAATGTGCCAGAAATGCCCCCAGTAGATTCCCCCATAGTGTCCACCATGTGCCAGTAGATGCCCCCATAGTGTCTCCCATGTGCCAGAAATGCCCCCATAGTGTCCCCCATGTGCCGGAAATGCCCCTAAATTGTCCCCCATGTGCCAGAAATGCCCCCATAGTGTCCCCCTTGTGCCAGCCATGCCCCCATAGTGTCCCCCTTGTGCCAACCTTGCCCCCATATTGTTCCCCATGTGCCAGCAATGCCCCCATATTGTCCCCATGTGCCGGAAATGCCCCATAGTGTCCCCCATGTGCCAGCAATGCCCCATAGTGTCCCCCATGTGCTGGCAATGCCCCCATAGTGTCCCCCATGTGCCAGCCATTGCTCCATAGTGTCCCTCATGTGCCAGGCTATGCCCCATAGTGTCCCCATGTGCCAGTGATTGCCCCATAGTGTCCCCCATGTGCCAGCAATAATGCCCCAAAGTGTCCTCTTTATGCCAGAAATGACCCCCCAGTGCAGCCCAGCCCAGCGTCTCACAGAAAAACAAAACAAAAAAAAAAAAACACATACTTACCTCCATGGCAGCAATGCGATGCAGGCCTCTTCTGGCCTGTGTCCCGAGCAGTACGGTACAAATGACTGGGCCCCATAGCAAATTTTTTTATGGACCCCTGCCCCATAGCAAAAAAAATTTATGGGCCCCCCCTCCCAGATCTTCTGCCCCCACATACCTATTGGAGCACCCACCCCTTCCAGAGCTTCCACCCAAACACCCCTCCAGGACCTCTCATCCGAACATCCCCACACCCCTCCCTAGATCCCCCCCAAGTGTCATGCACACATCCCCCCCATCAGTGTCATCCACACATACCCCCTATCAGTGTCCTTCACACATCCCCCATCAGTGTCCTGCACACATCCCCACATCAGAAGTTTAAATATATATTATCATACTTCTGATATACATGAATGCATAATTTAGCCTCTATTTCTAAAAGGTTTCCACCAGGATTCGAGCTCACAACATTTTACACCAGAGGCAAGAACCCTAACCACTGAGCTATGGAGATTAATGCTAAACTGTGCTAGAAAAAACAATAGTAGTTTATCATGTATTAGTTATTCCTATACAGCAGAAGTATAATTTTATATTTTATTTTAGTAATTGTAAAAAAAAAAAAATGTGTAACACAAAATAAATATGTAATTACTATACTATATATAAACTGAATGCAATGATGTGGAGGTGCCAACTTCTAATATTTTATTCAGAATAGAACATAAATCACGGAACAAAAGTTTAAACTGAGAAAATGTACCATTTTAAGGGAAAAATATGTTGATTCAGAATTTCATGGTGTCAACAAATCCCCAAAAAGTTGGGACAAGGCCATTTTCACCACTGTGTGGCATTTCCCTTCTTCTTACAACACTCAACAGACGTCTGGGGACCGAGAAAACCAGTTTCTCAAGTTTAGAAATAGGAATGCTCTCCCATTCTTGTCTAATACAGGTCTCTAACTGTTCAATCGTCTTGGGCCTTCTTTGTTGCACCTTCCTCTTTATGATGTGCCAAATGTTCTCTATAGGTGAAAGATCCGGACTACAGACTTGCCATTTCAGTACCCGGATCCTTCTCCTACGCAGCCATCATGTTGTGATTGATGCAGAATGTGGTCTGGCATTATCTTGTTGAAAAATGCAGGGTCTTCCCTGAAAGAGATGACGTCTGGATGGGAGCATATGTTGTTCTAGAACCTGAATATATTTTTCTGCATTGATGGTGCCTTTCCAGACATGCAAGCTGCCCATGCCACACGCACTCATGCAACCCCATACCATCAGAGATGCAGGCTTCTGAACTGAGCGTTGATAACAACTTGGGTTGTCCTTGACCTCTTTGGTCCGGATGACATGGCGTCCCAGATTCTGACCACAGAACAGTCTTCCATTTTGCCACACTCCATTTTAAATGATCCCTGGCCCAGTGAAAACGCCTGAGCTTGTGGATCTTGCTTAGAAATGGCTTCTTCTTTGCACTGTAGAGTTTCAGCTGCGGCGGATGGCACGGTGGATTGTGTTCACTGACAATGGTTTCTGGAAGTATTCCTGAGCCCATTCTGTGATTTCCTTTACAGTAGCATTCTTGTTTGTGGTGCAGTGTTGTTTAAGGGCCCGGAGATCACGGGCATCCAGTATGGTTTTACGGCCTTGACCCTTACGCACAGAGATTGTTCCAGATTCTCTGAATCTTCGGATGATGTTATGCACAGTTAATGATGATAGATGCAAAGTCTTTGCTATTTTTTGCTGGGTAACACCTTTCTGATATTGCTCCACTATCTTTCTGCGCAACATTGTGGGAATTGGTGATATTCTACCCATCTTGGCTTCTGAGAGACACTGCCACTCTGAGAAGCTCTTTTTATACCCAATCATGTTGCCAATTGACCTAATTAGTGTTAATTGGTCTTCCAGCTCTTCGTTATGCTCAAATTTACTTTTTCCAGCCTCCTATTGCTACTTGCCCCAACTTTTTGGGGATTTGTTGACACCGTGAAATTTTAAATCAACATATTTTTCTTTAAAATTATACATTTACTCGGATTAAACGTTTTATCTGTCATCTACGTTCTATTACAAATAAAATATTGACATTTGCCATCTCCACATCATTGCATTTAGTTTTTATTCACAATTTGTTTAGTGTCCCAAATTTTTTGGAATCCGGTTTGTATATATATCCATGAAAAATCAACGCAGCACTCTTCTTGTGAAAAAAAAACGCTGTGTCTTTATTCACACATGTGACACAAAATAAGCAACGTTTCAATCCCCTTCCGGGATCCTTCTCAAGCCACACATTTATTTTGTGTCATATATTTGTTTTGCAATTACTGGAAAAAAAATATATATTTATAATTATAATTCTGCTGCATAGGAATACCTAATACTTAATAAACTACTATGAGGTTTTTCTAGCACAGTTTACCATTGAGCTCCATAGCTCAGTGGTAGGGTTCTTACCTCTGATGTAATAGGTTGTGAGTTTGAATCCTGCTGGAAACTTTTCAGAAATAGAGGCTAAAGTAGATTAAAATACATTGGGTGTCCCCAAGCATACTGACAATGCTTGGGGATACCCCCTTCATGCTCATAGCACTGACACCATATACGGAGTAAGAGCTGGGATTCCCTGTACAGCGATTGCGCTTCTCTTCAATTACACAGACAAGTGCAGTGAATAAATTATCTTCTGCCCGTCGGGCCCCATAGCTGCTGCTATAGCGATCCCTACGCCACTGGTGTCACCCCATCAGCGGCCCGCACCATTCTCGCAACGCCACTGCCAGTGAGTTCCTTGAGTTGTGGCATCTTGTCCCATCTTGTTGGAAAAAGCAGGACATTTTTTCTTCTGCAGCATCACTGTTGAGCTGTGCAAGCAGTATCAGCCAACATAATCTGACCCGCCCAAAGATGCATAGACGTAAACGGGGACCACTTTCAGCATCTTTTGTGACTTGTGGGTAATTTAAAAAAACAATCCACTTGCTGGCTCATCTTGTCATACTATCAATAGAGGCAGGCTGATTTTCCGTGGGCTGCCCTGTGAGCATGTAGATATATACACTGTATTTGTATTTTATTTAACATAACACAAAACCTGTTTTTGTCCCCAAAAGGGGGTTATTTTTAGACCAACAAGCCAATGCTTCTTCTGATACCACTGAATATTTAGAAAATACTGGCAGACATCTTCCCCGAAAGGGATCATTTTTGGACTTTTTATTTATTTATATGACAAATCTAACATTGCAACATGTTTTTAGGCAGGCTTGTTACTACTGGCTTCCACTCGTTTACCCAAAGCCATATATGTCACTTCAACATTACTAATGCTGCCTTGGTATTAAAGAGCTTGGACGGGGTTGGATACAATCAAATCTGCTGATGACCCATTTGTTTGAATCTGACCTGAAATGAATTTCAAGAAATGAATTTCAGGGGATAACCCCTTTAAGGTATCTTATAGAGACTGAGTCATATTGTGGATTCATGTTGTACAGATTCATAATAAGTGTCCATAGTCTATTCTATGATGGTACCATGATTCTATGGTGGTATTCATGATAAAAGGAAATATGGTAATTACCCATGACTCCATCATATGGAACTGTAGGGACTCTGTGCGTAGTTATGTGTGCATGGGCTTTAAGTTTTAAGGCATATTTATTGGCCTGTATTTGTGGGAGGGGCGATGCTTACTATATCTGCCCGGGCGTCCCCTCCCACAGTGAACGTCGTTTCCAGTGTTTGGTGTGGGAACTCTACATACCGGGAGCAACAAGTTCCAGGTCCCGACTTTCTACAGTCCAGATAAGTAGCTGCCTCATCCAGCACCATCGTTCGTTTAAGTCCGGCCAGCGGTGTGTCGGCTCCCCGGGCAAGGGGGAGCAGCACCGCACCGGAGCAGTCTGCCAGGGAGCCTCTCTCTGCTCCCAACACGGCATGACACGTAGGATGCAGGGAACAGCGAGTGCCCGCACGATAAAGTATTGCACAGGCCGCTGTGTTGTTAGACAGGTGGGGGGGTGGGCGGACAAATTAGGTTTCAGCATATTGTTTCTATCCAGGGGGCACACAGGTGAAATCACTCAGCAGTGTCACTTGACCATGTATTCAGCTCTGCTCTGCAGCTGGCTGTCATGTGTTTTCCAAAAATATAGTTCCTCACGCAGAGCTACTAGTGAGGTGGGGTGCATAGGATGCACGGTGTCTGATTTTAGTCAGTATCTCTTCCCGCACTATTTGGGCATGCACTCACCTCTGCCCCTCGCTCTGATCTTCTGGCTGGGTTCCACAGACACAGATAGTTGTGGCTCCAGCACCCTCTATGTGGCCACAGCTGGAAGCGCAGGGCAGAGTTTGAGTTCACGCTGCAGTGTTAGTTTAAAGAAAAAAAAAATATACATATATATGTGTGTTTAGTTTATATATGTATATATATATATATATATATATATATATATATATCCATGGCTTGAAAATGGCTCTGTGAAAGAGCTGAAACGTTGCTGTGTTAACATGTGTTAATGAACACAATTTTGTTCACTTTTACCTAAGGAGTGCTGCGCCAATTTGTTGAAGTTATATATATATATATATATATATATATATATATATATTGGGGCACTGTTAGGATGTTGTTCCGCACTGCGGATTCGGCGCTAGATTCCGAATAGGCTTACGTTTTTTCGCACACATATTCGACTCGTTATTTCATCAGTTCACCATGATACCACGTTAGTGGCATTGGTAAAGGTTAAAAGGTTTTCTTACGTTTATCTCTTCAGGATCAAGTGTTTATATATGCCTTGATGATCAGGCGATTGCTGACTTTCCATGTGGGACCACTTTCTCAGGCATTGGTATGGTATTTCTCTTTTATTCCAGAGGTATACAGTAACTCTCCTAGTTTTCTGAGGCCACATTGAACTCAGGTTTTGCTGCCATTTTTGGCCCCACTAGCTAGCTGATGGGTGGCCGAGTGAGGTTGGTTAATCCCAGGTTTCACAGATTTCAGCATTGTTTAAACTTTATCCTATAATGGCAACTGTGCATGCAAGGGGTCGGGTGCTACTCTCGTTACTACACCAAAGTCATTACACACGTTCATGTACCCGAATCCAAAATATAGCAGCCGATGCCCTGTCCCGAGCTAAGTCTTTTTCCACAAGTTTCCCGAAGCGAACGTCTTGGTGTCACAATGCCTCGGTACACTTCACTACTTCCGATCCAATTACCTTGGCTACAGCTCGCTTGTTGGTAGCCAAATCACAATTGGAGGTTGTAATAAAGCTCTTTTGATCAAGTTTGTTGTCCTTTTTGGCCCCCTTCAGGCGTCCCTTCAGCGTCGTAGTTCCGGCATTAATCTAACCGCTTTTAGGTATCCAGTAGGAAGGGGTGATTCCTTCATGTTTAGCCCCAACCACAAGTTTTATAGCCGATTTATTGGCCTGTATTTGTGGGAGGGGAGATGCTGACTATATCTGGCTGCACGTCCCCTCCCACAGTGAACGTCGTTTCCAGTGTACCCACCCTACCCACCCTTACTCTCACTATCTCACACCAGGGGATGCGCCCCTTCAGGCGTCCCTTCAGCGCCGCAGATCCGGCATAAATCTAACCGCTTTTAGGTATCCAGTAGGTAGGGTTCATTCCTTCATGTTTAGCCCCGACCACAAATGTCAGTTTTTGCTAGGTATGAGAACCTATATTTCTGTCACAAAAACGTCCAATTTTTAATATAAAATGGAGAGAAGATAGCTTATTTTTCAAAAATGTCTTTTGGCTCTTTTAATCCAAAGAAACTAGGCAAAAAATGATGGAAAGTGAAACAATATTTTTTGCAATCACTTTGGATCAGTTAAAAAGGAAAAAAAATATGTATGGTAAAGAACCATCAGTGTAGAGTTAGCCGTATGCACCCACCGTTTTTCTACTCCAAGTTTTTTGTTGTTTTCTGACATCTACATAGCAATTTGTAAAGAAAAAAATAAAGGATACATATTGAGTCACAGTGACTACACTATTACCATAGCAAGACACAGTATTTCAGGCATTTAACTCAATTTTTTCTTTTCATCCAACTCTATTTGGAACTTTGCTCTGTTAAAGGTTGCATTTATTTCTTAGGAAAAAGCATATAAATATATGAATGAAGGAAGTGATTTTGGAAATGTACCTTTTGCATAGAATGAGTGAGAGCAAATCTGCTTATTTAAAATATGCATTAACGGTACTTTTGTCAAATTTTTAGTCATTTTGAAATTGGGCAGCATTTTCAGTTTTGCACTTTGCTTTTGATTTACTAGAGATTTTACATGGAGCCTAAAAATGCTGAGTTGACTGGCATTATTATTTGAAATGGAAAACATCTGTGCTTTCCATTATTATGTAAATGGTAGGCTTTCTCTAGTTTCAAGGCATCTCTGCAATCATGATTTTTCATAATAATGAGTTGTTATTCTTTATTTCTGAGGCTTTAAAAGGCTGCAAATGGGAAGCTGCATTCTACTGTTTATCTTCAAAATACAATTAGATGTTAGCTTCCGTATGCCATTCATGTCTGTGAGTAGGTATGTTTAAGAAGTATAGCCCCTGTAAGGCATTGCTTATTAAACTCTAACTGTTCCAAGTGAAATATTAAAAGGATAATGTATTGTTTTTACTATGTTCTACATGTTTTATACTAACACTTAAAACACTGTGTGGAATATTTTAAAACTGCAGATTTAATTATACATTATGAAAAGAAAGCCAGGCTTGATAAATATGATACATTGATATAAAGAATGGCAAGTCATTCAAAATTCAGTTCTACTAGAATACATGATTGTGCTACTATTTTCTTTGTTCAGCTTAGGCTATGTTCAAATGCCTTTAGTGTGTACATTTGGGGTATACTGTTCTCATTGAATAGCCTAGAACAGTGGTGGCGCACCCATGGCTTGGGTGCCAGAGGCGGCACTCAGAGCCCTTTCTGTGGGCACTCAAGCTACCTCCTGACGAAGCGAAGTGCGAAACGCGCGTCGAGGGTGTTTGCTCCACTGGCGCTGACTTCCCCCTTATACTATGGCCAACGCTATGCTATTTGTGTCCTAGAATGTCTGATTATTCCATGCATTTTCTGGCCATGTGGTTTAATTTTTTGGGGTTTACTTTGACCTCTAACCTTACCGTTGTTATACTATCGAGTGTTTAATTATTTTATGTGGTGTGGGGGACATTTAGCGTCAGTGGTGGTTCTTGGGCATCAACTCTGTGCTCCTCTACCGCACAAATAATGTGTATGTATTTGTTATCAATTGTTTATTTATTTATTTGTTAAATAAATCTCTATACTTTTGTATATTTTGGCTGTGTCTTCTCTTGCTCTTGTTGAGCAATTATAGGATGTAGTGCTTTGGTTTTCCACCACAGCCGTTCATGAGTCATTTTGGGGCCTTTTTATAGGTGTGTGTGTTCATTAGTTATCTCTCAGATATGGCATGGCTATCATTATATGACACCAGGTAACATTTTGTTAGTGGGAATAGAACTTTATATCAATTCTATGCTTGAACGTTTTTTGCTACTCCTCTTGGTGCAACGCGTCCAGGTTTGCCTCTTCTATTCAGATGACATAAAAAAACGCGTTGAACGTCTGTAGCCAGTAGACCTGTCACTGTCGGAGGTGGATGATCCATGACCGGAATGATAGGGGTATATCTGTTATCCCAATAATTTTGTTGTTGATTGCCTTTCCACTAGTGTTGGGCAAGCATGCTTGGCCGAACAATAGTTTGGCTTGAGCATTGTGATGCTCGGCACATCGCGGTGTTTGGCCGAGAGCTATGCTCGAGAGCGATGCTCAAGTCTCCTCCCCGCACTTTTGTTGGCTGCTATGCAGCCAATAAATGTGCAGGTCAGTACTGCCATTCACTGTAATGCCGTAGCCGGAACGCGAGCCAATGACACGTGTTTGGCCCAGTCTTATTCAGGGAGAGCTGGACAGTAGAAGGGAGAGATAGTGTAGGGAGTGAAATTGGAATATTTTAGTTTTTATACTTGTTATAGACCCAAAAGTTTTTTTAACCGCCTCAGCCCGCCTAGCTTAAACACCCTTAATGACCAGACCACTTTTTACAATTCTGCACTACACTACTTTCACCTTTTTTTGCTCGGTCATACAACTTACCACCCAAATGAATTTTGCCTCATTTGGTGTTATTTCATTGTTGCTGACATTTTTTCTTTTTTTGATATTAATAAAAATTTAACGACATTTTTGCAAAAAAAATGACTTTTCACTTTCTGTTGTACCATTTAAAAAAAAAAAAACTACATTTCTATATACATTTTTCTATAAATTTATTGTTCTACATGTCTTTGATAAAAAAAAATGCAATAAGTGTATATTTATTGGTTTGGGTAAAAGTTATAGCGTTTACAAACTATGGTGCAAAAATGTGAATTTCCGCATTTTGAAGCAGCTCTGACTTTCTGAGCACCTGTCATGTTTCTTCAGGTGCTAGAATGTCAGGATAGTATAAATACCCCCCAAATGACACCATTTTAAAAAGAAGACACCCCAAAGTATTCACGGAGGGGCATGGTGAGTTCATGTATCATTTCATTTTTTTTCACAAGTTAGCGGAAAATGACACTTTCTGAGGAAAAAAAATAATAATAAAGTTTCCATTTCTGCTAACTTCTGGCAAAAAAAATAAAAAATCTCCCACGGACTCACTATGCCCCTCAGTAAGTACCTTGGGGTGTATACTTTCTGAAATGGGGTCATTTGTGGGGTGTGTTTACTGTTCTGGCATTTTGGACGGGGCTAAATTGTTAGCAGCCCTGTAAAGCCTAAAGGTACTCATTGGACGCCCCTTTACGAACCTAGGCTGCAAAAAAGTGGCACACATGTGGTATCACCGTACTCAAAAGAAGTAGGGCAATGTGTTTTGGGGTGTATTTTTACATATACCCATGCTGGGTTAGAGAAATATCTCTGTAAACCGACAACTTTGTAAAAAAAAAATTAAAACGTTGTCATTTACAGAGATATTTCTCACACCCAGCATGGGTATATGTAACAATACACACTAAAACACATTGCCCTACTTCTCCTGAGTACGGTGATACCACATGAGTGACACTTTTTTGCAGCAAAGATGCGCAAAGGGGCCCTAATTCCAATGAGTACCTTTAGGATTTCACAGGGCATTTTTATGCATTTGGATTCCAGACTTCTTCTCATGCTTTAGAGACCCCTAAAATGCCAGGGCAGTATAAATACCCCACAAGTGACCCCATTTTAGAAAGTAGACTCACCAAGACATTCCCTGAGGGGTATGGTGAGTTCATGAAAATTTTTATTTTTTGTCACAAGTTAGTGGAATATGAGACTTTGTAAGGAAAAAAAAATCAATTTCCGCTAACTTGTGCCAAAAAAAAAAATCTTCTATGAACTCGCCATGCCCCTCACGGAATACCCTGGGGTGTCTTCTTTCTAAAATGGGGTCACTTGTGGGGTATTTATACTGCCCTGGCATTTTATGGGCCCCTAAAGCGTGAGAAGAAGTCTGGAATCCAAATGCGTAAAAATGCCCTGTGAAATCCTAAAGGTACTTATAGGAATTAGGGCCCCTTTGCGCATTTTGGCTGCAAAAAAGTGTCACTCATGTGGTATTGCCGTACTCAGGAGAAGAAGGGCAATGTGTTTTTTATACAAAGTTGTCAGTTTACAGAGATATTTCTCTCACCAAGCATGGGTATATGTAAAAGTACACCCCAAAAACATTTTCCTACTTCTCCTGAGTACGGCGATACCACATGTGTGACACTTTTTTGCAGCCAAGATGCACAAAGGGGCCCAAATTCCAACGAGTACCTTTTAGGAGGGCATTTTTACGCATTTGGATTCCAGACTTCTTCTCACGCTTTAGGGCCCCTAAAATGCCAGGGCAGTATAAATACCCTACATGTGACCCCATTTTGGAAAGAAGACACCCCAAGGTATTCCGTGAGGGCCATGGCGAGTTCATAGAAGATTTTTTTTTTGGCACAAGTTAGCGGAAATTGACTTTTTTTTTTCTCACAAAGTCTCCCATTCCGCTAACTTGTGACAAAAAGTTCAATTTTTCATGGACTGAATATGCCCCTCAGCGGATACCTTGGGGTGTCTACTTTCCGAAATGGGGTCATTTGTGGGGTGTGTTTACTGTTCTGGCATTTTGGGCGGGGCTAAATTGTGAGCAACCCTGTAAAACCTAAAGGTACTCATTGGACTTTACGCCCCTTTGCGCACCTAGGCTGCAAAAAAGTGTCACACAAGTGTCATTTCTCCTGAGTACGGCGATACCACATGTGTGCCACTTTTTTGCAGCCAAGATGCGCAAAGGGGCCTTAATTCCAATGAGTACCTTTAGGATTTCACAGGGCATTTTTACGCATTTGGATTCTCAAACTTTAGGGCCCCTAAAATGCCAGGGCAGTATAATTACCCAACATGTGACCCCATTTTGGAAAGAAGACACCCCAAGGTATTCCGTGAGGGGCATGGCGAGTTCACAGAATTTTTTTTTTTGGCACAAGTTAGCGTAATTTGATATTGAAATTGATATTTATATTGAGCATACGGGTAATGAGATTTTTTTTTTTCCGTTCAGCCTCTGGGCTGAAAGAAAAAATGAATGGCTCAGATTTCTTCATTCGCATCGATCAATGTGGATGAAAAAATCTCTGCCAAAATCAGTGACTGCGGTGCGGTGGGCTGGGCGCTAACTACCTAACAAGTAGCTAACTAACTGGCGGTGATAAGGGACCCTTAGGCTCCATTCACACGTCCGCAATTCTGTTTGCAGAACGGAATTGCGGACCCATTTATTTCTATGGGAACAGACTTTGTCCCGCTCGGATCTGGAATTGCGGACAAGAAAAGGAATTTTCTATATAGTTCTGGCAATGTGCGGATCTTCAAAATGCGGAAAGCACATTGCCGGTGACCGTGTCCGTCTGAATGGAGCCTTACAGGAGGGTGATCAATGACAGGGGGGTGATCAGGGAGTCTATATGGGTGATCAGGGGTTAATAAGGGGTTAATAAGTGACGGGGGGGGTGTAGTGTGGTGCTTGGTGCTACATTACAGAGCTACCTGGTCCTCTGGTGGTCGATCCCAGCAAATGGGACCACCAGAGGACCAGGTAGCAGGTATATCAGACGCTGTTAACAAAACAGCATCTGATATACCTGTTTGATTTAATTTATTTTACTTCTACAGCCTGCCAGCGATTGATCATCGCTGGGAGGGATCGCTGGGATCCTCTCTTGCCTCCAGCACACCGCGCCTGCTGTCCTCAGCTCACCGCGCCTGTGCCGAATACAGAGCGGCGGCACAGGATTTAGCAGGGAGACAGTGCCGGAGGCAGGAGAGGATCGCTGCCCGGCACTGTCAATCAAAGAAAGAAGGGGCGTGCCGGCAGGTTGCCGCACGGAGCCGCTAGGAGCAGGGCAACGCCCCCCCTGCTCCTAGAGGCTAATTTACATATTATAAAAAGACATTTTTTAGCCTAAATATACATCGGATTTTTATGAAAAAGAAATTATCAAGCTGCTCTGACATTAGCACATAGCTAATGTCAGACAGCTTATAATGTCAAAACTTGATGACAGAAACCCTTTAAGTACTATTGTTTGTGGCAGCAATATATATTTTTAGGGCAACCTGCACTAAGTTACTAAAACTTCTTAGAGACCCAAAAATCCTTTTAAGTACTATTGTTTGTGGCAGCAATATATATTTTTAGTGCAACCTGCACTAAATTACTAAAACTTCTTAGAGACCCAAAAATCCTTTTACAGACTATAGTTGTATCTGGCAGCAATATTTTTTTTTAGCCCAACCTGCGCAAAATAGATTGCAATTGTTTGGCCACTGCAGACATTGACATTATAAGTGATACATCTTCTGTCTAACGTGTGCGCAGCCTAAAAATATCTGTGACATCCAGTGTACTTTTTCCGTAGACGGTGTCCGCTGCGAACAGTTACATTGCCTGTGCTACATCTCCTGTATAACATTTGCGTATCGGAAATATCAGTGACATTAATTCAGTGCAATTTTCTATTAGCCGGTGGTGACAGCGACATTACGTGCGCTATGCCTCCTGTATAACGTGTGCACATCCTAAATACTAGTGACATTCATTCAGTGTAATTTTTTATTAGCCCGTGGTGACAGCAACATTACTAGCGCTATACATCCTGTATAATGTGTGCGCATCTTAAATATCAGTGACAATTATTCAGTGCAATTTTTTATTAGCCGGTGGTGACAGCGACATTACTTGCGCTATACCTCCTGTATAACCTGTGCGCATCCTCCATATCTGTGACATTGACTGTAATTTTTTCTTAGCCGCTGTTGACAGCAGCGCCATTACCTGTGCTACTTCTCCTGTATAACGTTTCCTCATCCCAATTATCTGTGACATTGACTGTAATTTTTTATGCAATACCAGAAGGTCCTTGTGGAAAAATTGCTCCAAAAATTTCCAGCTGACAACGCTGGCTGCAGAGTATATAGTTACTTGGCCAACCGAGGAGGGGAGATGAGGGGAACACACAGCAGTTCCAACTCTCCAAGGCCTGGGACAGTTTTATGACACCCCACCAGAACCCTCAACCTGATGCGCGGCCTCGTGTCACAAGGAGGAAAATTTGTGTAATATGGAGAAGGAATACGTAGCAGACCGTGTCAGCTTCCCCTCTGTACCTTAAACTATTGGGTGTCCAAGCTGGACACGTGGCACAAACTGGCACTCTACGCCTTGAAGGTGCTGGCCTGCCCCGCCGCCAGCATTTTGTCAGAGTGTATTTAGTGCTGCTGGGGGTATAATAACTGATAAGCAACTCTGCCTGTCAACTGAAAATGCTGACCGATTGACTCTTATAAAAATAAACAAGGCCTGGATTGCCCTTGACTTCTCTACTTCCCCAGAGGAAAGCGGCTGAACATAAAGGCACTCTAAATGTGGCTTTTATGGTGTATTGAATACACTGTATTTCCATGCACCCCTTCCACCACTAAAAAGGGTACATGGTTCAATTTTCCTTTTCTCATTTTCCTCCTCCATCATATCAACATGCTTATTAGGCTGCCCTCGCTCCTAATGTTTTAGAGGGTCGGCTCAGCAACGGGCCCTCACCCATAATGTTTTTGAGGGTCACCAGCAGTCCCTCAACCATAATGTTTTTGAGGGTCACCAGCAGGCTTTTGTTCATAATGTTTTAGAGGGTCACCAGCAGGCCCTCGCCTCTAATGTTTTAGAGGGTCATCTCAGCAGCAGATCATCACCCCTAATTTTTTTAGATGGTCAGCTCTGCCGCAGGCCCTCACCCATAATGTTTTAGATCAGGGGTGCACAACCTTTTTTGGTCTGGGGGCCGCATTGTCACATCACACTATTTCAAGGAGCCGCCAAAAAAAAGTTAATCAGTGCTTGTTTGCATCAGCCTACTACACAAGCTAATGCAAAGTGACTGGGGTGGAATGATCTCTACTATTCCTCCCTCATTCAGTTCTATCGATTATCGGTAGCACATCCCTGATTACACAGTGAGATGTGCTGATGATAATTGTACATCTTTCATCCTGATAAAATATGCAAATCAGCCGACAAACGACTGATTCCTTGTTTATCGGCACAATTATACCGGCCAGATATCAGGAATGAGCATTCATATGAACACTTGTTCTCAGTAATTGTCCTGACAATTGTGCCGTGTAAGAGGGATTTAGAGATTTCCTAGTAAAAAAATATTTTTAACACGCTCCTGTAGACAGACGGCCCTGAGACAGGCCCTGAGACAGAAGATTCATACTTTCCTGCTCCCTGACGCTCCCGCTGTCTTCATATTCTGGTTCTGGCGCTGTTTACATCTGGTTGGATATGGGCATAGTACCTCTCCAGCCAATGACTGGCTTCAGTGGTGATGTGGCCACTAGCATCGTTTCACCGCTGAAGCCAGTCATTTGCTGGAGAGGTGCTCCAGCGAGAGCAGCACTGAGCAGGAAAGTAGGAATCTTCTGTGTCAGGGACCATGCTGCAGGAACCTTTTAAAAATCCTTTTAATTAGGAAACTTGGAAAGTGGAAATGTTTCCTTCCTGCCGCCTATTCACAAATTAGCACTTTACTTCACTGCAGAGGATAGCGCTCACTGGTTGTTACCACCTTCTGCAACCGCAGATATACTGTAGATGCCCTGCAATAACCAGTAAGCACTTTCCCTGAAGGCTTACTCACATGGCCATTGTTTTAGTCCGCATCTGAGCCACATTTTCTTTTGTGGCTTGCACGTGGACCCATTCACTTAAACGGGGCCGCAAAAGATGCGGACAGTACTCCATGTGCTGTCCACATCCGTTACTCCGTTCTGCAAAATGCAGAACACACATGGCTGGTGTCCTGCGGACCAAAAGAAAAGGTTTGGTCATGTGAATGAGGCCTTACTAGCTGGGAAAGCACTTATTGGTAGAGATGTCGCGAACATAAAATTTTCCGTTCGCCAACGGCGAACGCGAACTTCCGCAAATGTTCGTGAACCGCCGTAGACTTCAATTGGCAGGCGAATTTTAAAACCCACAGGGACTCTTTCTGGCCACAATAGTGATGAAAAAGTTGTTTCAAGGGGACTAACACCTGGACTGTGGCATGCCGGAGGTGGATCCATGGAAAATTACCTAGTTAACGCAGAGTCGGGTTTTAATCCATAAAGAGCATAAATTAACTTAACATTTCTAAATTGTTTCGAATAACGTGCTTTAAAACATCCAGTGTGTGTATACGATCAGGTATGATGTTGTATCGATCAGGTAGTGTAAGGGTTATGCCCGCTTCACAGTGACAGACCAAACTCCGACAAACCAAACTCCCCGTTTAACGCACCGCAAACAACCGCAAACAGTCCATTTGCACAACCGCAAACTCCCAATTTGCACAAGGTTGGATACCAAGCTAGCCATGTCCCGTTCCTTGTCCTCACTGACGTCATTGAATGTCTCTTCCTCCTCCCAGCCACGTACAACACCAAGGGTCCCCGAAAGGGGACAACAAGCCCCCTAGGATGCCTGCTGTGGTTTGTCTTCCACCTCCTCAAAGCCACCTTCCTGCTCTGACTCCTCTTCTTCAGACTCCTCTCTCTGCGTTGCCGCAGGTCCAGCAATCGACGACGAAGGCTGCTTCTGGTGGTGATGTTGACCAGAACTCTTCCTCTTCATGCTCATCTACGGCCTGATCCAGCACTCTTCGCAGGGCACGCTCCAGAAAAAACGCATATGGGATGAGGTCGATGATGTTGCCTTGAATTTGACTGACCAGGTCTGTCACCTCAGCAAAAGGATGCATGAGCCTACAGCCATTGTGCATGAGCATTCAGTAACGTGGCCAAAAAATACCCAGCTCCGCAGAGACTGTCGTCTTTTTTTAAAATAAAAAAAATCAGTTCTCACCATTTTAATCTCTGTTTTGTCCCCTATCAGGGGCCGGTGTATGGAATAGATTTTAGGAATCGGGAGATGGAAAAAGATGATTGGTCGGTCCTCTTACTTCCAATTTGGAGCACTGCGCATGCACTGCACAATGTACTGTGCCACCAATACAAATAGTGTGAATTACTATTCTTACCATTTTAATCTTTGTTAAGTCCCCTATCAGGGGACGTGTATTGAATTGAATCCTTGCATGGGGAGACAGAGAAAAAAGTTTGCTCTGTCCGCTTCCTTCTGATTTTGGGCACTTGCAATGGAATTTGCCACCAATGCAACTAGTGTTAAGTTAACTAAGTACTATTCCTATCAGTTTATTCTCTGTTTTGTCTCTTTTCAAGGCCAGGGTCAGTGTAGTGAATAGATTTTTGGAACCAGGAGATGAAAAAAGACCCATGCTCGGTCCGCTTCATTTGAATTTTAGGTCACTTCACATGCGCCGTGCAATGTACTGTGACACCCTATATGAGTGGTGGGCACAGTACAGTCTTTGGCCCTGACACACAATGGCAGGCAACTGCAATTATATTAAAGGGTAAAAATTAAATGTCTTTTTTATCTGCAAGGTACTGTGCCACCCTATATGAGTGGTGGGCACTGGCAGTGGGCACAGTACAGTCTGTGGGCCTGACACTCACTGGCAGGCAACTGCAATTATATTAAAGGGTAAAAATTAAATGTCTTTTTTTATCTGCAAGGTACTGTGCCACCCTATATGAGTGGTGTGCACACAGTACAGTCTGTGGGCCTGCGGCCTCTCACACACGGGCAGGCAACTGCAATATATATATATATATATATATATATATATATTAAAATAAAAAGCAGACTGATGCACCAGCCCTAAAAAAGGCTTTTTTGGATGCTGTCAGGACGCTGTCTTTACAGCAGATGGCCTCTTTCACACAAACGAGTTTTCTGCGCGGGTGCAATGCGTGACGTGAACGCATAGCATCCGCACTGTATCCTGACCCATTCATTTCAATGGGTCTGTGTACATGAGCGTTTTTTTTGACGCATCACTTGTGCGTTGCGTGAAAATCGCAGCATGTTCTATATTCTGCCTTTTTCACGCATGTGTGGGTGCGTTGCGTTTTTCACTGAGATGTTGTCTGTAAACCTTCAGTTTTTTATTACGCGCTTGAAAAACACATCAAAACGCATTGCACCCACGCAGAAGAAACTGAACGCAATTGCAGGCAAAACTTAATTTCTTTGCCTGTGAAATCGCACAGTTTTCATTGAACGCATCCGCAACACATCCGGATCTAAGGCCCCATTCACACATCCGCAATTTTTGTCTGCATTCATTCTGCAATTCTGCGGAATGGATGAGGACCCATTCATTGTGAATGGGACCGGACGTGATGCAGAGAGCACACTATGTAGGCATGGTGTGTTTTGCAATTTGCGGATCCGCAACACACTACAGACGTGTGAATGGGGCCTAAGGCTACTTTCACACTGGCGTCTTGTGCGGATCCGTCATGTATCTGCACAGAAGGATCCGCACTGATAATACATCCGCATGCATCCGTTCAGAACGGATCCGCTTGTATTATCATGAACATAGGCAGAACGGATCCGTCTTGAACACCATTGAAAGTCAATGGGGGACGGATCCGTTTTCTGTTGTGTCATATTGTGTCATTGAAAACGGATCCGTCCCCATTGACTTACATTGTATGTCAGGACGGATCCGTTTGGCTCAGTTCCATCAGACGGACACCAAAACGCTGCAAGCCTCCAGAGTGGAATGGAGACTGAACGGAGCCAAACTGATGCATTCTGAACGGATCCTTATCCATTCAGAATGCATTGGGGCAAAACTGATCCGTTTTTCACCGCTTGTGAGAGCCCTGAAACGGATCTCACAAGCGGATCCAAAAACACCAGTGTGAAAGTAGCCTAATCCGGACACGCTCATGTGAAAGAGGCAGATGAATCTTTGAGAACTGGAGTGGACACAGAACATTGGCCTAGCTAACGCTTTCCCTTAATTCAGCAGCAGCACTCTCCCTGCTCTAACTAACACTGTACTTTGAGAATGAATCTAAGAAGGATGCTGTCCTTGCTTTTTGATAGGAGGTGGGAGGGTCTGGGAGGGAGCGTATGCTGATTGGCTGGAATGTGTCTTCTGACTGTGCGGTACAGGGTCAAAGTTTGCTCAATGATAAAGTATAGGGGACGAATCGAACATCGCATATGTTCGCCCGCCGCGGCATACACGAAGATGCGATGTTTGCCATGAACTGTTCGCTTGCGAATAGTTCGGGACATATCTAATTATTGGTTAACTCCATTAAAGGCCTTAAAGGGAGTCTTTCACCCCAAAATCGCAATATCTAACACTTACACCATTGTGTCCAACACAGCCCCCACATTAAAATGCACCTTACCATATTGTTGTCCGTTCCACAGGTCGTCCAAAAAACACTTTTATTCCATATGCAAATTAGTGTGTGAAGATGCCCAGGGCCGGCGTTCAAACGGCTGGTGCCCAGGCCCCGCGCTAATTTTCATAAGCAACCACTCCTCTTTCACCCGTTTGGCCCGCCCTTTAACTGGATCTTCAGCTCCTTCGTCCATAGCCAAATCGTGCGCCTTCGCCGACGAACAGGAGGTCCGCGCCTGCGCACTGGTTTACCCATTACTGGCAGAAGCATCGGAGTATCAAGTGCGCAGGCATCGACACATACGTCACATTACAGCAAGCCCCGCATCTGTGAAGCGCTTGCTGTAATGTGACATACGAGCCGGCGCCTGCGCACTGGAAACTCCGATGCTTCGGCCAGAAATGGACAAACCAGTGTGCAGGCGCGGACCTCCCGTTCGTCGGTGCAGGCGCGCGATTTGGCTACGGACGAAGGAGCTAAAGATCCAGTTAAAGGGTGGGCCGAATGGGTGAAAGGGGAGTGGTTGGGCACCTTCACACACTGATTTGCATATGGAATAAAAGTGTTGTTTGGACGACCTGTGGAACGGACAACAATATGGTAAGATGCATTTTAATGTGGGGGCTGTATTGGACACAATGGTGTAAGTGTTAGATATTGCGATTTTGGGGTTAAAGACTCCCTTTATTGAAAAGGCCTTAATGTCCAGTCTCTTTTTTGTGATTTGGCACATATGGTTCAAACACTTGTAACTTTTTTATTTTTTTTGTCAAATCTCTTTTTAGTAATTTTAACATATTGATGATGTTTACAACATATAGGTAAAGTTTACACCATATATTTATTAGCAACAAACATTAGATGATATTAGCATATGAATAAGGATCTCTAGAAACTTTCTTTGGCTTTGTTACTGGTGTATGGGCTTTTGTACTATCAAACTTACGATGTTCTGAGAACCATTGTATTTAAAGAGCTTAGTCGTGTTTACAGCTGATTCAAAGCCAGTATGTTTTAGGTATTAAGTAACAAGTTCGAACAAGTTTTATCAGTAGTTCTTATCATGTAACCATATCATACTCAATGACGTGAAACATATAATAATTATTGGTGTGGACCATGCAGGGACGACACTCAAGAGTACCCATTCTTGTATGCCAAGGAACCTTATATATGTAGGCTTGATTCCTATCATTGGTTGGATATGTATGAAAGTATATCTGACGCTTGTGCAAAGGACCTCTAGTGAGCCAAAATATGCTTATATTTATTGTATCTATCTTTCACATAGGAACATAGTTCCTCCAGCCTCTCCACTTGGCCTCTCTTGTTGATCCAGTGATATATTGGGGGGCCTTCGACTGTTTCCAGTAAAGTGGGATCATGGCCTTGACCAGTAACACCAGTTGTGTCCACAGTATTTTATTATAGTTTTTTATTAATGACTGTATGAGGTTGAGGTATATTACCTTAGGCGTCAGAGGTGGAGCATTTGGACAAACTTTGGAAAGGACCTCACCCACTGCCTCGCAGTGCCTTTCCCACCATAGATGGAGGTATGAACCAATCTCTGTGGAGCATCTCCAAAAATTTACAGGAATCGAGGGATTCATGTGATGCAGAACCACCGGAGTTTTGTACCACCAGCTGACAAATTTGTATGTAGTTTCTTGCAGAAGGATACATGTAGAGGGTCCCATGCAAAATCTATAAATTTGCTTAATGTCAATCTCTGTGAGATCAAGAGATATCTATTTTTCCCATGCAGAAAAAAAGGGCAATATGTATTCTCCGGAGATATCTGAATGGAGGCCTGCATTAACTAACAAGATAACCTTCTGAGTCTGGAGTCGAGAAGATGCTAATTTCTATAGATATGTCAGCTCCCTAGTGATATCTCCCATTTGGTCATCTTTTTGAAGTTTGAGTATAGGTTGTTATATGTGATAATATCTATCATAATTCATGTGACATTTGACTGAAGAGTAGCCAAATTTGGGAATGCCCCCTCTTGTAATATGTCACCTATTAGATGGCACCTCAATTTTTTTAGAGTCGGGAACCTATATGAAGAGTATGGGGTCTGAAGACCCAATAGGTCTCCTAAGTTTGTCAATGGGGAAGGGGTAGGCCAGAATGTTTGGTCTTTAGATTTAGTTTTTTCCAGAAGTGTAAAGCAGCTTTTGTTAGTAGGTTCCGGTATGGTGCGGGGTATGTCTGGGTAGTGGTTGATATTAGTGCTTGAGCTAAGGAGAAATTATTTGCTTCTTCTTCGATGGGGTGATAAAGTTTTGTGCCAGTCAAGGATTCTCGAGATTTGTATTGTTTCATATGTTGACCGAATATCTGATATTCCAATCCCTCCCTCTCTCTTTCACCTGATCAGAGTACTATAGGCTATTCTGTGGTGAGATGAGCCCCAGATTTTAAAGTTGGATAAACAGTGGAATTGGTCAAAAAGGCGAGACAGAGTGGGGAAGGAGGTTTTGGGGTTAGAGGTAATGACTAATAAGTCATCAGCATAGGCTGCTGTGAAATGCTCGTTTCCTCCCTCTTTGAACCCCTTTATGTCTGGATGTTGTCTAATTGATTGGATGAGGGTTTCCATGGTTAACACAAAAAGTAAAGGGGAGAGAGGGCAGCCCTGCCTCGTCCCTTTAGATATTTGAAAAGGGGGAGACAGGGTGCCTTTAACTTTCACCATTGTGGAAGGACGTGTTTAAAGTGCTGATACCAAATTTAGGAAGGTTTTTGGTAAGCCAAATTTGTGTAATACAGCTTGCATCCGGTCAAATGCTTTTTCAGCATCAGTAGATAGAAATGCTAGAGATAGCTTTCATCACCTGGGTAGCTAAATCATATGAAAGATTCTAAGGGTGTTGTATTTGCCTTCTCTTATTTTCACAAAGCCTACTTGTTAAGCGTTAATCAGAAGGGGGAAAAACCAATTAAGATAGTTTGCTAAAACTATATTTTCACATCTACATAAAGAAGGGATATTGGGTGGTAACTATCACATAGCTCCAGATCTTTCCCTTCTTTGGGTAGTATCGTAATGTGGGCTTCAAGGTGTTCCCTTCTATCAATGAGTTGAAGGTTGAGAGCATGTGGGGGAGAAGAGTATCTTGGAACATTTTATAGTACATGGCCTTTAGTCCATCTGGGCCTGGGCTTTTAACATTAGGGGATTCTCTTAGGGCTAATTGTAGTTCAGTTAAGGTTATAGTAGCTGCTAGTTGGGATTGATGTGATTTATCTAGAGTTGGCAAGGGTAGGGCATGTAAGAAGGTGCACTGCTTATATCTTGTTGTCTGAGGAGTAACTCTTTTTTAGTCTCTTTTAGTCTCAGATTGTATAGGGCCGAACACATTGCTATGTTCGTGTGCTCACCCGAGTATAATGGAAGTCAATGGGAGACAACCAGGCAGCCCCTGCTCTGAAAAGGGGAGGGTGCCTGGTTCATAGGAAAAGTTCAGAAAGCGACAGAAACACCACCGAAATTGATCGGGAAAAGCATGGGGACCATATCTGGATGCATCTCGGACTCCCAGGTCACTGTTGGAAACCATGTTGTCCTAGTTGTATGCCACTTATACAGACTGACAAAAATACACCCAAAACCCCCCAGGTTCGTACCGAATTTTGGGGTGTTCGGAACACGAACCCGAACCCGAACATTTTCAAAAAAGTTCGGGTCCGTTGTTCGGCAATTTCTTCCCACTTTCTGAAGGGCTGCACAGCAGCCAATCAGCAAGCGTTTTACTTCTTGCCCTAAGAAGCCATCACAGCCATGCCTACTAATGTCATGGCTGTGATTGGCTGAGTGCAGCATGGGACCCAGCCTCTTTATAAACTGGAGTCACGTAGTGCCGCACGTCAGTCTGCTAAATTGAGATTAGAGCAAGGTTGCTGCTGGTGCGATCAGGGACAGAATAGGGCAGAAATCTGAAGAACCTGTGCAACTTTAATCCACAAGATACAGCACATAGAGAGGGAGGGAGTCTCAACAATCCAACATTTCTGTACCTAGCCACTGCCAGGGAGATTTGTTTTGTAATCCATCTGTTACTGAGGTGGGGGTCGGCGGCCATTTTAGGCACTGCAGTGTACTGCATGTCTACCAGCCTGCCAGGGACATCAGCCTAATCCTATTTTGTAGCTCAGTGAAGGAAAAAAAACTTTTTTTTTCTGGCTACTCAAGTCCCCTATATTGCCTTTTGTATGTTTAGGGGTTACATAGTCCATTTGTCGAGCCTGGGATCTGTGGTGCCACAGAGCACTTGTGCATACAATGCACTAAACCGTAATTACCATTTCAACTAGTGCATCAGGGTATTTTAGTTAAAAAAAGTCATCCTGATCCACCAATCCTATTTTACACCGCCAAAATATATATTTCACATTTCTGCAGTGAAATAGAGAATCCGAGTAATTTTGGGGGAAAAACCGTATTCCTTGTCCACAAAACAGTTCTGCATACACCGTCCAACGACATATTTTATATTTCTGCATGGAAATGGTGCTTCTTATTCAAGGTCCACCAAACAGTCTGAAATATCCATTACAACCACCTATTTTACATTGCTGCTGTGAAATACAGCATAAGTGTATTTTTTTGACAAAAGAGTGTAATCCTAATCCACAGAGCATCTTGAAATACACTGCTTAAATACCGATTTCACATTACAGCTGAGAAATAGTGCATTATTCTTTTTTGTGTGAAAAAAAAGCAATATTCGTGCTTCACAAAGCAGTTGTACATACACGGTATAAATACCTACATTTAATTTACAGCAGTGAAAAGCTGCATTTGTGAATTTTGGTGACAAAAGCCCTTACATAGTTCATTTGTCTAGCCTGGGCTCTGTGGTGCCACCGAGCACTTTTGTATACTATGCACTAAACCGTATATTCAATTTCAGCTACCAAATAGTGCATCAGTGTATTTTACTTAAAAAAAAGTGGGCATCCTGATCCACCAAGCCTATTTTACACCGCCAAAATATATATTTGACATTTCTGCGGTCAATTAGAGAATCCGTGTAATTTTCGGGGAAAAAACGTATTCCTTTTTACAACCACCTATTTTACATTGCTGCTGTGAAATACAGCATAAGTGTATTTTTTGACAAAAGAGTGGTAATCCTGATCCACAGAGCATCTTGAAATACACCGCTTAAATACCGATTTCACATTACAGCTGAGAAATAGTGCATTATTCTTTTTTGTGTGAAAAAAGCAATATTCTTGCTTCACAAAGCAGTTGTACATACATGGTATAAATATCTAATTTAAATTTACAGCAGTAAAAACATGCATTTTGGGGTTTTATTGAAAAAAACTATGTTTTAGGCGGAAAAAACTGTCGTGCATCCGTCGTTTAAATAATTATTTCCAATTTATAACAGTCTAATACTGCATTTGTGAATTTTGGTGATCAAATCCGTGTCCTGGGTCCCCAAATCTGGTGTTCATACATAGTATAAATCGTTAATTTCTAACGATAATGTGTTTTCCCTTAGTCCTAACAGCAGCACAGATGGGGTTAACCACCCCCCGTGGACTGGCAGGACCGGCGGAATGTTTAATGAGCCCAAGACTAATAACTCAATTTAACAATTAAGTATCTCCTTAAAAGGAGGAAGTCAACCCCCAGCCCACTGTGTTTATAGCAAGAAAAAAACTAGACTTACTAGGGTGGGAAATTTGTGTGCTGCTGTTAGGACTAAGGGAAAACAAATTATCGTTAGAAATTAACGATTCCCTTACGTCCTACCAGCAGCACAGATGGGGAGATAGCAAGAAAAAACCCCTAGGGAGGGCCTTCCTGCCTGGCAGAACTAAGAAAAGTCTGCCCAAAGGCCGAAAACTCAGCTAGACTGGCATCTAGTCTATAATGGGAGATGAATGTCGATTCAGAGCTCCAGGAGGCAGCTTTGCAAATCATGTTGAGAGGCAGAAGACTCCTCTCGGCAAAAGAAGTAGCCACAACTCTAGTAGAGTGGGCCTTCACAAATCCCGGAGGGTCCAGAGATTGTGGAAACAAAGGATTCCTTAATAGCCTCCTCAATCCACCGACTGATGGAAGGTTTGGATGCCTTATAGCCTTTAAACTTACCGGCAACAGGATTAGCAGATTCTCATCTTTCCTGAACTCCTTGATCTATCCACATAGATCCGGAGACATCTCGAGACGTCCAGAGGATGTCTAGCAGGTTCCTAGGAGGAGGTGGTAGATGTCGACAGAACCGGGAGGAATATCACCTGGTTGATGTTCTGGAAGGAAGGAACTTTAGGCCTACAATACGGGAGGAATCTAAGAAGGTCCCGGTCATGTAAGAATAGGGCTCATGTGCTGAGAGAGCTTGAAGCTCAGAGACCCTCTTGGCCAAAGTCACTGCAAGGAGAAACACAAACTTCCAAGTGACGAACTTGATGTCCACCTCCTCTAACGGTTCAAAGGGGGAGATGCTAACCCCTGAGAACTACTGAAAAACCCATTGAAAAAAGGGGTCTCAGTACTGTAGGCTTTAATCTTTCAGCTCCTTTAAGGAACCATTTGATCAGCGGGTCCTGAGAAAAAAGCCTGTTAAGGCAAGCTGAGATGGCTGAAACTTGAATCTTCAGAGTAAAGGGCAAGGCCTCTATCAAGGCCGTTTTGCAGGAACTGAAGGATAGCGGAGAGGGCGGATCTGCAGATGCCTCCTCAGTTGAGGTACAACAGGATGAGAATATCCTCATAATACAAGAGTAGGCTCTCTTGGTAGGGTCCGCTCTAGAATGAGACAGCGTTCTCAGGACCGACTCTGAAAGCCCTTCTATTCCGGGAAGGGACTGATCAACCTCCAGGCTGTCAGGTTGAATCTGTGCAGATCTGAGCAGAGGTGAGTGTCCCACGACACCAGGGTCTGCTGTGGGGAGCCTCCAATATTGTCCTCGACTCAACTGGGTGAGCTAGGTAAACCAGGATCTCTTCGGCCAAAACAGTATGATGGCTATCACCGAGGCCTGATCCTGACGGATTTTCATCAATACCCTCGGTATCATGGAAAAGGGAGGGAAGATTTAAGCCAGCCTGAACCTCCAGGATATTGACAGAGCGTCTAACGCCAGGGGTTGTCCTCCCTGTAGAGGAGCAGAACCTCTCCACCTTGGCATTGAACCTTGTTGCCATGAGACCCACCTCTGGCATACCCACTTGAGGACCATCTGCTTGATTCTCCGAATGTAAAGACCACTCTACCGACGGAAGACCGCGGCTCAGCCGCTATCATATTGAGGGAGCCTTGGATGTGGATCGCAGATAAGTGGGAAGGTACAACTCTGTCTAATCCAGAATCACCCCGATCTCTGACAAGAGGGAAGTGATCTTGTGCCTCCCTGCTGGTTGATGTAAAGTACCGCAGTCACATTGTCTGACTGGACTTTCACCGCTTTGCCCCGGATCTGAGGGGCTAAGTGAAGGAGGGCTAGCCGGATAGCCTGAATCTCACGGAAATTGGATGAAAGAAGCCACTCCTGAGGAAACCAGGTCCCGTGAACTGGAGAGTTGTCTAGGTGAGCGTCCCAGCCTACTTAGGACGCATCTGTAGTCAATATGACCCAGACTGGCTGGGTCATAGACTTCCGTCTAAAAGATGGCACCACCATCTGAGGGAATACCGAGTTTGCCAAGTCAGGGAGCACAGGGAGTTTAGCCCAGCAGGGCTGCCATTCCATTAGGAGAGGACCTCCGACTGTAGAGGGCGGAGGTGCCATAGAGCCCAAGGGACTGCTTCCGCAGACGCTGACATGAGCCCCAACATCTTCATGAGAGTCCGGATTGGAACTCGCCGGGAAGGGAACTTGCCGTGTTCTGAACCCGGAATCTTCTTTCTGGAGTCAACTGGAGCGACATCCCAGCGGAGTCGGTTATGAAGCCTAGATATCTTACTGAAGTCGACGGGCTCACGTTCGACTTCTACCAGCTGATGATCCAACCTAGGTGGAACAGAAAGGAGATTGTTACCTGAAGAAGTTGGGTTAGGACCGCTAGAGCAGAGGCTTTCAAAGCCAGTCGTCCAGATAAGGAATGATGGTCAGTCCTTGAAGCCTCAAAGCCGCCACCACAGAACCACCACCTTGGTAAAAGTGTGAGGGGCAGAAGAAATGCCAAAGAGAAGGGCAACAGAAGATGCTTGACGACACCGGACACCTGGACTGTGATCCTGATATACTTCCTGGAACCAGGATGGATCGGGATGTGCAGATATGCATTCTTGAGGTCCAGGGTTGCCATCACGTCTCCAGGATTGACGACGTGAACTACTGACCTGATGGTTTCTACACGAAACTTCACCTTCCTTATAAATCGATTGAAATATCTCAGATCGATAATCATCCGGAGATCTCCTGAAGTCTTGGGAACCAGAAAAACTGGTGAATAGATCCTAGGCCCCGTTCTCCTGCCGGAACCTCCTCCAGAGCCCTTTTGCAAATGTAGTCCTGAATGTACGCCTCTAGGATCGCCTCCTTGGCAGCTTGTAGAAGGTTGATCTTGACAAACCTGTCCAGTGGAATAGAGGTGTTGTTGACTAAATAACCGTTGAAAATGATATTCAGGACCCAGGGATCCGAGATCTCTTGGATCCATTCTTCTCAGAAGTGGGAGAGATGACTCCCGACGGGTACATGAAGCTTATTGGCAGGACGGCAGGAGTAACGGGAATTAAGCAAGAGCCTCAAAGAGGCCCGTAGTCAGGAGGTGGATTTTCCATCCTTGGCTCCTCCAAATGGAATATGGGTCGCCGATCTCAGGGCCATGCTATATATAGGCCCCTGACATTATTTGATAGTATTGTTACAGGGTGCCAAAGGCACTTGGTCTCCCATGAGCCACAGACCTGCTGCTTAGCTTCAAGAGCAAGGATCTGTGTTTGGCCTCATATCCAGGACTTGCTTTGCTAGCGGGAAGCTTCCTCGCTAGCTTCAACTGGGGCTGTGCGGTATCGCACAAGAAGTCCGTAGCCAGGTTGATGGTCTTGAAAGCATCTGGTTCAAACCTCTGGTTCACATCAACTTGAATTGATCCAGGCGAGATTAGAGGAACGTAGAGACTTCAAAAAGCCGCTATGGCTGTGGAAGCGGAATCGTCTGCAGGAACCAGAGTGCGCTTGGACAACTTGGCAATAGCCATGTCCACCTTGGGAATGGATCCCCACGAATCCACCAAGGGTTAAGCCATCGGGAACATGGATTTAAACTTCTTTGTTAAAACCGGACCTTGTCCAGGTTTTTTCCACTCTATATCATGACAGAGAGGAGGGTCTCATCCGCTTTGAAGACACGATGTGCCCGAGTAGCGGGAACGGAGGCTCCCCCCCGAGTCAACATCATGGTCCCCCGACCTGATGGACTTGAGCAACTTCTGTGTCTTTCCAGGGGAGAAAACACAATATCAGCTCCTCCTCCTTATCCGAGGAGGAAGAAACTAATGAGACCAAGAAGGGTCTTAGGGACTTAGCTTCTGCGATCTTACGAGTAGTGATGAGCGGCAGGTGCCATATTCGATTTCGACGAAATTCGCGAATATTCGAATGAATATTCGTTTCGTATTCGTCGAAATCGAATATTCGTCATTTTTTCTAGTTATCGCGATTAAAATGCGATTTAAATAATCGCATATTGCGATTTGTACTTAAGGCTACTTTCCTATTGGTTTCATATCTAGAATTAGCGAGGATGACGAATATGACGAATGTATTCGTCTATTCCTCAAAACGAAGATAACGAAGTATTCTACATCTTCGTTTTAGCTACCTATTCGTCAACTTCGCTAATTCTAGCAATCAAATAGGAAGGTTGACTATAGAGACAGCTGTAGTTAAATTCGCTATGCGATTTTTTTTTTTTTATAAATAGATAATTATTGTATTAAAAAAAAATCGCATAGCGAATTTAACACAGCTGTCTCTATAGTCAACCTTCCTATTTGATTGCTAGAATTAGCGAAGTTGACGAATAGGTTGCTAAAACGAAGATGGAGAATACTCGTTATCTCGTTTTGAGGAATATGACGAATACATTCGTCATATTCGCTAATTCTACCAAGCCAACCATAACTTCTGTGCTCATGGAGCGTCCCCATCACCATGGGAACGTCTCCATATACTAAAATGTACTGTCGGATTTGAGGAATTACGTTGAAATCGCAATGCGATTAATTCAAGTTATATTAATCGCATTGCGATTTCAACTTAGAGCTGAGTTTATAATGGGTCAGCTTGCTAGAATTAACGAAGTTAACGAATATGGAATATAGCAGCAGTGCTAAGTTGAAATCGCAATGCGATTAATTTAACTTAAAGTATTCGCATTGCGATTTCAACTTAGCACTGCTAGTGCACACTGCATAGCATTAGCTATATTCCATATTCGTTAATTCTAGCCTATGTAAGATAGCAGTGCTAAGTTGTAATCGCAATGCGATTAATATAACTTGAATTAATCGCATTGCGATTTCAACGTAATTCCTCAAATCCGACAGTACATTTTAGTATATGGAGATTCTCCCATGGATGGGGACGCTCCATGAGCACGGAAGTCGGCAGAAGCGGCAACGGGCACTGACTAGAGCAGCCAGGAAGCCAGGAATCCTCAGGACAGGTAAGAACTACTTTTGGGAAGTAGGAAAGAAAAAAATATAACTAAAAAAAAAAAAAAAAAAAAAACTAATATTCGAAATAGCGAATTTATAGCGCTATATTCGAAATATTCGCGAATTAGCGAAGTGCCGATATTCGCTAAAAAAATTCGCTTTTCGAATATTCGCGCTCAACACTACTTACGAGTGCAGGTATGATCAGCTTACAATAACCGTTGACTGCTGCAATGGTAGCAGGATTGATGCTTCCTCTTGGAATCCACTTTCCTGCCTTCCGAATCCCGCGGAGGAGACATCACTGCGGGAAAAAAAGGGACAAATGAAACATTTGTAAACCACCTATCTATGCAAGAAAGGAAGAAAAACAGACCGGAGGCAGCTGAGGAAAAAAACACCACAAGTGGAACAACACCAATTTTAGGACTCTGGAAGCTAGCTGAAAAAGCATATGTAGCCAGAGACTGAACTGGAGCACACAGCCTCCCAAAATATGGGAAGGGGAGGGATAGCCAATCCACCCTTCCCCAGTAAATCCTCCACAGGAAGATGCATAAAAAAATCGCATCTATGAAAAATCGTGCCCGTGAAAAATCACGGCCGGATTACCCGGAGGTGACGCAAAAGGAGAGTCCCCGCGTCACCTCCGGAAGATGGCGGCGCACAGGGACCGGGAATCCTGGACCAAGGACGCCGCCAAAATACTCCCAGCCAGGCGCAGCTGCGCGGGGCCGGCAGCAAACAAGCTGCCGGCCAAACTGACAAGGTACCTAGGAAAAAAGGCAACGCCGTTACCCAAACGAAAAGAAGGCTCCCCGCACTTTCCATAAGAAAGGGGGGAACAAACCGCCTAGTCCACCTGTCCAGGAGGACAGAAAAAAACACAGTGGGCTGGGGGTTGACTTCCTCCTTTTAAGGAGATACTTAATTGTTAAATTGAGTTATTAGTCTTGGGCTCATTAAACATTCCGCCGGTCCTGCCAGTCCACGGGGGGTGGTTAACCCCATCTGTGCTGCTGGTAGGACGTAAGGGAATATCTACTTTTAATGTCCAGCAGTTAAAAACTGAATTTTGGGGTTTTATTGAAAAAAGCCATGTTTAGGCCAAAAAAACAGTTGTGCATCCGACATATAAATAATTTATTTCAATTTACAGAAGTGAAATACTTATTTTCTGTATTATACAGTATTACAAAAATACTTGTTCTTGTTCCACAAACCACTTGTGCATACAGCGTAGCAAATTTTTTTTTTATATTTCCGCATAGAAATTGAGAATCTGTGTATTTTGGGCACAAAAATCATTATTCTGGGTCCACAGAGCATTTTTATGACACAGGCACTGCCTTAGCGAACGTAATTGTCGACTAGCGGCAGGTAAATTGACACCGGAGAGAGGACAATCTTTCAGCTTGGTGGGTGAACGCAAATAATGAGAAGAACATCAAATAAGGGACGTGGACATGGTCGTGGTGGTGTTAGTGCAGCTCCAGTTGCTGGGAGAGGACGCGGCTGTTCAGCGCCAAGTAAAGCTCCAAGTCAAACACCTTCCTCTGGTGCGTGTAGGCAACAGAATCTGCTGCGTTATTTGATAGGCCCAAATGCCGCTCTACGGATGGTGAAGCCAGAACATGTACAGGCGATAGTTGATTGGGTGGCTGACATTGCCTCCAGTACCTTCACAGTATCTAACACCCAGTCCTCTGCAGAAAGCTCAGAGTTGGCATCTGCAGCCCATGCCCATCAGTATTCCACCTCACCCCCTTGCAAATTAGCCAAGCAGTCAGAACCCCAAATCATGAAGGAAAGTCTCATGCTTTTTGATGACTCTGTTGGCAGGGTTTCCCCGGCCCATCCACCTAGCCCTTCCCCAGTAGAGGAAGACCTTGAATGCACAGATGCTCAACCACTTTTCTTACAGGATGAGGACATGGGAATACCGCCACAAAACGTCTCAGATGATGACGAAACACAGGTGCCAACTGCTGTGGCTTTCTGCAATGTGCAGACCGACGAGGAGGGCAGGGGTCATGAATGGGTGGAAGATGATGTGGAGGATGATGATGTCCTAGACCCAGACTAGACTAAAGGTCGTGCTAGTGAGGCGTGCAGTTCTGAGGAAGAGGCGGTGGTCGCAAAGAGGCAACAGCACAAGAAAAGAGGGAGCAGGGTGCAAAAGCGCAGTGGCCATTCCATTGACAGTATGCCTGCTATTGTCCACCGCACCCAGGCACCGAACACACCAAGGCCTGCTCCAAGGAGTTCATTGGCATGGCAGTTCTTCACACAATGTCCTGACGACAAGACACGAGTGGTTTGCATGTTATGTCATCAGAGCCTGAAGCGAGGCATAAACGTTCTTAACCTGAGCACAACCTGCATGACCAGGTATCTACATGCAAAGAAGCACAAGGCAAAGGCAGAGGCGGAGGAGGAGGGGGAAGAGGTCGCCAACGCAGCTGTGTCACGGCCAGCTCCTCAAACAGCAGGGTTAGCATGGCCGAGCTGTGGAAAGGTTTTGTCACCGCGCCACAGCAAACTGCACCACCAGCTGATAGGGAACGTGTTAGCAGGAGGCACCCTCCACGTACTGACTGATGGTTCTGTCCCATTCAGCTTCTAGGTCTCAAAATTGTCCACATGGCCAGAGCTTGCCCTTTATGCCTTGGAGGTGCTGGCCTGCCCTGCGGCCAGTGTATTGTCTGAACGTGTATTTAGCATGGCAGGGGGCGTCATTACAGACAAACGCAGCCGCCTGCCCACAGCCAATGTGGACAAGCTCACGTTCATTAAAATGAACCAGGCATGGATCTTACAGGACTTGTCCGTACCTTGTGCAGAATAGACATTTATAACTGCCTCGCCCTCAACCATACATTCTTGTACTTCAGGGCACTTCTTTATTGAATCCTCTTTTTTTAATTGTACCATTATTTTGGGGCCAACCCCAAGTTGTATGAACCTCTCCTCTGTCTGGGCGTCAGGAGCCTAAAATTCTGTTAATTGCCTGCTGCTTTGGCGAGTGACATCAAGATTGATTTTCTGCTATGGGACCTCTCTCCTCTGTCTGGCTGCTGGGGCCTAAATTATTGAAAGTGGCCTTTTCCATTGCTGGGTGACATGAAACCTGATTTTCTGCTATGGGACCTCTCTCCTCTGTCTGGTTGCCCGGGGCCTACATTTCAGATAATCACCTGTTGCTTTGGTGGGTGACATTATTCTCTTTATACTGTCAAATGACCTCTACATTATCTGGTTGTCAGGGGCCTGTATTGGTGGGAGACATTAAACTCTCTAGACTATCAAATGACCTCTACATTGTCTGGTTGTCAGGGGCCTATATTTTGTTTCATCGATTGCTGCATTGGTGAGAGACATTAAACTATTTTTACTGTCAAATGACCTCTACATTGTCTGGTTGTCAGGGGCCTATATTTCTTTTCATCGCTTGCTGCATTGGTGGGAGACATTAAACTCTTTTTACTGTCAAATGACCTCTCCTCTGTCTGGGTGTCAGGGGCCAACATAAATGATAATGGCCTGTTCCAATGCAGGTTGACCTGAGGCCTTTGTTGCTGTTACGGGACCGCTCTCCTCTTTGCAGGTGCCATGGTAGTGAATTAGTGAATGAGGCCTGTGGCACTACTGGATGAAATCAATACTGTTTTGGAATAATTGTACCTCTCCTCTTTGTGGGTGCCATTGTTCTGAAACTGTGAATGAGGCCTGTGGCATTGCTGGGTGAAATCAATACTGTCTGGGCGTGATTTTAACTCTCCTCTTTGTGGGTTCCATGGGCCTGAATGTTTGAATGAGGCCTGTGGCCCTACAGGCAGCCATGATTCTATCTTGGCTGTGATGACAACTTCAACTCCAATGTATGGTTGCCATTAGCCTGAGTCTGTGAGTGAGGCCTGTGACACTGCTGGCAGACATGAATCATTCTTGGCTGTGATGTGAACTTCAACTCCCATGAATGGTTGCCATGGCCCTGAGTCTGTGAATGAGGCCTATGGCACTGCAGGCAGACATGAATCATTTTTGGCTGCAATGAGAACCTTAACTCCCATAGCATTCCCACCTGACACCACCCCAACCTCCTATTCCATCTCCTCCTCCAAGTTGCCAATTGATATTGGTCAATTTTTATTTATTTTATTTTAAGTCATTTCCCTGTCCACATTTGTTTGCAGGGGATTTACCTACATTTTGATGCCTTTTGCAGCCCTCTAGCCCTTTCCAGGGCTATTTTACAGCCTTTTTAGTGCCCAAAAGTTTGGGTCCCCATTGACTATAATGGGGTTCTGGGTCAAGTTCAGGTTGAGGTCGGATCCCGAAACCGAACATTTTCGTGAAGTTCGGCCGAACTTATCAAACCCGAACATCCAGGTGTTCGCTCAACTCTACTCAACAGGCTATTCAACAGATATATGCAACGCTGGACGACGAATATATTTTAATTTTGCCACTAATACACTGTAAACAGGGATTCAGAATATATCACTTGACCGCAGAACGTCAATTAGGCCCAAATTTTGTTCTACTTTTATACAACAGGCGTTTCAACAAATATATGTAACGCTGGACAGTGAATATATTTTTATTTCACCACTAATACATGGCAAACTGGGCTTCAGAATACATCACAACAGGCTTTTCAACAGATATACAGTATGCAATGCTAGACATCGAATATATTTTTAATTTGCCACTAATACACCGTGGAGCCTCATTTAAG